>JARBWK010000004.1:59080864-59289519 GCA_030556195.1 Anolis apletophallus | reverse complement strand
TATTATGAGAATGTAAAATTCATTTCAAGAAGTGAAACTAAATGTGAATCTACACCTGATTCATTGTCTTTTTTTAAAAAAAAAATATGTAGGAAGCTAGGTATTCCAGGCATAAAAGCTACCATTCTGCCCTATACCTACTGTATAAAAAAACAGAACAAGATATCTAATTCAGGAAGTCTTCAAGTTTTGAACAGTTTTGTCCTTAAGTTGAATTTGTATGTAAGTTGGAACAGGTACATTTTTAAGTGTAACTCAAGCCAAATATATTAGCTTTGGATAGCATAGGGAAGAGTTAATAGCCCTGTGGTATTTGTTTTGCTGTTTGTGCCCCTGTTCACCCCACTTTGAATGCCTGTGATAAGTGGATTTTTAAAAATTTGGCTTGTTGTTGAAACAAGAATTGGTGATAAAGCTTCCATGGAACATTGCAGCACACCCAAATACCTTGAAATTACCTGGACCGTTCTCTCTGACCTACAAGAAGCACTGCCTGAACATCAAGCAAAAAGTGGCTGCTAGAAACAATATCATACAAAAGCTGACTGGCACAACCTAGGGATCACAACGAGACACAGTGAAGACATCTGCTTCACTTTGCTACTCTGCTGCTGAGTACGCATGCTCAGTGTGGAACACATCTCACCATGCTAAAACAGTGGATATGGCTCTTAATGAGATATTATCACAGGGTGTCTGCGCCCTAGACCACTGGAGAAATTACACTGTTTAGCTGGTATTGCACCACCTGACATCTGACGGAAAGTAGCAAACAATAGTGAAAGGATCAAGGCAGTGACATCTCCAGACCATCTCCTGTTCTGATATCAGCCAGCATGCCAACACCTGAAATCAAAAAATAGTTTTCTAAGATCTACAGAGACACTTGCTAGAACACCTCAGCAAGCAGGAGTCCAAAAGTCCCAGGCTAAAACCCAGAACCTCAATCCATGGCTGATACCAAATGAGAGACTACCTCCTGGGCACACATAAAACTGGGCGACTTGGAAGGCACTGAACAGACTGCGCTCTGGCACCACAAGGTGTGGAGCCAACCTTAAGAAATGGGGCTACAAAGTGGAATCCATGACATGTGAGTGTGGAGAAGAGCAACCCACAGGCCACCTACTACAGTGCAGTCTGAGCCAGCCACATGAACAATGGAGGACCTTCTCACAGCATCACCAGAAGTGGCCAGCTACTGGTCAAAGGACATTTAATATAATGCCAAGTTTTTAAACTTTTTGGTTTTTTTAATACAATAAAAATGTACCCTTGGTTTGTTCCTGAAATTATAAATAAATAGAAATAACTTGGTGACTGCCTGTACAAAGAGAAGCACCTTTATACACACATATTATTATATTAAAAAGGCACAAAATGAGATCTAAATAGTTTCTCCTAAGTATTTAGCATTTGCTAATTTTGTTTATAAAATAAATATATTTGATTCCGCTAAAGTAATAAAATGCATACATTTTCTTTAAAAAGAGACAAATAGAATGTATAATTAATATTAAGGGTGTTCACAAATGTCAACATTGGGAAATACAGCTTTCCAATATATTATACATTTTCCATCATTTTTAAGTATATTAATAAGTTGGCAACACACAGTTAAATAATAGCTTAAATATATTAATCATCTTAACAAACTTAACCTGTTGGTATTACAGATGTATAAAAGCAATTTTACTAACCATAAAGCATTCAGATTTCTCATTCACTAAAACTGTAATACATTGATTAATATTTCATTGTATGTTAATTGTATTCAAAATTAACTTAAAAGTAACTAACATCACAACAATAAAATATCAATTAATATGATAAAATATGTATTTAAAACATTTTATTTATTTATATATTTATTTACATCATTTCTACCCCGCTCTTCTCTACCCCCGAGGGGGGACTCAGAGCGGCTTTAAAATATGTTTTCATTAAAGTCTAGTTTTATAGGGGATTTTTTCCAAAACACTGATCAGGTTGAGGATCCCTGCCTGAAGTGCTTGAGACTACAGTAAAAGATTTTTTGGATTTCAGATTTTTTTTTTGGACTGCCTACATAGTATCATATTTTGAAAATGGAGACTCGAGTGTATGCAATGCATGCAATACATCCAAGTTCCATATACAATATATGCAAACAGCCCAAAGGTAATTACATACATACAATATTTTACATAATTGTATAAAACAACACTATACGAAACAAAATGTTATGTGCATTAAACATGTAAGAGAGCATAGATGTCACGACTCCCACAGATGGCAAGACAACACCAAGCTAGTAAAAATATGTACAGTTTATTTTTAACACAACATAGCCTCAATCCGGCGTTCCAAAAAACCCACACCCAAAACTGAAAGCAAAATAGATGAGACGTCCGTCTTCAAACGAAACTTGAGCTGTAACTCGGCTTGTAGTCTGTGATGCGAAGACCCGTCCAGAGAAGGAAAGAAGGAGTGTTTCACATCCCAGGAGAGCCACACAGAAAATGTTCAAACAGGACGCAGCAGACAAGCTTGCTGGGAATCAAGAACAAGGACACGAACCCACAAGATTACAAGATACAGGAACCAGCAACCCACAGCAACACCTTGGCCGACCGCAGATTCCCAAATCCCCAAGCCTTACTGTTATACCCTTACAAATCAGAGTCATCAGACTCCACACCCAAATCTGCCCTAGTGCCCTCAGCTGCAGCCCTGGGTGTGTTCCTCCAATTGTCCCATCTTTGCTCTGCAGTTAAAGCGCCCCAGTCCAATTCCACATTCCCACTAGGCCAACTATTATCACTGGAAAAACCAAAAAATGAACTTTTGCTGGACTCAGCATTTAACACATTCCTGACATCTTGCACCAGTGCTGAGTCCAGCTCAGTATCACTGTCTTCTGAGGGTAACTCCACGTCAAACCCCTCAAAGGTCTCATCACTGGTAGGCTCCCTAAGTATTTGTCGGACCTTCCTCCTATGTTCTGCCTCTTCCAAATGCTCATCACTTGCAGCCCTCTTTCTCCCAGCTGCAGGAGGCCCGCCCAAACCTCCCTCTTCCAAGGACATATCTGACAAACTCTCCTCTTCCCAATTACTACCTGTAGCAACTACAGGCTCAGGTTGCTCAACCACAACAATAGAGGTCACTATCTCAGTGGATAAGTTCTCATTTTGTAGTTTTTGGATTTTGGAATTCAGGATAAGGAATGTATAGTGCCTATATAGTAGGCCTGTTTTATCACAGAAAAAACTGCTTCAAAACTCGCTTCGGATGTAGGGGGCGCTGGCACCTCGTATCTGATAGACTTCCGAAGTTTTCAGCAGTTTTTCGAAATTGATTCGGATTTACTTCTGAAATTCGGAATGGCTTTGTTATAATATAAATATATTCCAAACAATATGTCAACTAGTCGAGCACAGTAATGCAAAGTGCAGTATGCAAGGAACACAACAGTATCAAAAATAGTGCCAATAAATATCAATATTATATAACAAAAATTCAATATCAAGCCTGTAAAGGTCATGCAGAGAATACCATCATTTCAACTAACAGTAGGAGCTGACTAGGAGCTGACTTGAAGATGGAACCCAAGGGGAATCCAGACAGCTGTGTGGCTGGGGTATGCAGTCTAAGGTCAGCCTAGGCCTATATTGTGTCAGAACGGTGTGCAGTCTAATGAGAGGCTTCCCGCTGTGCAGACCATCCCTTGAGAAAGTGTAACTGCTGCACGAGACATCTCTCATACGCACTCTACCAGTTGGCTCACTTTTTGCAGCGTCTGGGGCTATTTGTCCATTTACCCTTCATTTGGAGCATCTTTCATCTATACCCTGGCCCCTCCTATGAGACTGCACACCCGCTTTGGACACGGCTTTCCTTCCCTCCAAGACAGGAAGGAAAGCCGCGTCCAAAGCGGGTTAAACTCCCGATATGGATGCGGCTTTCCTTTCTGCCTGGGAGGGAAAGAAAGTTGTGTCCAAATGCCGTGTTTCACCCACTTTGGACGCCGCTTTCCTTCCTGCCTTGGAGGAAAGGAAAGGAAACACCTGGTTTGGAACAGCTTTCTTTCCCTCCCAGGCAGGAAAGAAAGCCGCATCCATAGCGGGAGTTTAACCCGCTTTGGATGCGGCTTTCCTTCCCACCTTGGAAGTTTGCTACTCTTGTACTGAAATGCACAGATCAGCAAAAAAAATAAGTGCCTTAGCAAGTTCATTCAAGGGTACAATCAAGTCCACAGCAGAATAAAAACCAATGTACAGGTGTTTAAGCTGTATTGATTTCAATATGAGAGTTTGCCATGTGATTAAGGCTCTCATATTGAAATCAATGTGACTTCAAAATAATCTGGCCTACAATGCAATTGTAATATTTATTTAAAGGTAGCAGGTGATCTTGTCCTTTCATACTGTGGCTTTTCATTTAGATAAACTGTTCAGAGTAATTGCTTCCAATCATTACCCTCATGGATAGAAATGAAAATAAATGCAGTGTGAATATTTAATTGGTCAGCCACATTTTTGGCAGCTACAGGTAGGCTAGACAGTGAGATTTTGTGTAATTAAATGCATGAATCAGGCTTCTTTCAGAATAAATTGCCTTTGATATAGATTTTAACCTGTATTTGGTTTTTAATCCTTCACTTAATTCTTCAAAAACAGAACATCTAAGGAAAAGATTCAAAATGCAAGAGACAAACAACCTTGACTTAGTTGAATAGTTCTAGACAGAATTCTTTTTCAGAATGAATTTATTATGTATTGTCTCCAGTTCAGTAGCTGGAAAAGATTTCTGCATAAACAAAGTGGAAAATAAAAGAGATTTCTGATTAACACATATGTATAATAAACTATTATCCCAAATTAATTTTGCTCATATAGTGGTGTGTGATTTCTAGATCACAATGAGATGCATTCAAGATTCCTTGCTTATTAGATACTGAAAATGTCCCTTTATCAACGGTACTGCTAACCATGTAGCGTTCCTGAAATAACCACGTGAAACTCAGTGTCTGACTACCTTATTGGACATTTATAACTCACTAGTGCTGTATTTTCTAGCAGAAAATAAATGCTGACAGCATTTTAAATGAGATTTTGGATTAAAAAAATTATTGTTAATTCCAGTTACATTTTACAATTCCAGTCCATTGGACCTATGCAACTGTTGCTTTAACAAGTGTTACTGATTTAAGAGGCCTCCCTATTTGGGGAACAGGGTGCATCTACATTGCAAAATTAATGCAGCTTGACACTACGTTAACTGCAATTACTCGATGGTATTGAATCCTGGGAGTTGTGGTCATACAAATTATTTTGCCTTTGCTGCCAAAGAGTGCTAGTGCCTCACCAAACTACAATCCCCAAATTCCATAGCATTGAGCCATGAAAGTTAAAGTGGTGTCAAACTACATTAATTCTTCAGTTTAAATAAACCCTAAGAAATGGATTTAGGGCCCATCCAGATAGCCCCTTTATTGCGGAAACTTCCGCAATAAAAAGGGGCTGTTCAGATGATGTTCTGGCTGACCCACAATTAGTTCACCACAAACCAGGAAAACCCTGGTTTTTAGCAAATTAATTAGATAGTAGATTTATTCCGTGCCTTCTTGGAAGATGCGGGATAAACCCACTACTTCCAGTTTCTTGACTGCAGTCCAGATACCATTCCCACAGTATTATGGACTAAATTAGTCCACTAAACTGTGGGCTAATTTCAAAACTGTGTCATTTCTACATGCCAGGAGAGCTCTGGGAAGAGTGTAATGGAAGCAGGGTAAGGTTATTTTACTTTTTAAAAGGGTTTGGGGGCAGTCCTGGCAAAACATCTGGTCACCCACCCTAGAAAGCATGGACTTCCTGGGGTGGGTGTAGACAGGCCCCCAGGAACATCTGTGTTTTTTAAACGCAGATGCTCTTGAGATAAAGGGCTGTCTGGAAGTGTCCTTTGGTCATTTCTCTCTTACCTCAGTAAATATAATACTGTGACTATGATATCCAGGTCACATATTATATTGGCTGATCCTCACAAATGGAAATCAATATTGCTCAGTTTATCAGTGTGCGCCCTCTCTAAATCATCCATGATGAAACAGGAATTTCTTTTTATGTTTTTCTGTAGCAGTCATTCCCAATTAAACTCTTTTACGGTCAGGATTTCATCCAGGTCTTTTTATATTGATTCACATTCTTTATCTAGTTTATTGAATGCTTCTGTAAGGTGTTTTATTTCAGTGTTCTTCACTTGAGTTCATTTTTAGAAGTGTGGCTTATCATATTGACTGCTCTGTGATAAGGTGGAGGCTGATGAAAATAGAGAAATGTAAGATTAGGTAAACTGGAAACCAAAGATTTCTCAAACCAGTTTTATTGAATTGATCTCTGTGATCAATTCATAATATTACAACTGTATTTGTGTGTCTTTAAAATCAAATTTTAAATTCCATACCAAGATACACAGAATGGTTGGCATCCTTTTGATTAATCCATTCTGTGAACTGCTGAATGATGAATCTGTTGAAACTGTTTGAAGTGTAAAGGGAGATTTCAATATTGTATGTGTTTTTGAAACTTGCCATTTGCTATGTGTTTGCGAAGTGGATATGCAGGGAGCTGTCCAGTGTTGAGTTAATGCATCAAAGATCTGCAAGTGTATTCCCAGATAGTATTGCAATGATGTATTTCTGTTTCCTGATTGATGTAACCGGAATTGATGTCATATTGGAATGTGGAGGTGTAGTTTGTAACTGATAACAAGTACAAGCCAGCGCCATTATTTTTCTCTTGTGTGTGCCACGGAGGAAGCAGATGGATTTATGATGTGCTGTATATAGTAGCTTTCAATAAACTAGTTTGATTAGTTTATGGCTGCAATTTTCTTCAGTCTTTTGAATCACCAGGAGCAGAGAGTGCCGAATTGCTCTGATAGAATCCACATTTAGGGCCTCATCACCGAGAAAGGAGAGGGGCAGTGTGGCAAAATTTTGCCCTTCATGCAGCTCCCTATCAACGATGCTTTCCCCATCACATGGAGGAAGTGTTGTCATCCTGGCTCCAGTGGAAGCCTCACGCGTTGTGGGAAAAGTGTCCAATGATGCCTTTATCCTGGTCGAGGGTGGAGCTTCTGCCAGAAGTCACACAATGTCGTGTGATGTGGGGGGCTCCGTCCATTAGGTGGGGTGTATGCATCCTAAAATGCTAAATTCCCCCTGTCCAATGAGGTCAATAGGCAAATGTAATGGATTTTATGGGACTACTTTAGTTAGGACTAAAGAGGGAGATGGTGGCGGGTTATAAATAACGATGATTATTATTATTATTACTATTAAGTCCTGTGTACCAGCATGTGAAGCAATGGCTATCTACTGCTCCTGGCACACAGGGCTTCCTCGTGTCTCCTCATCCCCTCATCACAGCTGCCTCCACTCCTGATGGCACAAGCAGCACTGACACAAAGAGAGAAGGAGAAGCAAACTGAAGGGACTGAACTCCAGATCTGGGATATGGCTTCTCTTGACAGCCACTTGACAGGGGGTTGGAATAGATAGCCCTCAGAATACATTGTGTTGTTACTCCTATTAAAATTTATTGGGTTTTTGTGATAAAATCATAGAGCTGGAAATGTTACATCTCTGGATATTTTTTTTCACCAAAAGTTTTCAGAGAGAAAAATCTGGGGAACAATGAGAAAAGGGTTTAGGTAATGCAAGCCACTTTAACCATTCCTTTTTGCCCCTTCTGTGAGCTGCTAAATGTGTCATTGACAAAGTTACCACACATCATTGAGTGACATCCATTTTTTACTCACACATCTTTTTTGACAGTATCTTTGTAACATAAAGGATGGAAGCAGCTTGTTGTCAAGTGATGCAAAGTTACATTTGCTCCTTATGTTTTCCTGTTGTTTTTTTTTAAAAAAAATAGAGGTAGGATTAGAAACAGTGGAGTGAATCAGCAAGCAGTATTAGGTGGATGGAAATTATACCTAAATTGGCAAGGCTACAACAAGGAAGAGTTCAGCAAAAATGTCAAAAAGGAACTTATATGGGACATGGAGAAAAAAATGAAAGTTAATTATTCACTCCCAAACATTTTTCATTCACAATCTTTCTGTCCTGAAGAAATGCTGATTTGTGTTTTAAACTAACCAAAACAGGACTTTTGGAACCAATACAGCATTCAGGCCAGCCTAGATAAACTTGTCACTTTTGTTTTCTCTCTAATTCCTTTTTAAACAAATCTGGGTTGGAAATTATGCAGACTTCCTGATGCTACTACGCTGCAGCTCCTAGCATTGGTTATGGTCATTAGGGTTTCTGAGAGCTGCAGACCAATACCCGGTGAGCTGCATGATGGCCACTTCATTTTAAAGACTAAACTTCTTTTAATCACAAATATGAACAAATTTCAAAATCAAGAAATTAAATAAAGTGACCTTGAACTAGGGGTTTTTGAAGACTCATATGTATTAGTGGATGAAAGTAAATGCTACTGAATTTCTTAATTGTTCATGAGTTATCAGGTTTTATGTTGGAGCCCTTCCACACAGCCATATAACCCAGAATATCAAGGCAGAAAATCCCACAATTTCTGCTTTGAACTGGGTTATCTGAGTCCACACTGCCATATATTCCAGTTCAAAGCAGAAAATGTGGGATTTTATACAGCTGTGTGGAAGGGGATTCCATTATTTTTAATGTTCCATGTAACATATGAACAAAATAAGCAAAATCAGTAGAGACCTGTCACTTGTTCAGAATTCTGTTTAATCTCTAAATTTCACTTTATATATTTCATAGAGGACATGTGAGATTCAGAATCAAGTAACAATATATATTCACAGGGGGATTGTGTCATCCTGTTGATAGGTTTAATTATTTATTTATTTATTGCATTTCTAACCCGCCCTTCTCAACCCCCGAGGGGGGAGTGAGGACAGCTTACAAGGCACAATTAGATGCCGGCAACAAAACACAATATAAACATTAATACATCAAGATTAAAAACATCAACATTAAAACATTAGCTAACAGTCCATTTACAATTCTATCTATACAAAGTACATTCAAACAATCAATCAATGGCGGGAGCCGTAATTCATGTTTGTTGTTAAAACAGTCCATTACCATTAAAGTGCTACAGTTACTGTGCAAAGGCCTGGTCCCACAACCACGATTTTACTTTTTTCCTAAAAGCTAGGAGGGATGGAGTTGATCTTATTTCACCTGGAAGTTTAATGTGCAGAAAATGGGTCCTCCTTTCTTTTACGGTAGGCTGCTTATCAGAAATAAGTTAGTCCTTCTTGCACTGTCAAGCATTTCTGCTGCATTAAAATTTGAATTTCATGACAAATCAAAATCACTCATATAAAGAAATCCTGTTGATGTAAAATGTTTTCTACTATGCCTTCAATTTACAATGATGCAGCTGTTCACTGGTTACTACAGGGCCGGATTAAGGGCTTCTGTCGCCCTAGGCCACTCTCTAAATCCCACCCCCCCCCAGGGGGCGAGGCTGCGTCCGCTTGAGGAGGCATGGCCTCTTGCGGGGGCAAGGCCGGCATGAGGGAAAAGGAGCTGGGAGAAGCCTCACCACCGCCGCACCCTCCCTAGGGTGACGTACGTGCCTTCCCCCACTGCCTCCCGTGCAAGCGAGGAGGCGGCGGGAGAAGGCACGTCCGTCGCCGTAGGGGCGGCGCGGCGGCAGCGAGGCTTCTCCTGGCTCCTTTTCTCTCGTGCCGGGCTAGTCCGCCCCTCCTCCCTTCACTGAAGGGAGGGGGGGCGAGCTCAGCCGGCATGAGGGAAAAGGAGCCGGGAGAAGCCTCAACGCCGCCGCGCCGCCCCTACGGCGACGGACGTGCCTTCCTCCGGCCCGCCACCTCCCGTGCAAGCAAGGAGGCGGCAGGGGAAGGCACGTCCATCGCCCTAAGGGCGGCGCAGCAGCGGCGCCTTCTCTCTCTCGCCGGTTCCGCCCCCTCCCTTCACTGAAGGGAGGAGGGGCAGAGCCACTGCCGGCGTGAGGGGAGAAGGCGCCGCCGGAAGTCCTGCCCTAGGGAGACTCACGCGGCTTCCCCCACCGCCGCCGCGCTCGCACTGCCGCCCCTCCTCCTTTCACTGAAGGAAAGAGTGGTGCCCGCCCGCGCGAGCGGGGCGGTAGCGGGGAAGCCGCGTGAGTCTCCCTAGGGGCAGCGGGACTTCCCCTCACCCCTTCCTTCAGGCCCGGAAATGCCGCCCCCCAAAATCTGCTGCCCGAGGCAATGGCCTCTGGTGGCCTTATGGGTAATCCGGGCCTGGGTTACTATACAAAAGTTCAACACACAATCATTTATTTTTATTGTTGGCAAGGGTACAAGGACAATAGAAAGGAGGAAAGAAAAAGAACTAAAAGTTACAAAGGAACAAGAAAGGAATATAAAGTCTTTGTTTATGATGGGGAAAACAATAGACAAAGTTATGAACAAAAACAAAACAAAATCTTTGAAACAAAGAAGGTTAAAAGGATTTAGAGACTGAACTTTTGACCTGTCCTCATATATAAATAAATGACCTGATTTTCAAGGGCAGTTTAAGATGCTTTTCATTCTATAATTTGCATTCTGCTTGTGAGCATGGCAGCCTACTTTTTGACATTTTTCTCCAAATGGAAGCTACACTCATTTTAGATTCAAGCACACTGGTGATCTGTTACACTGTGTGTGACCTAGCATTTATGCAGTGTTTACCCCATGACATTTTCCCTTTGCTTACACAAATAAAAGACAGCTTCTGTGACAGCTAAGGTTGTGCTTTCACAAAACATTATCATGTGATTATGCACATACTTAAAACTGGCCAATAAAATACTGGCTGCCGTACCAGAACAACTAGGTATGTAGGTAAAAGTAGGTGGACCACAAAAGTGAAAAATATATACAAGAAATACCATCCCAGTTTTTAATTAGAATTCAATGCAAATATATCTGAAAACTGAGTCCACCCAAATATAGGATTTTCCTTGGAATGATTAGAATTGTGGGGAACGAAGGCAACAGCTCAGTTATTTTGTAATGAAGACATCAATCAGCTTTATTCGAACTAGGATGATGAAGTGGGGTTGGTGGATGCCATAGGTCAGACCATTTGAAAAGAAGTATAACATCAGTCATTGGTATAGTCTCGTACCCCAGTATTAGAAGCATGACTCAAAGTTTGTAAACTGCTTGTTTTTGTGCTTATTCATTTGCACTGAAGGGAAGATAATGGCTAGAGAAGAGTCAGCATTACTGTATAAGATAAATAATTATAATTCTATTCATTTATACACATTTGTCTGTTCCCAGAATATATGGTAGGAAAAATTCACTGTGCTATATTTACCGAGTCGAAAGAAGGAAAGCTACTGTCATATTTCTCTGAATAGAATTGTCACTGGGGATTGCCTTGAGGCAGCACCTGGCCAGAGTCTTGGGCTTGAGAAAAGAGTATTAATACCTCTGGATATAAAGCTGATGTCTTTACGGGAGCCAATTATTTGACTGTCTTTTCTGGATATGGCACTACATTGGGTGCTTGAATAAGAGGGTCATAGTGGTCTATCCTTTCTTCCTCTTCAAAAGATGTAATTCAGGAGAGGGGGATTATAATTTTAAGACATGGAACTGTGATGACAGGTTCTAGAACCCAAAAGAAAAATTATATTGATATTTTATTAATATCCTGCCTTGCCCTTAATATGGGGCCCAGTGAAAAATATGATTTTAAACAAAGTATAGCTAACGCAGTATATGATATGAACAGTTTAAAAAAATCAAAAGAAACAATCCAATTAAAACTGTTAAAATGCATTCAGAGAAAAGTAAAGATAAAAATATAGCACCCTCATTAAAATATGTTTCTGTCACCACCAAGGAAAAGCCAATGAAAGAATGTCATAACCTTGCTACTGAGAAGGCTCTCTCATGTGGCCTTACTAGATATGGCTTATGTGAGTAGTCAGAGCAACAGAAAATTTTCTTCCGACATTTGAAACACTCTAAAACAGTTTATATGGAAAGATACAAGATTATAAGGCGATGTAAATCCAGCCTGATATGAAGAAATATAGCAACTGTTAAAGTAATGTCAAACGGCATAATTCTATAGTACAGATGAACCCTGTATCAATAGTCAAGACAATACTGGGATACTGGGGTGTTGTGTGGTTTCTGGGCTGTATGGCCATATTCAAGACAATACTGGGATACTGGGATGTTGTGTGTTTTCTGGGCTGTATGGCCCTATTCTAGCAGCATTTTCTCCTGACATTTCACCTGCATCTGTGGCTGGCATCTTCAGATGATCATGCTGGAAAAATACTGGGATAGCACTCTGTCCTGCACTTCATTCACTTCCCCAAGTCTATGATATGCTGTCTGCACTATCCCTTGCACAGCCCATTTATAGAAGGCCATGTTCCTTTTGTAATTTTGGCCATTGGTTTGTTGAATGTCTACTGATGGAGCAACAATGAAATGGGGTTTTAATATTTTTATTTTTAGTGTGTTTCAACAGGATTTTGGTAATTTATGATGCTTTTAATTGTTATTTTCTTTGTTAAGTTAAATTAGGCTGTGTTATATTGTCGAATGTGTTTATTTTGATGTAGTTGTCTCTATGGTTTTCTTTTCAGCAATTGAATTATTGCCTTATATGTTGGAAACCTCCCTGAGTCCCTTTGGGGAGATAGGGCAGTATACAATTATTATTATTATTATTATTATTATTAGTATTATTATTAGGATAACACAATTCACCCTCTGTATTCATGGGTTCTGCTTCCATGGATTCAACCAACTATAGCTCTTTTTTCAAATCCCAAAAGCAAACCTTGATTTTACCCTGCACTATGCTGATGTGTGGGCTTGATAAGAGAGTATTAATTTCACACACACACACACACACACACACACACACACACACACCCCAGGCTCTCTCTGACACTCTTGCCATTTAAATTAGGCTGTGTTATATAATATGATATATATAAGATATGCCATGTTATTATGCTATTGTATATAATGGGACTTGAGTGTCCACAGACTTGATATGCACACGAAATCCTGGATCCAAATCTTAGTAGATAATGATGCTATGTTTTCCCATCATATGGAAGATATCAAGGACAGTGCACACGAGGAATTGTACCACTCTGGTAATTCTCTATGTACAAGTATTTCATAGTGGTTAACATGCAACAGTCATGATATTTGAAGCATCTCTATTGTGAAATAGTTGCTGCCTGTGTCCAGTGGTTTATTTTTTTTATTTATCACTTGGATCCCATGTCCCTCCTTTCCTCACAAATTCTGATTAATTTTGGCACACCTGCTACCATAGTGACACATCCTGCCTACTTGTCTGTCACTAGTGATGGCTCCCTGCCTTTGCTAGTTAATTGCTTATAAAATGACGTGATGGGAGCACATTGGCTAAATGAGCAACATGTATCCTACAGTATTTAATAATAGCTTGACTGATAGAATTGTTTCATATCAACAATGAAATCATACTTATGTTTTTTCCCTCCTAGACAGAATACATTGTAAAGCTTTACTTAAAGCAGTAAACAAGTTTTGATTGTAAAACCTTTTAAAATTAAGGTGGGACATCAATATTTTAAAGAAAATAACTGTTAGAGACTGAGGTATAACTCTGCATTTTCCCATCATCCCCAGAGAAACCCTCAAAAGAACCCTCATCAGTAGATTCCTCAAGTATTTGCCGGATCTTCTTCCTCTGTAGCTCCTCATCTGATTCCTGCTCCCGAGTAACCCATTTCCCCCTCCTCTCTTCCCTTTCCATACTTTCAGTACTACTCAAAGGCTCAACTACAACATGCACAGAACTTAAATCCTGCTTGCATCTGTCATCTTATCCTTAAAGCATGGCTTCCAGATTCTCTACATTAGAAATATTCCTCTAGATTTCATATACACACCAAATATTACTGAGTAATATTATCAGTGAAATGGTTAATCCTTCAACTCATAAATGTTTCCTATGGGAGCAATTACAAGGAGCTGCGGAAAGATCAGGATGAAATCTGCATCTAATTGTGTGCATGTAATACAATGTGAGTCATGTGCTAGTCAGAGCAGTAATTAAATTCAATATTTCTCACTTTTTCCTTTAAACTGCAATTGAGCTTACAGTACCAGTACATCTTCTCTAACAGTAAACAAGTTCACCTAGAGAAAGGTTATTGTTGGGAGGTTGAGGTTGCTAACGCACCAACAGGTTGTGGTTATTCCCATAAATGGTCAAAGGGCTGAACTATGCTTTAAGGATAAGACAAAGGAAAATATCAGTGCCAAAGGGACGTTGGTAATACATGTCCAGGACCAATGGTGAATGCCAGAAAAGGAGGACTTGCCAAATGAAGCAGAAAACAAATATTCTCAGTGGAAGTCAAGCTGGGGTCAAGTGTCCTGCACCAAACAAGAGAGAGTGTGTGTGGGGGGTGGGGGGTGAAGAGGGGAAGCTCCACCACAACCAATCAATGTATTAACGGTACAACCAATGGTCATATGCATTTTCACCGACAGAAAGAAGGATCTATACAAAACACTGTAAAATCCAACAGTTAAAAGCAGGATGTAAGCAGGATAAAAGAGAGCATGTAGGATTGTATATTATACCCTCACCCTACTTATTCAACTTTTATGCAGAACACATCATGCAAAGCTGGAGTTAAAATTGCTTAAAGAAACATTAACAACTTTAGATATGCAGATGATACTACTTTGATGGCTGAAAGCCAGGAGGAGCTGAGGTGCCTTCTAACCTAGGTGAAAGAAAAAAGTGCAAAAGCTGGGTTGCAGTTAAACATTTTTTTAAAAACCAAGATTATGGCAACTGGACTGATTGATAACTGGCAAATACAGGGAGAAAATATGGAGGCAGTGACAGAGTTTGTATTTCTAGAAACAAAGATTACTGCAGATGCAGACTGCAGCCAGGAAATCAGAAGACATTTACTTCTTGGGAAGAGAGCAATGACCAATCTTGATAAAATAATTAAGAGTAGGAACATCACACTGGCAACGAAGATCCACATAGTTAAAGCAATGGTATTCCCTGCAGTAAACTATGGATACAAGAGCTGGACCATAAGGAATGCTGAGCAAAGGAAGATAGACACTTTTGAACTGTAGTGCTGGAGGAAAATTCCAAAAGTGTCTTGGACCTCAAGAAAATCAAACCAGTCCAGGAAATAATACCCAGCTGCTCACTGTAGGGAAGGATATTAGAGGCAAAGATGAAGTACTTAATGAAAAGACAAGAAAGCTTGTCTTCTCATTAAGGCCACATAATGAGAAGACAAGAAAGCTTGGAAAAGATAATGTTCCTGGGGAAAATGGAAGGAAAAAGAGTAGGGGCCGACCAAAGGCAAGATGGATAGATGTTATCCTTGAAGTGGCAAGGGCTAGTCCATGAGGTAAGGAAGAGTTGGAAACAACTGAACGAATAAACACCAACAAGCAAAGTACTCATCGTAAACTGCAGCAACACAAGTGCAATGGGCACTAGGAACTGCGCATTCACCAGTGAAAAACCAGTATAAAAGATCAGTCATGTTAAAAACTTAAATCAGTCATGTTAAAAACTTACATATAAGAATCCATAGGAGTAATCACTCCCACTCAGACTAGATAAAAGCATCCCCGGCACAGTTGACTGCAATGTCCACAATCAGTCTTGCCCTGATTTTATTTGCTGCCAGGGTAAAGAGAGAAATCTTACAAGTGATTGTGGAGTTGGAATCAGATAAAAGGTAGAAGATATTTTCTGCAACCATGTTTGATTGCAGGTACCATAGAATAAGCCCTAAGAATTTATTTCTTGGTGTGGAGTATAGGGAGCAGGTGAATTAGTAATAGGGCAGATCCTCAATTTTTTGGGCCCTGCAAACATAACTGACAAGCCAAAGGAGTGCCCAAGTAGGAGGGAAATGCCTTGTCTCCTTGTGATATAGGAGATGTTATGTATATGTTCAGAGGCTAGAGCCTCTGAAGAAAATGCCATAATTTCTAGGGAAAGTGGTTCATAAAGTTACAACTGTCTAAGGACATCAGCAAATTGAGCTTTTTCCCTGTCGTAGAACACTTCATCTACATTAAAAGGATGAAGAGGCAAGGAGCCCATCACATGATGTTTGCTTACTTCTGGCCTTCATCCTTGAAATGTACCGTAGATGAAGTGTAGTGAAAGGAAGGAGCTCGGAACATGGATGAATAATAATGTTCTGGGCCCCTGGCACATGCCAGAGCTGCTTGTCGAAGAGTCGGAAGCAACTGAATGAATGAACAACAACAACTTATATACTACAGAAATTTTTACACATTATGGAAATGCTCAATTTACCTTTATAGGCACACTATACAGAATAAATTTAAAGCTACTCATTGTTATCAAAGGACTCATATTCAGTGCTTTTATAGGAATTGAGATGCTGAGATCTTTAAAAAAACATTTCTTCTCTATAGCGTTGTCTGTAGTCTAACTTATATGCATATGGGAATGATTAGAATCTTTTCAGACCAATGTGCCTTTTGGGATACACTTTTTATTTTATTCTTCTCATTTAATTGACCTGTCATTGTGTCTTAAATTGTTCACAAAAAGTCTCTTAATTGTGCTTCAAAATATTAACCCCATACAGAAAATATACATTAGGAATATAAGAACTTCCTTATTGACTCGGGTTAAATGTCTCTCTAGTAATGTTGTCAGTACATCATGATATGAGTTTCAAGAACATTCAGTGCATGTCTCAGGGCCCTTCCACACATCCATATAACCCAAAATATCAAGGCAGATAATCCACAATATCTGTTTTGCATTGTGTTATCTGAGTACACACTGCCATATGATCCAGTTCAATGTGGATTTTATATTTACTTCACAGCAACTATCAATGAGTCCCAATCTAACTTAATAAGGGTCTCATCACAGTAGAGAAATAATCCACTTAAAATTTGGTTTCTTCCTCCTGCAGAATTCTGGGATTTGTAGTTTAGGTATGAGCCTTTAACAGCCTCACTAAACTATAAACTCCAGAATTCTGCAGGAGGCAGAAACCGGATTTTAAGTGGATTTTTTCTCTAGTGTGATAGTAAGAAAACCTGTAGGTGATCTGTTAGATCTTTATACTCATCGAAGTGAAGGTCAAGAAAAAAAACCTGCTGCATTCCTCCACCTAGAACACTACCCTTGGAAGCAGGGCCGTAGCCAGGATTTTGTTTGGGGGGGGGGCTGAGTTTGATTCGGCGGGGGGCCTGAGACTGGGTGGAAGAGGGTCTACCCTAGCAAACCTTTTGTATTGTTATCCCAATAACCCCATGAATGTGGGATATAATGAGCATGGTGATCAGATCATGATATGAATAAACATAACAGTTTAAATAATGTACCAGTAAGGCCTTCTCGTGGACCACCCTGAGAATTTTTTTGGGGGGGGGATGAAGCCCCCTAAGCCCTCCCCCCTGGCTACATGCCTGCTTGGAAGATATATTTGATAGTGTTGGGTTTTTTAAAATAGTAAAATCAGATTGGAAATCTGGGTGTTTCTATTTAAGAATCAAGACATATCATGTTCCAGTTACTCTGCCATATGAGAATGTAATACTTGTGGCTGTGAGAATCTGCAGCCTAAGATGATAATGGAATGTAGAGTGGGGAAGGTTTGCACTCCAAGGGATTGACAACAGCAATTGCTTGTCCTCACAAGCTAAAACCCTTTTCCCCCATTGCAGTTTCTTTGTTTTAGAATAACCAGCACACACATCTCTCCTCTCTCTTTCTGTCTTTCTCGCTGTCACAAATAAACAGATGAGGGAGAGAGAGAGCACAGACCTCTTGTTTGAATGATTATCTCTCAAACATGTCAATGACTAATGATAAACATTTAGACAAATTTAATCCAAATGTTGCCAGGACACCAACTCTGAGTAAGATTAATGTGTGACAGTTGTGACATTTCCTTTGGGATATTTCTTAGCCAATAAATGCCTACCACATGACTGGGATATAACTCACACATACACATCATACCAATAAATAGAAGAATAGCGTTTGTAGGCATGCTTGTGATTTGAAGCTGAGATTGAGAACATAATTGGCTTGGAGTTCTTTTAGGTGGACACCTGCCAAGAGAGTTGGCGTGGCGGAATGGCCAGTGTTACCATTCTAGAAATCACACATTGATGGCTTTAAAAAGAAGAATCTGACACATTCATGGAGGATAACTTGCAGCCTCCAAGTTCAAACGATGTGTGTCACAGAATGCAAAGCAATCAGAGAGGATGATTGTCTTCATGTCCTGATTGACCCTTGTAGAGAAGAAGGCACTTGAATAGAGAGCTAAATAGTAGGCATGGTTTGGTTCGGTCAGAATCTTTGTAATTCGGAATAAATTTGGAAAGATTTGCTTTTTAAAGCGATTTTGAAGTTTTTAAGGAAACCAGAAGTCCCTTTGCCCTTCCGAATCTTTTTCCACCATTTCTGTTACAAATTAGTAAGTTTTGAACATTTTGGGGGGGGGGTAGGAATTGACTTTAGAATTGAACCACCAGTGCTCTCTACATGCAAAACAAGTTTTGAACCATTTTTTTAATCAAACAAGCCTACTAAATATAGGGAGGAGTGTGTCCCTACTAGTTCTCCTGGACTTTCCAGTGGCTTTCAATACCATCAGCCATGGAATCTTTCTGGGCCATTCTTCTGGGATGGGACTTGGGGGAGGGGGCACTGTTTTCCAGTAATGTCAGTCCTTCCTAGAGGGTTGGACCCAGAAGGCTGTGCTGGGGGGAGCTCCTGTTTGACTCCCTGACAGGTAGCCTTTGGAGTTCCTCAGGGCTCTAATCCGTCCCCCATGCTATTAAACATTTACATGAAACAGTTGGGAGAGATCATCCATAGTTTTGAACTTCGGTGTCAAATTAATGCGGATGGCACCCAACTCTAGTACTCCTATCTACCCAATGCCAAGGATACTGTTCTGCCATCAGTGCCTGTCATTAGTGATGACCTGGATGATAGCTAATAAGTTAAAATTAAATCCAGACAATACAGAGGTACTCCTGGCCAGTCGGAAGGTAGGATTACAGCCTGTGTTAGATGGGGTAGCGTTCCCCTTGAAGACACAGGTCCATAGTTTACAGTCTGGGGGTGACTCATCGCTGACCCTAGAATCCCAGGTGTCAGCGGTGGCCAGAAGCACCTTGCACAATTAAAACTTGTGTGCCAGCTGTGCCCATACCTTGAGATGCCAGACCTAGTCATGGTGGTCCACACCTTGGTCACATCCCACCTAAACTACTGAAATGCTCTCTATGTGTGGCTGCCTTAGAAGTTTGTAAGCTTGAACTGATTCATAAATTGGCAGCCAGATACTAATTGAAGCCCTGTACAGGGAGAAATCCACTCCCATGTTGCAGCAGCTCCATGGGCTGCCAGTCTGCTTCTGGGCTAAATACAAAGTGCTAGTCATTACCTTTAAAGCACTAAATGGGTCCAGGCTATTTGACTAATTGCAACTCCTCCTATAAATCTACCCAGGCATTGTGGTAAGCAGAGGTGGTTCTGTTCTTCACCCCACCACCATCTCAAGCATGACTGGTGGGAACAAGAGGGCCTTCTCTATGATATCCCCCTCCCAAAAGAAATAAAGTTGGCTCCTCCCATCTCTACTTCAAAAAACAACTGAAGACTTACTTTTGCTCATTAGTATATGGAGAGGAGGATTAGATGATGAGAGACCACTACTAGACCTCTGACTGAAAACTATTATTGTATTTGGGCTTTCTCAGACCATGTTAGCCCAGTTAACATCACTGGCTGCACAATCAACTCACATATCTTAGTGAACCTTTGTTGGCTTCTGTAAGTTAATGTAGATGTTTCATGTCTAGATTTCATGTTATAGGTTACGCTTTATTTCATATATAGCTGTAATGTTATAAATTATTTTCATATGTCGGGTTATTTTGGGCTATTATGTTTGCATTTGTTGTCGTACTGAGGCACTGAATGTTTTTTGTTTGTTTGTTGGAATCCGCCCTGATATTATTATTATTATTATTGACTAGTGTTCCATTATGGCAGCTCATGCATTCTCAGCCACTTTGATTGGACTTCACCTAAGAGAAGACCCATTGGATGAGTTGTTGAATAGTGATTCAACATGTAGATAAATCCAACCCATTCAATTCGTCTAATTAATTCAGGAATAAGGATAGGCCTTGCTCTTCTTCGTTCCACCAAAAGTAGAGAGGATTCACCTCCGAATACCCTTTCTTTCCCTTTCCGTCATTGTAATGTTTCTGTGAGTAACCTTACTTTCAATTAAGATAGTGAGAGCAGATTGATTCACTGATATGAGCTGTTGTGTACTGAAGAGTGGGAGACAAGAAGGTTTTCTTGAATGAATTGTTGTTTTTGATTTATCACTGAAGAGGGAAGGAACCAAGAAGGAGCTGTGTGTGGTATATGACATTGTACATCCTTCTGCAATCATTGTAACCTTAAGTATTTATTTATCTATTTATTTATTTATTTAAAACTTTTGTATCCCGATCTTCTCACCTCCGTAGAGGGACTCAGACCTTCCTAGAAATTGTGTACATGAGGTGGGATATATTTCTCTTTCCATCTCTTGATTATTTGCTATTTGACAGGTTAAAAAACAATGATATATATCATGAAATAACCATATGAGACTATTAGATCATTTTAAAGAATCAGTAATATAGTGTGAAAATGTTCAACCTTTTTCTGTATTTACTGAATTTACATTCTGCTTTTTCCCAAAAATGACAGGGTAGAATTCAATCCTTGTCTTTCATTGGATAAATAGATCAAATATCAGTTTATGCAAAAACATTTCTCACTAATAAACCAAATCACTTTATAGTGTTTCATCTCACCAACCCCTCTTTTCCCTTTATGACATAAATTATACTCCAATTGAAGGCAACAAAGAATATGAATTCCAAGGTCAATTCTTTTGGAGATAAGGTCATTAGAAACCTTGGACAGTGAACTCTGCAAATTTTACAGGAAGGTGCATGTCCAGTAGGTGGTGCAAAATTCATAGCTGCCTCTACCTCCAAGTTATATCTGCATCTCCTCATTTTTTGTGGCTAAATCTTGATGTTTCTGTTCAAAGTCCCATGCCCTTTCTTCTCACAATCACACCTGTTCCAGAGAACTGTATGTGCATGACAGCCTAAGTAACCATGGTAGTTTGCTACAACGTTTCCCACTAACTATTATAGTCCATGTTGGAATAATAGGTTTTAATAGTAATATAAAAGAGATGATATTTTAGAGATGTTAACATTGTTATAGCTCTAACACAGGCTATAATATATATCTCATAAGGAGAAGCAAGAAACCACTCACTATATATTAATTGCTAGTATAACTTACAGAGTCTTTCCTTTACTTTCTGCTTGGACTTCTCTATCCTAAAGCTAATTTTAAAAGCATTTGAAGTCTCTCCCTTAAATCTGAAAAGTCATCCAATAATACATTATTGCATGCTTTCAGTTAAGTAATACAGTTGTTCACTAAAAAGGAGAGATTTACTCCTTCCTATTTCACAACAAGGTGGATGAAAAGTCACAAGCCACTTTTGCTGGGCTTGCAAAACTTTAACTTTCATCATCATTGTATGGAACCATCATTCCTAAAGTATTAGTCTAATTTTCTTGATTGTTTTGGTGATAGATAGCCTGTTCAGATTGAGGGGTTTCTAAACTTGCCTCCACTTTGCTCAGCATGCAGTAATGCACAAGAAGCTGCTGTCCAATCTTCATTGCTGTTTGATTTTGTTAGTTTCAGTGCAAATGGAAGATGTGGTTGAGCGAGGCCCAGACTGTCCTTTTTCTTGAATTGACTTTAGCTGTCCAGTATCTCAAAATCCCACATCCAGAAGAGTCAGCAATGGGAATGCCAGATCTTTTCAATGCAATAGTGCCACATGGAATTTGATTCAGGAGGAATTTCCCATCCTTATTCACTATATTCTGGGATATTTATGATGATACCCTGACCTGAGGCTTCTCCTATGGGTTCCAGAGATCCTCATAATTTTGTTCTATGATGTAGTGCATGGGGGGGGGGGGAATCATTAAAGGGTTTCAATTTGCTGATTTCCAAATCAAGAGGTTTTCTTTCCAAAAACTACATGTCATCACAGCTGGTCATGGAACTTACCAGAAGGGAAATAGCCAGCCATGGCTATAAATTATTAATTGGCACAACCCAAGACCTATTTATTTATTGAAACAATTGGGAACAATAGCCAATGCTATTATATGTGAGCAGATAGGTGTCAGGGAACTCTGACTTAATTCTATTTCACTTTGAAAGAAAGAAAAACATCTTAAATGAGATAAATGGTAAAAGAAAATTGACAAGGAATGTCAAAGGAGACAACCTCCATGATGCTTTGGCCTTATACAAAATCACATTAATAGAGGCTGCGCTAGAATGTACACCATAGATCGGAATAGAGATTTGTCAACTCTTTATCTAATGAGCAATGTGAATGAAGGTAGCAATGAGAAAGCAACTTCCTTGAAATGCTGGAAGTGCTCCTACATGTGAGGATGTTCTCATTTAAATTATTTGTTCCCATGTGGGAGAACTGATCTTGCTCTGTTTTCTCCCCACAATGGGAACATACTTAAAAGCTGCATAAACCCACCATGCTATGTATGGCTACTTAACCTTTGACAGTTGGCCCTCCCTGGAGTAGTTTTGGTCTGATAAAAAATAGATCTTCTTTTCTTCTTTTGATTTTTCCTGAGAGCCACATGATTCTAAAAACTCACTTGTACTAATAGAATAATTAAATTTGCACTGAAAAAAGAAAAGACCCTAGGCTTTTCCACTAATCTCACATATTTCACCAAATTGTTGCATAAAATATAGCAAAAGGTGAAAACATGGAAGTAATTTTATGTGTTTATGTGTGGAGTTAAAAAATACACTTCAGCAACCATCTATCTAAAGTCCCTTCTACACTGCCATATAATCCAGTTCAAAGTAGATAATGGACTTTATATGGCAGTGTAGAAGGGGCTTTAACACATATACTTGCCCCATAGATCCAGGTCTATTACCAGATTTTCATGAACAGTTTTCTGTTTAACAAAGGCTAGATCTACACTGCATAAAATCCAGTTCAAAGGAGATTATCTGAATTTTATATAACAGTGTATAAGGGGCCATAGAATACTATGATTCTTCTTTAGCTCTCATGGCTCCATCCTAGGGCTTCTACTTTAGATAGAGGTGTTTTGAATTCTCAGCCCAAGAAGCTCTAGTGCAGAGGTGTCAAGAAGCTTCATGGCACTTTAGATGCACTTTAACTACCTGTTTGGTTGATATCTCCACATTACACAAAAACCCTTCTGCTAGATACATCTTATTCTCCATCCACATCCAGTGTTTATTTATTTTAAAAATCTTAATATATGACATTTGGCCTGGCCTCTACGGTTTTAAACTTTGTGTACCTACTGTTTATGTGTGTTTATTGACTGTATTGTTTTTATTTGCTGTTGTGTTGTTTCTTATTGTTGTGTTGTTGGCCTCATGTAAGCTGCCCCGATTCCCTTCTGGGAGATGGTGGCGGGGTATAAATAAAGTTTAATAATAATAATAATGGCCCTCCAGGTGTTTGGGTTTCCAATTCCCAGAAGCAAGCCAGCTTGATCAATGGTCAAGAATTCTGGGAGCTGAAGTACAAAACACCCGGAGGGCCAAAAGTTTGACAACTCAGATCTAATGCCTTACTAGACTACAAACCTCAAGATACCAGAAGATGGATCCCCATTGCTTAAATATTACACCTCTTTTCAGTAATGCAATTGTGCCGATTTGCCGGTTCTATGATCATACTTGTGCAACTCTTCATAACCCTTCCTTTCTGCACTACTTTGATGGATGAAGGGGTGGAAGAATTGGTGAGGAGAGACAAACTGGCAATGAAATGCACACCTCATTGTGAAATAGGGTCTGCCACAAAGGTGATGCTGGATTGCCTGTTTTATGTGATAAAGTCCGGATTCTCGTAGAAGATAAAATATTTGGGAATTTTCTTCTGTAAGTTGAATGTTTCAAGCAATTAGTAGATAAGTAAGCATTTTAAAATAATGTCTGCATAGCTATTTAGCTGAATATACGTTCCATTGAAAACGCCAGGATTTTCTTCTAAATCTTTTCAGGGCTACAGTGCTCAATGGAAACTTGTGTCTTTATTGTTCCTTTTAAAAATCCCTGATAGACATGATGACGAGAAAAAATAATGCTTGTTCCCATAGCAACAAACATAGAATACTAGCTGAACCCGGCACGCGTTGCTGTGCCCTATTTAGGAGATGTGTGGAAGTGTGGGTATGTAAGGGTTGGAAATGATTTGACAATGTGTTTTGTGTGTGTATATATGTGTATGTGTGTATGTATGTGTGTGTGTGTATGTATGTGTGTGTGTTTGTATGTGTGTGTGTTTTTGTGTATGCATGTGTGTGGATGTGTGTGTCTGTGTATATATGTGTGTTTGTGTATGTATGTGTATGTGTGTGTATGTAGTTGTGTGTGTATGTGTATGGATGTGTGTGTGTGTGTGTATGTGTATGTATGTGTGTGAGTATGTATGTGTCTGTGTGTCTGTATGTATGTGTTTGTATATGTGTGTTTCTGTATGTATGTGTGTATGTACACTTCCCCCCCTCTCTCTGTCTGTTTCCCCTCTTTGTCTCTCTCCCCTCCCCCTCTCTCGGAAGGGAGGCCCGGAGATCGCCGGTTGCAGCGGCCGCGCGTGAAGCAAGGTAAGCCCGGCGTGGCCGCTGGAACCGCGGGGGACACGCCGGAGGGCGGAGCGCTGATCTCCAGGCCTGACTCCCGCCCTGGTGCGCATGGGCAGCATCGTACGCGGCCCGCCCCTTTTTGTGTGTGCTGGGTGGCGTCAGGCCGCTTTATTGAAGTGCGGCGTTTTGGACTACACTTCCCAGAAACCCTGGCATGGCCACTTCCGGTTTATGCGGAGGTTTCTGGGAAGTGTAGTGCGGCGGCCTAGAGCTGCTCTGGGACCGGGGACGTGTGGTCAAGGGCGAGGATGGCGAGGAGGTGGTTATTGCGTCGCCAGTGTGGCTGCGAAGGTCCCGGTGAGTGGGGAGAGAGGGTGACGGGATGGGTTGGGGTTTTGGGGGTCGCTGTGCGCCTCTTGCGATTGCTCTCCCTCTCTCCAGCGCGCTAGGCAGCGCAGAACGGGAGTCAATGGGCGGTTTTTGGGGCTGTTTTTGGGGGGTTGCAAGTTAGGGAGGTGGTTTTTGTGTTATGTCTGTACCTCGTGGTCTGGGGAATGTGTGTCATTTGTGTTTGGGGGGTATAGTTTGGCCGTGCATATACGACATCCCACGACCACTCGATTTTTATATATATAGATAGTTCTATATGATACATCTATCATTATGATAGGTGTATATTCATAAAGTCTTTAAGCTTGGGTGTCAACTTTATGCTTTTATGTATAATCTGTTTAGTATAAAACACTTATTTAAAATCAGGATTTAAACACAGTACTCCCATTTTTATTGTCTATCTCCAAGACTATACAGGGTTGCAATTTGTGGCATTTAGTTTTGCCACTAAATTAATATAATCTGAACATAGCCTATTGTAGAGAATCTGAAGCCAACAAAGTGAATTGAATTTAAAATTTCTGCTGTTGTATTCCTGTCCAATCTGTTGACAAATTAATGACAATATAATGCTCCCCAGCTTTCTGATGAGGATATAATGGTCTGAAGTATGTCTCATTTAGTTAAAACTATTTAGATCATCTGCTTAACCTTTTAAAAGTTTAATATACTGTGACTGGTGATAAGAAATCAATCTTCTAATCCAAGAGAGGATTTGACAGTTTAAAACATTTGACGTGATGCCTAAGGCTTTATATTCAGATAGTTATTCAAACATCTTCAGGCAATGTGCTTCAAAGGTATGTGTGGTATTTCCTTATGATTTAATGCAACCATGCAACGCCCTTTTGGTCTTCTCTGGCAATATTACAACTATATATATTATTGTTCTTTATGGAAGCAGGGGTAAAGACACATAGCTGGGTCAATGGAAAGCTTAATAGAAGATTATGTTTAAAATAATTGCCATGAAAGTTTGCCTCCACCTATTTGTGACTTGGCCCATATCACTGCAGGTGTGAATCTGCATGTGAATCTGTCAACATTCTAGCCCACAAAGTCTCTTGTGTGCCAATAAACAGTGTTTATTTCAAAATAAAGTTACATTAGGCAGAGGAGGCCAGACCCATAGCCTGGAGTCTAGCACATACCAATAATTAAGGCCTCTTCTATCCTGCCATATAACCCAGATTATCATTCATATTATCTGCTTTGAACTGGATTTACACTGCAGTGGAGACTCATATAATCCAGTTCAAAACTGATAATCATGATTTAATATGGCAGTGTAGAAGGGGCCTAAGTTATTTTATGTACTACTTGAGATACAACAGAAAGGATTTCTCAGGCCCCTTTTACACTATAATCCAGGTTCTGATCTCAGATTATCTCCTTTCAACTGGATTATATGAGTCTCCACTGCCAGATAATCTGAGATAAAATAATCTGGGATCAGATCCTGAGATATAGGGGGAGTGTGGAAGGTGCTTCAATGCTCCAATAGAGTCAACTGTGATGCAAACTAGTTATGCCTCTCTAATACTCAGTTCATAGACCTTTCAGGTTGTTCTCATGTCTCCCAGGTGCAATCTCACACTCGGGTTCCTGCGCCAACAAAGTATTTAATATTGACACTCCTTTCCCTGTCATCTCATAATACTCTGTTGCCAACTCAGTGTCCCTAACCATCTCTATAGTCTCCTGTCCACAAGTCTCTCCTCTCCTACTCATTTCCTGTTTCTTCCCTTGCTCTTCCTCTGTCCACTCCTTCAGTCCTCCTCTGAGGCCCCTTCCACACAGCTGTATAAAACCCACATTGAACTGGATTATATGGTAGTGTGGACTCATATAATCCAGTTCAAAGCAGATATTGTGGATTATCTGCCTTCATATTCTGGGTCTTATGTCTGCGTGGAAGCGCCCTGACCTCCCTCCTCCTCCTCCTCTAGCCCTCTTCATTATATTAACTCACTCTCCATGTCCCACTCTGCTCAGTATCTCTACCACCATCTCATCTTGCTCTATTGTGCCATCCTTTTCGCACATATTTACCATCCTCTTCTATACTTCACCCCTTCTGTATCAGATGCCATTTCTCCTTTCCACTTCTTTCAAACTTTCCCCAGGCAACCTCCTCTTGGCCAATTTCAGTTCTCCACTATCACAACTTGCTCTGACTCCCCCCCCCCCCGTGACTTCTTGGCACCTCCAGCATCTTTCCCTTTTTTGGATTTTCAGCAGTTTGTTATTGTGTTTTCAGGTGCAGCTCATCCTCATAGGTAGGTTTGGGCTAGTGAGGTTTGCAGGGACAGACACCCAGACAGGCACACACATACACCTCATCACATCTACCACATATTGTTTGTTCATGTTGAGTGATCTTCTCTTGTGAACTGCATCATCAGAGTTGCACACTCTTATGAAATTTGGCTTTTCTTCCATGTACTTGAAAACCATTATATTTGAAAGTGTGCTGCATGTCTTTAACAAACAGAATACTTCTAAAACACCGCATGAAATGTCACTGTTGTTGTATCCCTTCAAATTAGTTCTGACTTAGAGTGACCCTAAAATAAACCTATTACAGAATTTACTTAGCAAGAGGAAGTTTGTTTTTGACTTGCTCTGAGGCTGAGAAAGTGTGACTTACTTAAGGTCACCCAGTTGGTTTCCATAACTGACTGGCAATTACAACCTTGGTCAAACCAGTATACCACAAAATTTCTTGAAATTACTTTACACAGAATTAAATTAGTGATCATTCATATGTTTTAATCAATAATAAAAGTTTTAGAACCAATGTTACATGTTGACTCAATCTCCACAATGTTACGAAATTAGGATCTGATACATTGTTAGATGCCCAATGTGGCTGGTGATTATGTGTATTGTAAAAAATTGTGCTTGTTTATAGTTTAACTTCTGCATGCTTTAACATTGCCTTTCATGCCTCTACACTTCTATATATTCCAAATTATCAAAGCAGATAATCCACATTATCTGTTTTAAACTGGATTATATGAATCTACACTGCCATATTATCCAGTTCAAACAGATAATATGGATTGTATATGACTGTGTAGAAGGGGCCTCAGAACCCAAATCAGATGGGCAGCTTGGGATGCCTTAGACAGCAAAAATGTCCATGTTGTTCTCCATCTGTATATTTTTAAATTAATTCTAAAGCTTTCTTCTATTCATGTACTAAATTTTGGATGAATCAACTTTGGCTTCCCATTTCCAGGCTTTGTGAAGCTTGTGTAAATAAGAGATAGCTTCCATTTCAAAATGGGTAATCTTTTTCTTGTTTTTGAAAAGAACGCTTTCAATAGACCTCACACCTTTGTCCTCTTATTCTTTAAGATTATGTCCAGTTGACAGTGTTGGTTCTCTTGATTCTTCCTGTGATTTTCAACAACATTCAACTTGGGTAATCTTCAAGAAGGGCTGGCTAAACATGTACCTGCATATTAGCGTACTGCAGTGATTGTACTGCTGTTTAGATAACCCCCACCTTGTTCTTGGACTAAAAAGTTGGATTATATCCTGTCAGATTGTTTTGAAAAAATACACAGCTGCAGATCTTTTCATGCATATGCTTATTTCAATTTATTTTTTCATTTCTTTTGATTATTCAAATGTTCAAAAGGGCTGTAAAATTCTCAGTCCATTTAATAATAGAAGGTGGGAATTTCCACTGTCAAAATTAGCTCAACAGGTGTCATTTTTATAAGCAATTGAGGTCTGTAATGATAGAACCATGGGAAATTGGCTGCGTTTTAAAGCAGGGATGTTCACAAGGTCATTTTTTTGCTGGTAGCTTAACATACATGTTATGTGTTATGGTATTCAATGTTTTAAGTATCCTACCAAATCTGTATATACATTTAGCTTTTCCAGTGTTCTAGACTACTTGACAATAGGTTATTTGTCTCAGAGAATCACAAAAGTAATCAGACACCCAGACTGTCTTTTTTTCAGTAACATCTTCAACTGCTCTAAAGTTATTTCTACCACATGTGTATTGGACACCACAGATAATAGCAGTATTGTAAATATACTCAGCTCTCTGTATCCATGGATTTTGAATCCAAGGATTCAACCACCCAGAGCTTGAAAATATTTCCCCTGCTCTAAAAAAAAAATCCAAAAAAAACATAGCATTTTGCTATTTTATATCAGGACATCATTTTAATTTACCATTTTAATAAAGAGACTTCAACATCCATGGCTTTTTTTTCATAGGTGGTCCTGGAACCAAACCCAAACATATACCAAGGGACCACTGTAAAGCCATGATCCTTGATACCTGTAGATGTTTTGTGAAAAATTATTTAATGGATATGACTGTTTAAACAAATCATGTGCTAGATTTGGCCTTGATTAACTACCTTATCACACAGTTGCCATAAATGCTGTGCATTGTCAGGGGAATATGGGGAACCTGGTGCTCCATGCTGCACATCACCCATATCAATTTAAGGTTCATCCCATGGGGGGAAGTGTTGATTGTGAAGCTTTCCTCCATGGTTTCCAATGGCAACATGGGAAATCTTGTGTGTTGCCGCAGGGCGGCATGTGCCAGCTTTGCCCTATTTTACCCACGGAGCCCTACCAGCATCATTTGATAGAAGCTAGTGGCCTCCATGGGTGAAGTAGAGTGGAGCCAGCGTATGCTGCCAAAATCCATCCTTTGTAATGAGGTCCTAAGCACAAAGTTTGTAAAATGCTTAGATTTTTTTTTAAAAAAAATCAAAGGCAAGTGAAGATCAAAAATGTTTTGCTATAGGTCAGTGAAGTATTTCTTAAATCTATCCTGTCATACATTTCAGCTTCATCAAGAAGAATTATGCTAGCTAAACTAATTATCTATGTAAGCACTGCCCTGTATGCCCATGCTCTTATCATTCTGCTTCATCCTTTCCAGCACCAAATGCCATTTGACAACTTCAGCTAGTTGGCAGGAAATGAGAAACTGACTAATACTGTTACATCTGGTGCAGCAGGAATGTGTTACAATGTGAACTGGAGGGCTAATTTCTGGTGATGAATCTTGGCTTCCAGAAGCAGGTCGCCAGAAGTCAGGAGATGGATGGAAAAAGAAGGGCAATAGACTGTGATTGATTTAACTTAAGCTATACTGAAAGCCATTTTTAAGCTTTTCATCTAGAAAAAGGATTTCAGGGCAGTAGGCTACAGCAAATTTGTCTTGGTTAAATCAAAATTCTACAGAAAAGAACCCTAGGAAATATGCACATCCATACTCAGAATCTCTTGTTAAGTCATATATTCACATAATAAAGCAAACACAGTTGCTGAATATATAATAAGGATGAATTCAGCAGTCATGCGTTTATGGTTGCTAACACTGAGATAGGTCAATGGCAGGATTAACCCTTTTATATAAACAGAGTAGGGCTAGGAAATATTTTGTTTGATGAAAGTACAAAGTAAACATTTGAAACATACAGAAAGCTGTGAGAAGAAATGCATGTTTGTTCAACAATTTACATATTTTACAAGGTCTAAACTTTGACATATAAATGACTACAAAGCATATAATTGAGGAAAAGTGCCAAAACATACGCGCACGCGCGTATGTGTGTGTGTGTGTGTGTGATAGAAGGCAGAAAATAGTTCTTTTTGAAGTGTACTGAAATACATACACATTTCAAAGCAGGAAGTCCCAGGGCTGATGACAAAATGAAGATAGAAAGAAAAATGCAGGTGGAATTGAGAGAAGTGGAATAACATTGAGATTATTCACATCACAAAATAAGAACAAAAAAGTACATCACAAAAATTAGAAGGGAGTCAGCATTGTTTGCAAGCACATTGCAGTGGTCCTTAAAGTAACAACCAAAACAATAAATATAATTATTTTACAGAGATGGATCATTTCAATCTAAGTTTACATCTTCAGCAGTGGCAGCATGACCTGGCTTTTGATTTTTGATCAGAAGCCAGAATGAAACCTATTCAGATCCCTTCTACATTGCCATCTAATGTGGATTATCAAAGCAGATGATCCACATAATATGCTTTGACCTGGATTATGTAAATCTAAACTGCCATATAATCCATTTCAAAGCAGATAATCTGGATTTTATATGGCAAGAAGGAGGCTAGTTTTGGTGTCCCTTTAAACATCCTGCGCGTTATCATACCATAAATCTGCAATACTGGAACCAATGGTTTCAAATACTATCTATACTCATGTATATGTCTAGACATTTTAGTTAAAAAATCAACCCAAAAAACTTGGGTCAACTTATCAACAGGTCAATATAAGCATTGCACCAGTATTCTTATCAAAATAAACAGTCACTTAGAGTAACCCCCTTTCCCCTGATCTGTTCCTTTTATACTTTTTTTTAACCAACCTGATGTACATAAAAATACAAGTCTGTCTCCATGTATTCCTACATTCAGCCAAACTGTGCCGGGCTGTCAGCAAATTGTTAAATTAAATTCAACAAGAAAAAAAATGCATGGCTCTTAATTCCTCAAAGTTGGAGTAGCCCCACTGAAATGAATGGGACTTACATTCCACCATGGATTTCCTATAGGTTTGTTTAACTTTAAGTTCAATGTCTTATTCTCTTTTGCTGCATGTTCTTGTACACCCTCTATTTATCCTACTGGTTGCTATTGGTATCAACATAGCAGCTATCTATTCCCATACAAGCCTAGGTCCAGTCACAAAATCCTTTTGACACATTGTGAGCAAAACAAAACAAAAAATATTTCATGTGCTAAAATATTGTACATGGATTTTGTAGCATAGTATATGGAATATGTTTTAGTACCAGGTACTCAACAACTATACAATATACTCAGAATAAGTTCCCATGTAGACAGTAGTGCCATTCAAAATAATTAGCAATTAGTTCTTGCTTGCATGCATGCTAGCAAATCTATTACCTCTTCCCAATCTTTTCATACATACATATACTGTATATTTGCACAGGACTGGGAAGAAGAGTATGAGGCCCTCAGGACATTGTTGAACTGCCCCCCCCCCCCACATTCCTTTATCATTGATTATGTTGACATGGGTTGACAGTCACTGCATCCAAGAATATGAGAGGGCTACACTTCCCCACTCCTGAGTCCCATTCCTTTGTTATTGCTGGTGCTGCTGTAACAATTTTTCAACTAAGCAGTTCTTCCATCCCTGTTTTTCTAAGCTTTTTGCACTGAAGAGGAAACTAATACATATGTGAACAACATTTAAAAGCCTGTTATTTTATTACCAGTTTTTATAAAATTCACACCAATAACATAAGCTAGACATATAACAAAAATCAACTTTGGATATTTCAACACCCATTTTCAATTCATTTTAGCAAACTTTTAGAAATAATAATAATGAGAAAAAGAAAAAGAAGAAGAAGCCTCTGTGGTACAATGTGCACACATAAAAATGCATGGGAATTTTGCATCCCTTTTAAGTTTGCATTAACAGTTTACAGTTAGCCCTGTTTGCCCTTGCGGCTAAGAAGATTAGGAGGAGGCACATAGCGGAGATGGCTGTCCTATGTAAAGGAGATAATCTGGTTTAAGAAGGTTTAAATGTGACTCATGGTGTATAAGTAACTGGTAACCTTTTATTGTCTACTATGCAAATTCCATATGTATTGTTTTGTGTGTGCGCTCTTTTTATTTTGGACTTGCAACGGCCTTTGGTCAAAAGCAATAAAATTTTATACACATTAACTGTTAAACCATGGTTGTTAGAAATGTGCATTCCTTGCTTGAACTTGTGCAGTGACAAGAATATTACAAAGGAAAGCAAGGCATCACATTGTGACCTTTAACTAAACAAGCATTTTGCGTAATTGTAATTGCCTTGGGCTAGTGGATTTCACTATTACATTCATTTCCACATTAATTGCACACCTACTTGAAAGGACATGTCATGCATTGTGGGTCTCTGCTTTAAATAGATCAGTATGATTACAGCTAATTAAATCAAATGAAAAAGTACATTCCAATAATGTTAAGCATTCAAACACAAATAATGAAACCCTACAATATAGAATGGCAACCCATTTAGGCTTCATTTTGTTCTAAATATAGCTCCAACGTAAACTGTTTGCAAATTGGTAGGCATCAATTTTATATATTATTCTTTGCACAAAATTCACATTCCCCATATTCAGGCAGTATTTCTGACAGAATGCCTCCTTTGCATTGAAATACACTATGGCTATGACAACATGAGCTATGAGGACTGCATCATGCTTACTGGGCAATGTGTTTGTAGATGTTTCTTTCTTCGTTCCTTTGGTGTACAAATCATACATTTACACTCTCAACTTGCAAGGTAAATCCCATCAGTTTGACTTTTATTTAATTTGCCCCACTGTGACATGGCAAGAAAGATGGAGAAAGAGCTCAATGGCAGCATATATGAACCAAAGGCCAATTTACACATATCAATATGAACGATTGAGGCAGCTCTTTAATGTGAGGTTTACAGCAGCCTTTCTCAATAAGGAAGTCAGCATTTCCTTTTGTTTTTATGAATGCTCCCATTCTTTGGATGTAGGTGAACTACAACTCAAAAACTCAAGGTCAATGCCCAAAAAACCCTTTCAGTATTTTCTGTTGGTCATATGACTTCTGTGTGCCAAGTTTGGTTCAATTCCATCATTGATGGAGTTCAGAATGCTCTTTGATTGTAGGTGAACTATAAATCCCAGCAAAAACAACTCCCAGATAACCAAATCAATCCCCCACAACCCCACCAGTATTCAAATTTGGATGTATCAGGTATTTGTGCCAAATTTGGTCCAGTGAATGAAAACATGCATTTCAGATATTTACATTACAATTCATAACAGTAGCAAAATTACAATTATGAAGTAGCAATGACAATAATTTTATGGTTGGAGGCCACCACAACATGAAGAACTGTAGTAAGGGGTTGTGGAATTAGGAAGGTTGAGAACCACTGGTTTATATTATTTAATGATGTGATGATCTAAAGCAGAAAACAATAATTTAAAAATTTTCACAGTTGAGAGTGTAAATGTATGATGGACTGTAAATCTGGCTGCCTGTTGTCTTCTTTGGATATTTTATAATGAAGTATTTTATAGCAACCTGATTCCACTTTAACTTTCATGGCATCATCCAGCTAAATCCTGGAATTTGTACTTTGGGGAGGTATTAAAGCTTTCTGAATGCAAATTGCAATATGATATACACCAACATTATTTCTTATACTTCACACACAATTGCAAGATTAGGATACAAATATATAAACAAGGCCTGGTTGGTAAAAAAAATGGTTCAAAACTCGTTCCGGATGTAGGGCGTGCTGGCGCTTCAAATCCAATTGGCTTTCTTCTTTTTTTTGAAAAAAATGAAATTTATTTGGAAAAATTCTGAAATTTCGGAATGGCTTCATTAATGGTGGATACGTATGTTTAAGCCAGTTTGAATGTGGATGCCTTCCCTCCGCATGAGAACTGGGGCGCCTTTAGGAATCTATCTCCACCCAAGTCAACACGAGAAAAAGAAACTCCAGAGCTTCCCACAGCAGCTCCAACATTTTCCCCCTGAGCCCACCACCTCTTCCCAGTTCTCACCTTGCTTTTCCTCTGGAGCAAGTGGCTGGTGAAGCCAAACGCAGCTCCCCGATCTCCAGCAGAGTCGGGTTTTTCCTCGTGGCATTGACAGAAGGCTCAGGGGACTTGGGGAAAGCCATCCTGTGTCCTCTTGGCTTCCCCTTTGACAGGATAATGTTTTGTAGAGTGTAGGGAGCAAGTTTCCAAGGGAGGGAGGAAGTCCAGGTGGGTCTGCTTCTATTGTGCTTTGGCCCCAGGTGCCCAAGTGGCATCTAGAGCGGCAGTGCTTCCTTTCAGCGCCCCCTCCTTGACTTGGAAGAAAGAAAGAAAGAAAGAAAGAAAGAAAAGGTGGAGCTAAGCCATTTTCGCCAATTCCTTTCCAAAAATGGTGGCAGTGGCTTCGAAATGACAAATTCACTACTGGGTTGCTTACATCACTTCAAAAATCCTTCAAAAGTGAATTAATTCTGAATTTATTCCAATTTTCATAGCTGTTAGATAGAAATGACTTATAAGAAATTTCAGTATCATCTCTAAAAACTTAAATCCAAGTTTCATTGTTGCAGAGCATCAAAAGCAGTTGAAGATAGCTTGGATCAATGTGGTTATGAGGACTTCAAAAGAAAAGAAATATCTCAGTCAAAACATGCCAATTATGCAGGCATTTGTACTTTATTGAAGAAAAGTAACACACAGCAGTGATACAGAAGCAAAAGCAGGAAGAACAAAGGAACAAAATGGAGAACATGATATAGTTCTGAACAACAACTTGAAGCGCCACCCTTCTTCATAAAAATGATTGGATAGCATCATAAAACAATAATCAGCTGAACTAAACAGAAAAGGAACACACCCACTAATTATAATTGCTTATACTACTATGGCCTTGTTCTCATGGAACAGGAATTGTTTATATTTCAGAACACCTCTGTTCTCATGAGAACACAGGACTTAGATCATTATTTATTTTAACTAAGCAACAACACTGAACTTTCTCAGTGAAAGAGCAAAAGAACAGGTTGTCTCTTGAAACATGGGAGACAGAAAGAAGCATTAGTGAATCCATTTTGAACTATAACATTTTGCAATATTTCAACTATAGCATTCTGAAAAACCAAACCAAACCTAATATAAACATCAGTAGGTTCTAGTATTAATGACTTTCTCAGAATCCCATTAACATTCTCGTGTATGTATATGTATCTATGAGCCATCTATGTACCTATGAGCCACCTCTAAACCAATGACAACCCCATTAATTCATAGGGTTTCTGAATTCCTTTTCTTATTTTTGTCTAGCAAATTGAGTATCATCAGTCACTTTTCTAAAAAGGGCTGGCCATTTAATTTACTTTGGTCTTTCCTGTTTGCTGTTGCACACACTTTGTAAGTCCTGTAAACTATCCTGCACTTTTGGGCTCCTGGAGCCCAAAAGTTATGAGATGGCAATAGGTACTCACCCCCGAGTAGTCCCAGGTCTACCCGAGAGAGAGTCCCTACACACCCAATACCCCATTAGACCTGTGCTTTTCAGGAAGGCCCAGATCTAATGGGGTATCTAATTAATTCCCAAAAAACCAGGGATGCCTCCAATAAAGCTGAGACAGGTCCTGGAATATGGTCTTGTCTGGATTGGCCTTTTATATGTAAAAACAAGGATTTTTAAATGGTATGGAAAAGTACTGATTACACTGGGAGACATATCTGAAGAGATGGAATTTAAGTTAGTATTTTAAATAACCAAGGCAAGAGCCAGTTGTTTTAAAAAAATGCTCCTCCCAATTCTTTCTTATCTGAAGCAGTGCTGCAGATTCTGCTTTTTTAATGGCCATAGCAATCTGCACCTGTCAGGGGACATCATGCTCTCCTATGTATTTGCAGAAGAAGGTAATGAAGAATGGTAGAGGAATATTGTTCTGCTACACCTTCCATTTTTATAAATGAAAACAATACAGCAAAAACTTTCTAGTGGATTATTCAAAAGGAAAACATCTTAAATGCAGTGTTTTTCTCCTGGTGCTGATTGAAATATTGTGGGCACAAACCTCAACATTGAACAGGAAAAGAAACAATTTCCTGACACCTACACTAAGCAATAAACCTTTTTTGACCTTATGAACATGAGTATTTTTTGTTTATTTTTATTTATTTACTTTATTTTTATTATACCTTTTTCCCAATATAGAGATTGAAGGTAATACATAGCACTGGACTTCATTTACAACTATCTTATATACCTGGCATTGCTCAAGATAGGTATTTTGAGTTGGCCATGATGGGTATGTGTGCCTGTTTTGGTCCAGATCTATCATTGGTGGGAATTACACAGCTCTCTGGATGTGGGCAGACTGCAACTACCATCAACCCCACAAATATTTTAAGTTGGTTGTAATGATCACCTGTATCAAGTTTCAATCATTGGTGGGATTCTACCAATCTGGACTACATTTCCCATCATCCGTTCAATTATGATGGGTATGTGTGCCAAGTTTGGTCCAGATACGTCAAGCCATTTAGGAGCCTTTGTGGATCGCATACATGTAAATAAGCATGGTTTAGATTCTAGTTGCCTACAGGATTGTCTTCTCCCATACAATCCATCTTGAACACTGAGATCCTCTGGGGGCAGTTACTCCAATCAGCCAGAACCCAATTGGCCACTGTCACCATGAGGACTTTTTCATCGGCTGCCCCAAGACTGTGGAACAACCTGCCAGAAGAGATCCAACAGCTAAATGAACTGTCAGCATTTAAAACACATTTGAAGACCTATCTCTTCTGGCAGGCCTACCCAGCCAGTTTTAATCACTATTTTTTAACTTGCATTGTTGTTATTAAATGAACTTGCAAAATCCTTGTCCAACATCTGTCTTTATCTACCTATTACATTACAGTCTTTCTATATCTATTCATGCACCAAATTGCATCTGTTATCCAATATGGATGCCATGCAGTGTCTTATGTTGTGATTAGTTCTATCGGCACCACTACTTTGTGCCTGGATATCTGTCAGTGGCAAATTAGGGAAGCTAAATCGATTATAACTACCTGTTCTCTAGAAGACGCATGGGGCGGCAAGTGGGTATTTAAAATGAGGAATGGTAGCTTCAGTTACGTGCCAATTTGAATGTACAAACTGCATGTAACTATTTCATGCAATTGAACAGCATGCCACTTTTAACTGCTCTTTAAATTTTTCTTTAATATGCCTCCACAATAGAACTAATTATAACTGCAGTCTGAAAGCTGCCCTCCCCTTTTCTTTTATTCCTGTTTTTCATAGTCTAGGAAGACGGTAGTACATAAAGCAACCATTTCACCTTCTAAGAAAGTCGTGTTCTATTACAAGACATAAGATAGCATGGAAATTCATTTCCTAGGGGTTTTTTTTTTTGCTTCTGTGCTGGAATTACAACAATAAAATATGATGCTTTTGAGATCAAGGACACTGCAATTCTTTTTTAAGTGGAAGTTTAGACAGTTCTTACACCAGATTGTTTGTGAATTAGCTGTCTGAAATCCATACTTCAGGGAAAAAATTCTATGTATCTCTTACACTATTAATTTGTTTTAAAGTTGAGAATGTATTTTAAAAGATTTTTTATAAACCATCACTAAATATGGGAGGTGGTCAAAGTGTGGTCAATTGCCTTCTAAAGCCTCAGTGAAGGCCTCGGCCCCGACACCATATTTTATATTTTGAATGAGTTGAGGCTATGTGGGTACCTTGTAGAGGACTTGAAATTAACCTCCTCAATTTAGGAGTTAGGAACATTGCTCTGAAAGACCCTAGAAAGTATAATGAAGCTTTTATATTCTAGGGATTCTTTTTTAGAGGATAGGGAAATGGCAGGTCTATATGGAGCCCTCCAACTCCGAGTTGTCCACTCCTTCAAAATGTGATTGTGGTATAAGCTTAGATAGTGTTGGAAAACTATAGATATGTGGGAAAGCAGGAGAGATCCAACTTATACCTGGAAATCTACTGAAGTATTTAGACTAGTCGTCTATCTTTAGATGAAATACCGTATATACTCGAGTATAATCCAAGTTTTTTTTACCCTTTTTAAGACTGAAAAAGTCCCCTTCGGCTTATACTCTAGTGAGAATTGTGGGAGTTTAAGTTCAAAAGCTCTGGAGGGCCCAAGTTTTCCCATGCCTGCTCTAACCCGAAAGGGGTTGTGGGAGTTGAAGTCCAAAACACCTGAAGGGCCCATGCCTACACTATGGGGCTGGTGAAAATAATCATTGGAGATGGCAAACAGCAGCCTTTTCTTTTTGCCACACAACTCCCTCTTCTTGCCAGCCTGCAACTCTTCAGTAATGGTAAGGGTGCGTGTGCCACTAGTACCAGCTTACTGTTATCACCATGCATGCACCTCTCATCTTCTCATGCAAAGAGAAGAGGGATGCAAGAGGTGCGCGTGGAGTGAAAACAGAAAGTTGGTGCTGCTGGCGCTCGTGTCATTGGGGTTGCCAGGTTGATGGCAGCAACTCATTGGCTTCCCCGCAATGAGAAGAGGCATGTGGCAAAAAAAGAGGAGGCTGCTGCTGCTGCTGGCACACATGCCATTACCATCTCCAATGATTATTTTCACCAGCCCCATAGTGCAGACATGGGCAAACTTGGACCCTCCAGGGGTTTTGGACTTCAGCTCCCACAACTCCCTCCAGGTTAGAGCAGGCATGGGCAAACTTAGGCCCTCCAGGGGTTTTGGACTTCAACTCCCTACCAGCTTTTATATCTCATCTTAACTGACATGGCTTCATCCAACAGAATCTCAATATCTATAGTTTGGTTATAAGCTACAGCTTTCAAGTACAGAATATACCCACAAAATATAAATCCTAAGATTCCACAGGACAGAACCCGCTATTATTATGCAATGTGAGAAAGATCTTAAACATGTTGGTTTCTGTTTGACAACTTCAGATGATGCATGACACATTATTTTTCAGAACTGCTGCTATCCCCCCCCCCCAATTTGCCTGTACATTGTATATCACCAGAAGCTGTTCCTTTTCCCACCCTTGGCTTATACTTGAGTCAATAAGTTTTCCCAGTTTTTTGTGGTAAAATTAGGTGCCCTGGCTTATGTTAGGGTCGGCTAATACTAGAGTATATACAGTACCTTTTTATATTGGTAAACTTTTGGTATTATATTAGCTCAATTTCTCTGGCATTACTTTGCGAACAAAGATTCTTAGTAAGGACTCATCCCACGCTTTCTACAAGTGCGTTGATGACTAAGGAGATTGGATGTGTCCTTCGAGCCTGTGCAATGGATTTTTCTGGTGAAGTGCAGTGTGCACAGAACTGGCATCACCCTTTAAACCAGGGGTCAGGAACCTATGGCTGGGGAGCCAGATGTGGCTCTTATCATGATTGCATCTGGCTCTCCAGAGAAGGCCAGGCCTCGGTTTCCCAGTATGCAGCGGGGAGGAGTGACGCAAATGCGCAGCGACTGCTGCTTCCGCGCCACCATTGCTGCCTCTTCCTCATCCCCTGCTGCTCTCGGGGCCCTGAGCCCTCTTCGCTGGGGATGGCGGAGCCCAGTGGCAGCGCCTCATCTTCGTCTTCCTCTTCGTCCTCCGCCACGGGGAGGTGGCGGAGGCGGGCCTGGCCCTGGTGCCACGGACCCGGCCTCACTGCCCTCGGTGGACACCCAGCTCATCGCCCTCATCGTCGGGCGGCTCAAGAGCTGTGTCCTCTTCAACGCCTTCCGGAGGGACTGCCTTGCCGATGTTGACACCAAGTTCCTCCTCCCCCTTCCTTTCTTTTCCTTTCTTTTTCCCTCTCTTTTTCTTTCATTCTTTTTCATCCCTCTCTCCCTACCTTCTTTCCTCCCTCCCTCCCTCTTCGTTCCTTCCTTCCTCTTCCATTCTTTCCTTCTCTCCTTCCTTTTCCCTCCCTCTCGCTCCTGCCTTCTTTCCTCCATTCTCCCTCTTCCTTCCTTCCTTCCTTCCTTCCTTTCTCCCCCTTCCCCCTCACTCCCTCTCTCCCCCTCTCTCTCCTTCCTTCTTTCCTCCATTCTCTCCCTCCCTCTTCCTTTCTTCCTTCTTTTTATTTTCCCCCAGTTCTTCCTTTCCTTCTTCTTCCTTTCTTTCATTCCCCCTCTCTCCCTTCCTTTTCTTCTTTTCCTTTCTTCCTTCTTTTTTATTTTCCCCCCAGTTCTTCCTTTCCTTCTTCTTCCTTTCTTTCACTTCCCCCTCTCTCCCCTTCTTTCTTTTCTTCTTTTCCCTTCATTATTTTACTTTTTCCTCACTCCCTTTCCTTTATTTTCCCCACCCTTTCCTTTCCTCCCTTCCCATTTCCTATTTTCTTTCCGCCTCCTTGTGTCTCTCCTGGTTTTCTTTTCTTCCTTTTCCATAGCTCGTTCTTCTTTTCTTTCTTCCTCTCCCCCTCCGTCCTTTCTTTCCTCTGTCTTTCCTTCTTTCCCCCTTCCTTCCGTCTTCTCTTTCTTCCCAGAGTCCTGAGCACGCCTTTTGCAGAGTCAGGTCTGAAGTGCCCCGTCATTCTGCCAGGGGAATTGTTTTCTCATAGTATGTACGTATATACTCACATTTAGTTGAATTCAGACTTAAAATATATTATATAATAATATATGGCTCTCACTGAAATAATTTTCCAAATATTTTGTTTTCATGGCTCTCCGAGTCAAAAAGATTCCCGACCCCTGCTTTAAACCAAAGGTTCATCTGCCGGGGCCTAGCAAGCTTAGGACAGTGGCAGCGAGGTCCTCGGGTCGTAAATTTGATTTGAGTTTCCTTCTCTAGATGGGTTAGACGAGCACCATCTGCCCGGATTTGAAATCAGAGTTTTCCTTCCCTTAGGATGGTTGCCAAAAGGCTAGAGAGCCCATCCTTTCCATTGACGCTCTTTGTCAGACCCTTCGGTTGTGACCTGTTTGGCATGGGAGGCCCTACCGGTGACTATGCCACCACCAGCATAGCTTACAACTTCATTAGGGTACGCAAGTCATTAGAAGTGACTGTATTCTGTTAGATAACCACTAAGTCTCTTCTGCTTTATGCTTTTGACTGCTTACTTTGACTTCACAATACCTCTAGAGTACTTTACTGCCAGATATTCTTACCTGCCCTACTTTATAGATGTGTTCACTCATGCATTTTGAATTATTGTTACTTTCTTTTCTGACCTACTTTTGGTATTTCTTCAACCTCATTGTTAATTTTTAATTTTTCCCCTCATTATTCAATTTTCATATTGTCTCTCCTGCTTAATATTTTTTCTGCATTAATTTCACTATACCTAGATGGCCGGGTGCTTAATATATTATGAAATTTCTTGTGTCTTAATAATTGAGCTTTGGTTATGATCAGTTTAGCAATGACCCCAATTTTTCTCATTTTCAGAAGGCAAACACACATAGAGATATAGTTCCCATAGTAGTGAATGCTTCAACAGTTTTATTTTTAACAAGAACAACTCTTTTTATGTTAAATCAATAAATTCACTTTACTTCTACCTCATTGTAACTATGAACTTTTCACATGCTCTTTTAGATTGCATAGATTATCTCAAGGTGGGAGTGGATAGGATTATGAATAATTGTGTGATGCCTATCTTTTTTCCCTGACCTTTCCCAGTTCATCATGACACCCTAGTCAACATCAGTCTTGCAAACTGATGTTGATATCCATTTAATGTATAAGAAATCTTGCCTTTCTTCCTTTCACTTTTAAATCCTTATTCATTTCAGTTAATCATAGCTCTTTGAATCTTTAAAAGATTACAGTAAATACAAATATATTCGGAAGAAGGCTTCTGAAGTAACCAGTGTGGGATTTACCCACACTGAAGCATATATGCTTGAAGTCTCGGGGCAGCTCTACACAGCTATATCATACAGCTCCAAGCTGGTATGAAAAATACCATTTTAGAGCTACACACAGGGTTGCTGTCAACCACCCTGGAGGCAGGACAGTAGCTCCAAGACAGTTGACAGTCCAGTTTTAATGAAACCAATTTCGAGTTAGTAATGGGGCAGGAGTCCAACCTTCCCAGTACCTCACCCCCACCCCCAAAAAAAGAAAAGAAAGGAAAGGAAGCAGCACTTATCTTGATTGCCAGTTCTCCACTTCCTGGTTTTGTTCATGTAACTGAGCAAAACCGTTTGGAAGGAGAATCTCCCCTCCACAAGGTGCAGGGCTCAGTCACATAGCAGAACAACCAGAAAACAAAGGCAGCACATTGAGGTAAGTGTTGTTTTATGTCTGGGGGTGGGGGGTTGAATCCTCCCGCCTCATAATCATGCAAAAACACAATGACCCCTGAGAAGAAGACAAGCTATTGCAGTTGGGACAGACTATTTCACTCAGTCATGGATTGCAAAAATGCCACTCTGCAATTAAGGCACCATCCATTTCACAAAAAGTGACCTGCATTCTTTTATTATTATTCCCTCATTGTTTTGTTGCATGAATGTTGCAAAAGTAAAGCACACCCATTTTCAAATAAAACATATCTTTTCAACATTCAACAAAGACGTAAGGCTAAATAGTTAAATGGTATCGTTGATGACTATACTCTTTCCCTCTTCCTTCTCACATGTAGTGTTGGCTCCCATGTGGATTTTAATTTTTTCCCATGTACCGCAACTATAAAAATCAAAATAAATTATTATGAGGAAAAGTTCAAATATGCTATTAGCATTTGAAACATGCATTTGAATTTGGAGAATAATTCAGTGAAAATAGGTTATAGAAATGCTATTTTCTTTTGCTTAAGCAAGACATATTTTTATTCCTTGTTCAGACAAGTGGGACCTTTGAAAAAAGTGCAATTATTAGCATCCAAAATATTCTCCAACTTGATTGCCCACTCTCACCTCTTAAAATCTTTTCTTTGTTTTCTTTTGTTTGCTTCCTGCTATCGTTTCCACCACTGGAAACAAATCAGACAATGGTTCATCTGGTTGCTTGTTATTTAAAGTTTCTTTAATGTACTATCCTGTATTAAGCTTCCTTGCTGTGCTAGATGGGGCACTATTGTTTGTTCTGCTGGAGATTATTCTGTGTCACTTGATGATAATACTGCACATTTATATTAGCATTAGTTTCTCAGTAAAATATATGGAAATGTGCTAAATGCGTGGTTAAATTAATCCTCATGTATTCCACCCTGCTGTGTAGGGCAATGCAGATGTGAAGTGAGGCAGGGGACCACGTTGATGTAGTTCATACTCTCTTCCCAGCTGGAATGCTTATATTTCCTTATTTTTTTCATACGTCTTTCCTCTACATTTTGCTGGTCATGTCATTCCCGCTGGTTATGAATTCATTCCATTCCATTTCTCATTGCTTTATATCCCTCTCAGACCTCTGCCAAAAGAAAAGGCACTAGTAACTTGAAGAAAGGCTTGGTGCCAAATTTGCATGCTTTATTTACTGTTGAGACCACTGCAAGGAAAAAGACATCTTGCAGTAGAATGAAATAAAAGTCATGATACTTGGAAGAGCCCTCTCTTTCATTTTGCTTTTTTATTTTTAATACTCAGGACTTTAAAAAGCATGACAAACACATTTTCTCTTTCATCTTTACATATCTTACACCAAAGTCTCTTTGAAATGTTTATTCTTGTAATGCTTTATTGGATCCCATGTTGGGAGAAAGGGAGAATGTTTAAAAAAAAACCCCTACACATAGGTAGAGCAAACTTTACAGAACTTTCTTGTCAACTTTCCCAATTTATTGAAGAAAAAAAATTAGTTTCACCCAGGTCAGCAGTTCAAATCCGTGGGATGGGGTGAGCTCCCGTTATTAACTCCAGCTTCTGCCAAATTAGCAGTCTGAAAACATATAAATGTGAGTAGATCAATAGATACTGTTTCGGTGCAAAGGTAACGGCGCTCCATTCAGTCATGCTGGCTACACGACCTAGGAGGTGTCTATGGAGAATACTGGCTCTTTGACTTAAAAATCCATTCTCTATCTCCCAGTTTAATGTAATAAGGCCTGATCGGTACCTCTGAATGTCTGAGCCTTTCCTCAGACATGTATCTGTTTTAAACTGCTGTACATTGCTGTTTTTAGGGTTTTTAAATGATGTAAGTCGCCCGGAGCACCACTGGTGGAGGGCGACTCACAAATATTAAAGTATTATTATTATTATTATTATTATTATAGACAAAATTAAGCCTGAACTCTTACTAGAAATCTAAATGACTAAACTGAAGCTTTTGTACTTCAAGCATAAAATGAGAAAACCTGACTCACCGAGAAAGATTAAAATGCTTGGTAAACTGGAAAGCAATAGGAAAATAGCAACAGTACATTACAAATGTACTGAATCAATAAAAGAAACCATTTTTTGTATATTGCCCTAAATTTGCAAAATCTGACCAGGGCTGTTTCTGACTGAGGCTCATGAAGACCACTCATCCATGTGGTCAGCATAAATTGTAGAGCTGATGGAGAATAACTACTGTACATGAACAAATGTACATTTTACAATTCAAAGAAATAGTTTTAATACTGGATTACTTGAATATAATGCTCACCTATTTTGGTTAAATTACCTTCCCAAAATTAGGGTACACATTAGATTAGTGTAATATGGTAATTACTGAAGTCTAATGTGCCTTGAAATGTAATGCACACCTCAAATTTCAAAAGGCCCCTGGGGAGAGGCCCCGGCGATGAGCCTGCCGACTGCCAGTGGCCCCCAAAGCTACGCCTGGACCACAGCCTGTTCCTCCGCCCTCTGGTCGCCAGGGGGAGAGTTGCAGCCCTGGTCGGGGCAAGACAAGATTGGGGGCGGCTAACCCAGAGAGTCCCATAGGGAGGAAGCGCCCGTCTTCAGGGGACTCAAACCCTGGAGGCGCCTTGCAGCGGAGGCCACACGGCCATCGGAGGAAGCGGCGCCGGAAGCCAAGGAACAGCAGATCTCATCTCTCTGGCTTTACCAGGGACCAACAACATGGTTTGCTCCCCTGCCGAGGCTGCCGTCCCCTTGGAGCTATTGCATCCTCTGCGAACTACTTACGAGAGAGGAGGCCCCCCTCACTTGAGCCCAGGTTCAGGAGATCATTTCGCTCCAGAACCTTTTGGAGCTCGAGTTTGAGGCGGCTTGAGCTCCACCAGTCACATTCGAGGCTGGAGATAGACACTCCCTTTGCGGATCTGACTCCCTCCGTCAGACCTTTGGACAAAGGAAGCCAGGCCACCTGTCTCTCCTATGGCCTGCTACGAGAAATCTCCCTGAGACCTCCCACGCTTCCGTCTTTTGATGGCAAGGTGGCGTCTGCCAGTTCTACCTGAGCACCCTCTGCCACAGCCTGAGCGCTACCCCTTCCTTCCCTCTTCCCCCCCTTTCTCTCCCCCTCTTTCCTTCCTCTCTTGATGTTGTATTGTCTGTTTGTTGACCATTGTTTTGTGGACCAGACTTGTGAACCGCTCCAAGCCCTTGGGGAGTGGCAGTGATAGAAGTTTGATTTAATAAATATTAAATAATAATAATAAATAATAAAACCCTGAAAAAAATATTTGCTGGAAAATGTAATGAGCAATGACAAAAAGTAAAGTCTTTGCAATTTGGGCAAAAAATGTGAACATTACAGTGGCTGCATGCTTATAATTCCTTCTTTAAAAACAAAACTGTTAAGAGAACCAAAGTTTCAGCAATGGAAAAGAAATCCTTGGGGTGTATCCATGCTGTAGAATGAATCCACTTTAACTTTAATAGGAGCTACAGGCGGTCCTGAAGTAACTTCTCCTTTTGATTTGTTCAGCACTAAGAAAATGGGTATGTGGTCAGGGCCCAGAGTCAGATCATATTTTGTTTGAAGGTAAGTTGAGCCTGTGGAGAGAGACTCAGGTCACCTGTAATACTAATTGATCATTAATATTATATGTGGATGGCTCATGTCAGACCCCAGGTTTTCATACCTTGCCCTCATACAGTGAGAGAAGGACTTTGCTAGCATCTGGATTTACTTCTCATCCTGTTTAGTTTTGATGTAAGAAACAAAGGTGGGGGGTGGTGAGCTGGGGGTGGTGACGGCCAACAGGGAGCTTTGGCATGGGCTGGTCCATGAGGTCACAAAGAATCGGAAGCGACTAAATGAATAAACAACAAGTGTGATGCCCTAACCCAGGTCTAGTTGAAGGATATTAGAGGAAAGAACTCCAGAATATTTTTCTTAAGTCTGATGCCTTAAATCAGGGCTGTCCAACTGCTGGCCCTGCGGGTGTTTTGGACTTCAACTCCCAGAAATCCTAGCCAGTTTACCAGCTGTTAGGATTTCTGGGATTTGAAGTCCAAAACACCTGCAGGGCCGGCAGTTGGACAGCCCTGCCTTAAATCATGTCTAATTGAAGGATAATAGAGGAAAGAAAAGGTGCTTTATTAAGACTGCAAATGATTGAATGGCTGACTTGGAAGTTCCCCCATTGCTGCCAATGGGCCAGATCTTCCTGGAGTGAAAACAGATCTTTAAGTTGCCAGATCAAAAAATGGAATTTTGCCCACCTGAATTTGAAAGGGTCACAAAAACACATTGGGGGAGTGGGGAGACCAAAATCTAGCCACCGAAAATGACACAGGGTTTAACTAACTTGCACACCCATACTAAATAGCTGATATAAGATTCCAGCCAATAATTTATTTTTAAAATATCTACAAAAACACATATTGTGACCTCTCCCCCACTCATATCCATGTTTTTGAATTTACCATAGAAACTGGAAACAGAGAATATTTGGAATGAATAATTATTCTGTAAATTACCATAGAATCTTGCTGGACGACCTAGAAATTTCCCAGATTCTAGATCTTCCAGATATAGTAAATATCTTCAACAGCAGTGCATACCATAGAATCACCTGGGAGAACCTAAAAAATCCAAGAGAAAATATTTTGTTGGTTGAGAGTTTGTGATGAAGTTCTCCAAATACTTAGATTTATTTTTGTATATTGCATAAAATATTAGATTAACTTTTATTAGATTAACTATAATAATCAGAGATATGTCTGCATAGGTGTGTCTTTGCATTAGCTTATAAGTGAGGAAATTAATGGTGTGTTTATGAGAATGCATGCATACCAGCCATTTCATGACCTACCATATATGTTGCAAAATAAGAAAAGAATCTGCTTAATATGCAAGAGTGTCTGTGTTAGTCTGGGAAATTGGAATGTGGAACCCAGAAGTTGAAAGGGGAAAAAATCACAATATTTGGGAGCGTGTAAAGAACCTTTAGGAAAATAATAGGCTGAATGAACTGTCTCAGGAAGGGAAACGTATAAGAAATAGCAAGTAGGAATAGTAGCAGGAGCAAAAAAAATAAGCATCACAGAGGTTCTTCTGGATTAGTGGTTATAAAGCTGGACTAAGCTTTTGCTAGTAGTTTGTAAAAATGAGATTTCACCATACCATCACCTTGACCTCACATTGAAATTCTATTCTTTGGTTCTCGTCTCACTACTGAATGCATTTTTTAATATTTTGGAATTTTGGCATTTACATAATGAGATATCCTGGAGTTCGGACCCAATTCTAAACACATATTTCATTTATGTTTCTTACTTACCTTATAGCCTAAATAACTCTTATAGACAATGTACTTAGTAATTTTATATGTGAAACAAGTACATAAAACAAAGGAATCACTTTCTCAATCACTTAGGTAGACAATTTGAGATTTTAGAATATTTTGAATTTCAAAACTCCAGATAAGGAATTTTCATCTCTATCTGCAGGAATGAGAAAAAAAACAAACCCCTGGCTGACTCTTCACATGACAGCACACACTGAATGAGTAAAGATTGCTTTAGTTGTCCTGTGATATTCACAATATATTTTGGAAATATTTGGGTCATGTTTTAATAATCAGATTCAAATCCTGACACACCAAAAAGCTGAATCTTGCAGCATAGTCATTTAACTTTTATGGAAGACAAATGATATAGGAAAACTAAAGCAATTTGTACATGAAAGCAACATTCAAATGATAAATGGTGGCTATAAATTTTGCAGAAAAGTGGCTATGATAGAACTTTAACAGAAGCATCAGGAAAACACAAGAATGTGGGAAAGCTTGGTTTCAATATGCTAATTGAGTTATAATAAATTTTGTCCCCCATACACTGTGATCAGCCCTCAAAAATCTGCACAGTAGTCATTTGTGATCATTTTAATGTGTGGAATACATACCTTCTATTTATGTCTGGATTTTCAATCTTCATCCATTTAAATTGGCAAAGTTCAATTTAGTTCTGAAATGCAATGATATTTTCCATGCAATGATATATCTGACCTGTTGTGTTTACATCTGCCAATTTCATGAAGAAATTAGAAATGCATCATTTAAATCCCAGAAGACCAGCACATCTCTTAGGATGGCTCTTCATCTGTCCTTGCAACAAAGGTACATTGGTGCCTCTTGATCTGTAAGACCCAGATGCATGACTTCCAGCAACCATTCATCCGATAAAGGTGGTGTGAATATAAAACAAGCTGAAACTGCCCAACTCATGTTACTGCCATATAATATTATGGGGAATAACCACCTGTGGGGTTTTCCCCCCTATCTGTAGCAAATCTTGGAACTAAAGACATGGTAGGCCCACTGTACATTGCTTTGGTAAAGATAATCTGCACTGGGGTGGCCAACTGAGGTCCTTCCTTCAGATATTCTTGAATTGCAATTTCTATAATCCTGAACTGTGCATTCTGCTGACTATGATTTATTTATTCGTTGTTATCTCATCTAGATGACCATTATTTATGGCTATTATTTTATTCTCACACGTGAAGCAAATCATTTCCATGGTTTTCTCCCTGCTATAGAGAAAATGAATGTTTCTACTCAACTCTCTCATGCTTTTTGCAATCCCAAGTTAGACAGGGTGTCATTAGGTAAGCTGAATGCTTTGTAACTTGTTGCCAGTTTTCAACAAGATGGAAATTTAAAACATGTGTGGAAGTTGCCTGCTATTTTAACCATGTGTTGGATATGGCATTCTGAGCATTGGCATTCAGTGATATAAACAATATTACAGGAGCTGCTGGAAATGTTTTCTTCACTATAATAGGTTCTGAATTTTGAAAGTAATGTTCTCCCTAAGAAAACAGACATGATTTTGGAACTTACGAGGATGAGGTCCAAAATTGCTGACAGGTAGTTTTATTTCTCTGTAATAATCTGCACAGTTTGAAGGCTGAGGGAATGCTGTAATATGGGGGTTAATTTATAGGATTATCAAACTATTAGAGTTAGCTATAGCTAACAATGTTATCTTTCTGTGATGGCTGGATAATTATGATTAAGACAAATGGGATATGTTATCCTTTGTTAATTGATTTCTCGCCTCCACATGGAAGAGTTTCTCTTCAAAACTACCTTGAATCCCATTTTGAGAGAAAGGTGGGAAATACATTCAAATAGGGAGGAAGAAGACTGATCATTGTTGCAGTCAAGGACATGCAGTGGACACCTTCTCTACTGAGTCCTTTGTTTTTCATACTTTTCTTTGTTATTATACATGTGTTTAAGCTAGTTAAAGAGGCTTATGAGCGTGCTGTCAAGGTGGCCAAAAATGGGTACTTTTCCGCCTTGATAGCATCTGCCAGCTCACGCCCGGCTCAACTGTTCAAGGTAATTCGGTCTCTGACGATGGTCCCTACTGTCCCAAAAAATAGCAATCAGGCCCTCACTGCCGGTGCTTTCCAGAGCTTTTTCACAGACAAGATACTGAGCCTCCGCCGGGACCTTCCGGCCACGGTTGATACAGTAAGAGAGCTCGACACTCCGTGGCCCTCCGCCGGGCCCACCCTCGACTGGTTTCGGCCACTGGATGCAGATGCTGTTGATAAGATAGTGGCTGCAGCCAGGCCTACCACCTGCTCCCTCGACCCGTGCCCCTCCTGGCTTGTTAGATCTTGCCTGGAGGGGTTACGTGGGCCTCTGTTGAATATTATAAACAGCTCCTTTGAGCAAGGAGTCTTTCCAGAGTGCTTAAAAGAGGCGGTGGTAGCTCCATTACTGAAGAAACCGTCATTAGATCCGGCGGTTCCCTCCAACTACCGCCCAGTGTCGAATCTTTCGTACCTGGGCAAGGTGGTTGAGAGGGCAGTAGTGGAGCAGTTGCAGTCCTTCTTAGATGATGCAACATGGCTAGACCCCGTCCAGTCCGGCTTCCGTTCAGGGCATGGGACGGAGACGGTTCTGGTCTCCATCACAGACCAACTCCGCTGCCAGCTTGACCAAGGCGGGTCTGTGCTGCTTGTGTTATTGGACCTCACGGCAGCATTTGACACGGTCGACCACAATCTATTGATCCACCGCCTGGCCATGGCTGGAGTGAGGGGGACAGCCCTAAAATGGCTGACCTCCTTCCTCCACCAGCGGTCTCAGCGTGTGAGGAGGGGCGAGGTGGTCTCTGAGGGCTCCTCATTAGTTTGTGGAGTTCCACAGGGGGCCATTCTCTCCCCTCTGTTATTTAACATCTACATGCAGCCGCTTGCACAGCTGGTGCGAAGTTATGGGCTGGAGTGTCACCAGTACGCTGATGACACCCAGTTCATTCTGAGGATGGAGGGCAGGCTGGGATCCATCCCCGATAATTTCCAACACTGCCTCGAAGCCGTTACTGGATGGCTGCGAGCCAGTAGGTTGAGGGTGAATCCGGCGAAGACGGGGATCTTGTGGCTGGGTCGCCCGGGTGGGGTAGGTGCCCAGCTTCCGACCCTGGACGGTGCAGCGTTATGCCCATCGTCTTCCGTGAAGAGCCTGGGGGTCCACTTGGACTCCCAGCTGACCATGGAGGCCCAGGTCTCTGCGGTCAGCAAGGTTGCCTTTTACCATCTCCGACAGGCAAGGAGGCTGGCCCCCTATCTCTCCCGGAACGACCTGGCCACGGTCATCCAAGCCACGGTCATCTCAAGGCTAGATTACTGCAACGCGCTCTACGTTGGCCTTCCTCTGTCGGCGATCCGGAAGCTCAAGCTAGTGCAGAACACTGCCGCCCGGCTCCTGTCTGGTACCCCAGCAGGTTGCCACATAACACCTGTCTTGCAGAATCTGCACTGGCTGCCAATTGAGCACCGGATTGCCTTCAAAGTGTTGGTTCTTACCTTTAAGGCCTTGCACGGCCTGGGGCCAGCGTATCTGAGGGACCGTCTCACTCCATATTGCCCTTCGAGATCACTACGGTCCGAGGATGCCAACTTCTTGGAGATACCATTGGCAAAGCTGGCACGACTGACATCCACCTGCCGGAGGGCGTTCTCTGTCATAGCTCCCACGCTGTGGAATGCCCTCCCGGCCGAAACCCGGGCCTTGAAGGACCTACTCCCATTCAGACGGGCTTGCAAAACTTATCTGTTTAAGCAGGCTTTCGGCGGGCAGGCCAGTGCATCTTGAACTGTGTTATTGTTTTAATTGTGCCACTGTTTTATTCTGTTACTGCTGTTTTTAATTGCTTTTATTGTTCTGTATTTTATTGTGCCTACGGCTCTTGTGAGCCGCCGCGAGCCTCCGGGAGTCGGCGGCATAGAAGCTCGAATAAATAAAAATTAATTAATTAATTAATTAGACAGCCAAGTTGTTATAAATTTCTTTGTATGTCCTTCAGATCACATGACTTCCAGCTAAGGTGAGTGGTGCTTCACATTTGTGGATTAGTATATGTAGCCATGTTGACCATTCAGCAAAATTATACACCTACAAAAGAGTGATACCTTTGTTGGTCAATTAAATCACACAAAATACATCATACTAGGTTTTGAAACACCAGTGGCTTTTTCAGTAGGCAAGTTATTGGTGAATTCATGCAATTATGTGGTCAAAAAGAGAGGAGATATTCAGTGTTCAATCCAGTATGTATCCATTATCAATGATAATGTGACCATATTGGAATAGTGAATAAATGCGATAAAGCCCTTGATGTGTCCTCATCAGAAAATTTGTGAGCATTCTTTATATACTCACAGGTCACAGGTCTTGCAAGACCTGGCTGTTCAGACAGGGATTTGGTGACTGACCAGTGCTTGAAGTAATAATCTCCCACCTAGCCATGCTACTACTGTCCTGTCACGAATCAGCTTCGCTCTGATTCGTCGTGATTTTACATGAATGTAATTGGTTAGGACTGTTTTATAGTGTTTTAGTGTTTTATGATGTTTTAAATTTTTATGTGTTTTTATATGCTGGAAACCGCCCTGAGCCTCGGGAAGGGCGATTTAGTAAATCGAAATAATAAATAAATACATAAATAAATAAATATTTCATTATTAACCATCAATTATATAATGGATGTTTCAGTCCACCCTTCCAAAACACCCTGATCAAGTTTTCCTGCAAAGAGGTTTGCACAATATTGAGCCATCTGAGTGCCCATAGCTGTGCACAGCCGTACTGTGCTGAATCAAAAGTTATTATATGTGAAAACTAGTTCTGGTAATTTATGCACTTGTCACTGATGTGAAAATAACTTTGAGACAATCACCAGAAATTCTGACAAGATCAATTAAGGGATATAGCCAAAGTCTGAATCACATCATTATAATTTCTCCCTCCCTGCCTCCCCCCCCTTATGTCTGTATCAACCTGGTTTTCTATGTATGTATTTGATTTCAAAGTGGCCTCAAAAGCACTGTCTACTATTTCTCCAGATCAGCCATCAACTGGGCTGTGAGAAAGTGAACAATGTTTCCCTCCCACCTGAAGTGACAATCTTTCTCATCATTTGGGAGCAGAAGGAAGTAAAAAGCCTTTACCAATGATCTTGTCAGGAGCTGATCTTTCCTTTCTGCTAATTGCTGTGGGAAAACAGCAATCTTGCATTAAGGCTTGCTGTGGAAAATTAGATTAAAACCATGCCTCACACTGACAAACCTGTCTTATCACTTCCACCACCACCATGACCATAAGCAAATCTGTAGGAGAGATTGCTGAAACAGAAGAAGCTTTAATGTTGTCAGCTATCCCGGAGCCTAAAGGAGTGGGATGGCACACCCTCCCACACCTAGCACCACATTTTTCTCTCAACAAGTTTCCCAAGGGGCCTGCTGGCAGAGCAGACCCCTCCAGAGAGCTCTCCTAATGTGCAAAAATTATGTGACATTTCCATGGTTCAGGATGGCATCTAGCCACCCCCCAAAGGACAGCCATGGGTTTGGGATGGGGTGGGGTGGGAACAGCAACCCAGGAGGAACTGGGTTAAAATAATCCAGTTTGTCCTAGGTTTCTAGGCAGCGTACAAGCCCTGAGAGGCCTTGACTTGCCCAGGGTCACTCAATGGATTTTGTGGTTGAGCAGATATTCACACCCTGGCTTCTAGAAATATAGTCCAACATCCAAACCACTAACTACCACACAATGACTCCTTGCAGTAGGAAAACAAATGGAAAATTCAGGATGTAGGGTTAAAGCCTACCCCACCTCCCTGACCCTGTTTCACTTAGGGCTGCAGAGATTGGGTTTAGTGACAAAAAGAAACTTGCAGATGCACAGATGAAAATAGACTAGCTGGGTAAGTGACTGGGCTGTGGCAGTGACTTTTGGGTTGAGGTGGTGGAAAAATGATCCCAGTTGTGCATGAAGGAGGGATCCAAAAAAGTCCTTCTCCCACTTCTCTCCCTACTTTCCTGATTTATTGTAGGACAACAAGAGCCTTGGGAAACCTACACCCTCAGAGTGTTCCTGAAAACAATAAAGGCAGGTGATTGAGGAGAGTAGAAGAAAAATATATCAATTTGGTGTGGCAGGAAGGGGAGAATCTTTGACATCTGGAATAGCTGGGAGTCTGGTTTATCTCAGAGCTGGAATAAATTGGTTAGGTGGCTTAACTTGGAAGCTCTGGGACAAAAAAGGCAACCCGAGACCTTTTCAGGATTGTTGGGTACTGGTAATTTGTACTGATTTCCTAGTTTTACTAACCTCAACGAGAAATGAGCAATTTCCCCTGAACTTCGATTCCTGAGGGGAGTAAGACATTTAGTAATAATCGTCATTAGGACCTCAGGTATGATTGTTTTATATGTATCGTGTAAACCGCCCCGAGCCTGCTGGAAGGAGCGGTATATAAAAGTGAATGATAAATAAATAAATAAAATATTAGAAAAGCATTGAATTTTTCCATCCAGCAATAGCCCTGTTCATTGGCCTTGAGTATTATCATGCACTGTGCTAGGTCAAAAACTGTTACACTGCAGAAGAGATGCAAGACAGCAATCCGGGAAACCAGCTTGAAAGCATCTGGATAAAAATCAAGAGAACTGGGACTCAAAAAGATCTCGTTGTAGGCGTCTACTACAGACCTCCAAGCCAGGATGAAGAACTTGATGAAGTCTTCTGCCAACAGTTGACCAAACAGGCACAAAGAAGAGATATAGTAGTAATGGGAGATTTCAACTATCCTGATATTTGCTGGAAAACAAACTCGGCCAAGAGTACAAAGTCCAACAAATTCCTTGCTTGCCTTGCAGAAAATTTCATGGTCCAGAAAGTAAAAGAGGCAACAAGGGGGTCGGCTACTCTCGCTCTCATCCTAACAAATGTGGAGGAGCTAATCGATGCAGTTGTAGTGGTCGGATCCTTAGGAGCAAGTGATGATGTGTTCCTGCAGTTTGAGGTACAAAGGAAGGCCGAAACTAAGACAAGTCAAACCTGCATTTTGGACTTTGGGAGAGCTGACTTCCAAAAAATGAAGGAAATACTGAGCAACATTCTGTGGATGCAGATACTAAAAGATAAGGGAGTTACGGATGGATGGTAGTTTTTCAAGAGTGAAATGCTCAAAGCGCAATTGCAAACAGTGCCAACAAAGAGAAAAAAATAGGACAAGTGCAAAGAAGCCAGAATGGATGTCCAAAGAATTTCTAACTGTGCAAAGACTCAAAAGAGACATGCATAAGAAGTGGGAAAAGGGAGAAATCACCAAAGAAGAATTTAAACAAATAGCCAACTCCTGAAAAGGTCCGCAAGGTTAAAGCACAAAAATGAGCTCAGGCTTGCCAAGGACATAAAAAACAATAAAAAGGGCTTCTTTTCTTATGTCAGTAGAAAAAGGAAGAACAAGGAGGCGATAGGGCCTCTTCGAGGATAAGATGGGGCAATGCTGACAGGGGATAGGGAAAAGGCAGAAAAACTTAATACCTTCTTTGCCTTAGCCTTCTCACAAAAAGAAAGTCAAATTTGGAAACAAGTCATCCAGGAATACCTGGCCGCTGTAAATTAATTCAAATCCCCAGGGCCAGATCAAGTACACCAAGAGTATTGAAGGAACTAGCGGAAGTCATCTCAGAAGCATTGGCAATCATCTTTGAGAGTTTTTGGAGAACAGGAGAAGTTCCAGCAGATTGGAGGATGGCCAATGTGGCCCCAATCTTCAAGAAGGGAAAGTAGGATGATCCAAACAATTACCGTATGGTCAGCCTCACGTCAATACCAGGAAAGATTCTGGAAAGGATTGTTAAGGAAGTGGTCTGCAAACACTTAGAAACAAATGCGGTCATTGCTAATAGTCAACACAGATTTATTAAAAACAAGTCATGCCAGACTAATCTGATCTCTTTTTTCGATACAGTTACAAGCTGGTTAGATGCGGGGAATGCTGTGGATGTAGCATACCTAGATTTCAGTAAGGCCTCCGACATAACCTTCTGGCAAACAAACTATTTCAATGTGGGTTAAGCAAAACTATGGTTAGGTGGATCTGCAATTGGTTAAGTGGACGAACCCAGAGGGTGCTCACCAATGCTTCCTCTTCATCCTGGAAAGAAGTGACTGCAGGGTTCTGTTCTGGGCCCAGTCCTGTTCAACAATCTTATTCATGATTTAGAGTGACAAAGGGTTAGAAGGCATGATCATCAAGTTTGCAGACGACACCAAATTGGGAGGGATAGTCAATACTCCAGAGGACAGGAGCAGAATTCAAAACGATCTTAACAGATTAGAGAGATGATTGGGCAAAACTAACAAAATGAAGTTCAACAGTGACAAATGCCTCTTCGAGGATAAGATGGGGCAACTTAGGCAGAAAAAAATGAATTGCAAAGATACAGAATGGGGGACACGTGGCTCGAGAGCAGTACATGTGGAAAAGATCTTGGGGTCCTCATGGGCAACAAGTTAAACATGAGCCAACAATGTGATGTGGCGGCAAAAAAAGCCAATGGGATTTTGGCCTGCATCAATAGGAGTATAGTATCTAGATCCAGGGAAGTCATGCTACCCCTCTAATGACTGTGAGAGCCATTCAGCAGTGGAACTCTCTGCCCCGGAGTGTGGTGGAGGCTCCTTCTTTGGAGGCTTTTTAAAAGAGGCTGGATGGCCATCTGTCGGGGTATTTTGAATGCGATTTTCCTTCTTTGCAGGGGGTTCGACTGGCTGGCCCATGAGGTCTCTTCCAACTCTATTATTCTATGATTCCAGTGTCACAGGGGCAGGCAGTGCACATGATAGCCCAGTCTAAGATCAATTCCTAGACATTCTGTACAATCTATGCATGGCATTACACATGATGATGCCACATATGTCTACTCAGTTCCATTGTGTGCAGTGTAATTTACACAGGTCAATATTCACAACATTTATCTAAGTTCTTCCACCATCAGATGGAGGTAACCTTGTGATTGATCTTGGGGAAATGTGTTCCTATTTCTGGAATGCAACAAGAAAGAAAATATTTAATGTAAAATTACTGTTATAGCTTGTGGATTTTACTAAATTGTGTGTGGGTGTGTATTTATTACTGCAATCATGCGTATTTACTACTAGATTTTGTCAACTGTTAAGCTCTATTTCACTTTGTTTTTGTCTTTAAAAAATCAATTCAAGGCTTTTAGCAGCAATTCCAGTGACTAGGGTTTGGCCTTCTGTGACTTTCTTTCATCATATAAATCTTGTTTTGTTCACAACTGTGAGGGTTTTTTGTTTTTGTTTTTTGGTACATTGGGAATAGATTTGTGATTGGGTAACCACCAGTTCCAGAAGCATTTTTGCAGAAGAAGTGCTTATCGTTAATCTTGGCTTTGTTGCCAAGTAACTGCAGAAAAGATACACAATTAAAGTATTTTAAAAGTATTTTCCATATTGATTTGATTTATGTGGCAGAGAGTTTTGCAAAGGAGCCAGGCTCTGTTCCTATATGCCATATTCCCTGTCTCTCTCCTTGGGAAACTACCCTTTTGTAGTCAGGGAGATTTTAGCAATATACACACATGCATACAGTAACAGCTGTTTTCATCACACAATCCAGTAACAATGGGGATAAACAGAAAGTCAGGATGTATTCTTAAGGGACCAAAGACTTCAAAAATATTTAGAGGAGGGTTATGTAGGGTTAAAGTCTTCTTTGGCTGAATGGCTGCTTGATAAGCCATGTATATATGCTTATGTATGGAAAACACCACATACAAAAAGAGCACCTGATGATAAATTGTAAGGATTTATGATGCAATTTATCATTTACCTTAGTCTGCCTCATCTGCACATGAGAAACTGATCTGTTTCTCCTGGGATTTATGCTAGCCTTCCAGAACTCAGCATATAAAACATCTGCCTTCTTTTTGCTTGATTGCTTAAAGAAAACAAACATATCACCACCACTAACCTCAAATTCTGTATTTTTCATTATGTATTTTATAAAGGAAAGCCACCCCTTCTCTGAGTCTGTTCCTGTTTATCTTTCTCTTCTAGTAGATACAGTCTATGATTCCCAGTTAAAATAAATAGGTCATTTCTGAGATTTGCAAATGTAAATGCAGACAGTGGCAGCAGTTTGATACACGAATAGCCAATTAAATTGAAATACAGTGAGACCTTGACTCAATAATGTAATTTGTTCTGTGACCAAACTCTTATCTCAAAATGCTCTTATTTCAAAGGGAATGTTCCCATTGCAATGATTGAAATGCTATTAATCCATTCCGGTGCCCAACCCCCGCCTTTTTGTTACATGTTTTTAAATAAGAAAATGTACTTTATAAATAACATTCACATGGAACAATAATTTCATGTGAATGCATATTTACATGGAACAATAAAAAGAAAGACAAACTTTAGAATGTTAGAAGCACATTTGAGACAACAAATTGTGTGTTGGCCAGTGTTACAGCAAGGCAAAACCTGCACATTCACATGGAACAATTTAAAAAGAAAAATCTACTTTAAAACGATAGAAGCTCAAAGTTGTGGCAATAAAATTATGATAAGAAAAGGAAAGCCTTCCAAACATGACAGAGAGACAGCAACTGTGCTGCTAAGAAAAAAGATTTATGCTAGTACATAAGCTGAGATCCAAAGAAGGACCAGAGAACTCAAGAGCATCTGATGGACAAAAAAAGCTGAAGAAATCCAACACTTTGCAGACAACCATGATGCTCAGGGATTTTTTAAAGCCATCAAGGTCACCTACAGACCAAGAAATCATTGCATACACCCTCTATGCTCATCAGATGGAACCAAACTTCTGAAGGACAAAAAAATCAATTACACTACATTGGAAAGAGCACTACCACAACCTCATGAATTGTAGCTCCAACATGGCCAAAGAGGTTATCTCACCAATACCACAACAAAGAACTGGGCATAAGCTTGCAGCACTGCCTAGTTTGGTGGAAGTCAGCAACACCATCAGACAACATAAAATAACAAAGCCAGTAGACCTGATGGGATCCCTGCTGAAATCTTTAAAGAGGGTGTACCTGATCTGACATAACTCCACCAACTCATTGAAAAAGTGTGGTGACTGAGAAAATCTCAGCAGATTTCAAGGATGCCACCATCATCACTGTTTTCAAAAAAAAGAGGAAAGAAAAGATTGCAGAAACTATCGAGTTATCTTCCTTCTGGCTTTGTTATTTTATGTTGACTGATGGTATTGCTGACTTCCTCCAAACTAGAGAAGATCCTCACAAGAATCTTTGCAAACTGCCTTCTACCTGTCTCAGAAGACACCCTTCCAGGGTTCCAGAAAGGCTTCCACCCCCCAGATCTTCACTGCACAACAGCTCCAAGAAAAATGCAGGGAACAAAATGTATTGTCCAGTGCTCTCTGGACGATAAATCGGATGCAATGACAAATTTGTGAACATCCTGCGGCTCCTCCACAATGACATGATGGCAACAGTCTTGGACAGCAATGGCTCCCAAAGTCACCCATATAAGCAGGGCCGTAGCCAGGATTTTGATTCGGGGTGAGTTTGGTTCGGGGCTGAGACTGGGTGGAAGAGGGTCTACCCTAGCAAACCTTTTGTATTGTTATCCCAATAACCCCATGAATGTGGGATATAATGAGCATGGTGATCAGATCATGATATGAATAAACATAATAGTTTAAATAATGTACCAGTAAGGCCTTTTCGCGGACCACCCTGAGAATTTCGGGGGGGGGCTGAAGCCCCCTTAGGCCCCCCCTGGCTACATGCCTGCATATAAGGGAGAATCAGGTTTAAAACAGGGATGTGTTATTGCCCCAATGTTATTCTCCATCTTCATTGCTATGATATTGCACCTTGTTGATGGGAAGCTTTCCACCAGAGTGGAAATAATCCATTGGACAGATGGCAAGCTATTTAACCTCAGCAGATTGAAAGCCAAAACCAAGGTCACAACAATATCTGTTATAGAACTGCAAAATGGTGATGATAATATCTGTGTGCATTCAGGAGAAGACCTACAAGCCACTCTAAACACCTTTGCAGAAGCATACATGAAGCTCAGCTTCTCATAAAACATCGAAAAAACCAAAGTGCTCTTCCAGCACTCACCAGCAAATCCCTCTGCATTAGAAAATGTTGACTATTTCTGCTACCTTGGCAGCCACCTATCCACAGAAGTCAACATTGACACCGAAATACAACACTGCCTGAGCTCTAAGAGTGCAGCATTTTTTCCAAATGAACCAGAGAGTATTTGAGGATTGGGACATCCATAAGGATACCAAGGTACTTGTTCATAAAGCTATTGTCCTCCGAACCCTGTTATATGCCTGCAGAACGTGGACTATCTACAGACATCACACTCAACTCCTGGAACGATTCCATTAGCATAGCCTCTGGAAAATCCTGCAAATCTCTTGGGAAGACAGGTGGACAAATGTCAGCATTCTGGAACAAGCAAAGACCACTGGCATTGAAGCGATGTTTCTATGCCATCAACTCTGCTGGACTGGCCGCATTGTGTGAATGCCCGATCATCGTCTCCCAACACAGTTGCTCTACTCCCAAATTAAGAATGGAAAATGAAATGTTGGTGGACAGGAAAAAAGATTTAAAGATGGGCTTAAAGCCAACCTTAAAAACTGTGGCATAGACATGAGAACTGGGAAGCCGTGGCCCTTGAGAACTCTAACTGAAGGTCAGCTGTGACCAGTAGTGCTGTGGAATTTGAAGAGGCATGAATGGAGGGTGAAAGAAATAATTGTGCCAAGAGGAAAGTGTGTCAAGCCAACCCTGACCAGAACTGCCTTCCATCTGGAAACAGATGTCCTCACTGTGGAAGAACATGTGGGTTAAGAATAGGGCTCTACAGTCACATATGTATCCATCACCAAGACCCTACACTTGGAAGACCATCATACTTGGACAAAGAGGGATCACCTAAGCAAAAAAAAAAGTAAAGGCAAGAAAGGACAAAGCACAAAGTGAAGAAGCAGAACCATAATTTATTTCACACTGTATTCATTCCAGCCACCCTCTTGCTCTCTCCCCCCCCCCTTCATGAAGTCAAACATACAGTATTAGGAATAAAAGCCACACAAAATCAATTAACCCAAAGTTCCTCAAAGTGGACAAGAGCAAAACAGACAAAGTGGGCAAGAGCATGAGGCACAAGGGCTGCTCCCTTGAAGACCTAAAGCCCTCTACTCTCATGCTAGTGCTCCCTCTTGCACTAGCACTCCCTCTGGCACTTGCTCTTAACTCAAAATACTGATTTTATGTCAGAGTGAAACCCGGACCAAGTGACACCTTTTAACTCAAAATGCTCTTAAGTCGGGACACTCTTGAGTAGAGATTCCACTGTATAGATTTTTGAAGCAAAATCCAAATTAACTATCATGATCTGCAGGACTGCGTCTAATGTATAGGTTCAGATTTATTAACAGTGGTTTCAACATTGCAATGACCAACTATGATCCCACCCAAACCTGCTTCTGAAGGAGGATATCTGGGATGCTGAGTAAAGGCACACCTATATCTCTTCTAGCAGTGAAGTACCTCTTTATCACCCAGCCATTGTGAAATTTGAGGAAGACAACAGTTGAAAGCCTCAGTCAGCCTGAATCTTTGGGAATCAAATAAACAAACCAATCAACAATAACAGCCACCTGTTGACTTATTATGGTACTAATGTATTTTATCTATATGTATTTTAATTTTGTGTTGTTGTATGATGTTTTAATTTGTATCAATTGCATTGAATTCTTGCTGTAAGGCCGGTCTGAGTCCCTCTAAGGAGGTGAGAAGATCAGGAATTGAAAGTTTTAAATAAATAAATAAATAAATAAATACTATATGCACCTCTCTCATTGTCCCATTTATTCTATTTTTAAAAAGTTAAACACAGCTTTCCTTGGGGAGAGAGATAAAGCAGAGGCAAAGTAACTATTTGTCCATTCTGCCTCCTCTCTAGCTCCTCTTTGCCTCAGGCCATCTTTTCCACACAGATGACCTAACCCTTCCTTATTCTTTTACTTGGTTGAAATTTAGATGAAAAGATCTAGCTCTAAAAAAATAGCCATTCTTGAAGTTCATGCTGAACTTTACTCATTTTAACTCTCTTTTGGTGATTTGCCCATGCTTTCACATGTGCCATTCAAATTACAACTCATTTGAAATGCTTCAGATGTGGCCACCTCAGTTTCTTTTGATGCTTCACAGATTTCTTTCTTGTAGGAACTGTGATTGTCCCTCCAATTTTCACCAACCACAATTGCCTACCTTGTTAACTATTTCAATCTGTTGATGAAAGTCTAGTCCACAGCTGTAAATCCCCCTATTCTTTCTTTTGCTTTGGAGATAAACTGAGAATATCAGTGAGAAACTTGATGTCCCTTAACTTTTGTTAAAACTTTAGTTCTAGCAGGTATTAGAGTAATTGTGATCTCTTACTGCTGTATCTATTCTTTTTCATATTTGATCATCTGATCTAGGCAAGAGTGTCCTTCATTTTGGCTTGGACATTCATGGCAGACCCCACCTAATAGTGCCTTTGTTATTTCTCTTGTTTTCCCTAGAATACAGGTATATTCACAACACACATTCCATGCACCAAAGCATGCATCTACTCTCAGGAACACAATTTCGTAGTTTCCAACAGATCTCACAACCTCTGAGGATCTCTGTCATTGACGTGGGTGAAACATCAGGAGAGAATGCTTCTGGAACATAGTCATACAGCCCAGAAAACTTACAGCAACCCAGTGATTCTGGACATGAAAGCCTTCAACGAGACATCATTTTCTACATTGAAAATAATGTTTAAAATTGCTATTTTTGTGAATATCATGTTGTTTTCTATACAAATCAACCTTGTAAGAATTTCACACAGCAAAAAGCCTGAATTGCGCCTTTTTTTTGCACAGGAGATAACATTTTCAGTGCAGGGTTCGTCATTTCTGTGTTGAAATGCTGTGTCTTGTGCAATTTTTTCCTGTGCAAAACAACCCGATACACATTTTGCACAAAATAAGTCCCAAATGGCAAACATTACAGTTCTTCTCATTACAGTTTCTTGGTTTTCAAATAACATGTTTTAACCATGTTTTTTGAAAGAAAAGAAAATGAAAAGAAATATCAGAAAATAAAATAAAACAACCTTTAATTTTTTATATCAAGACTGGAAATGACTGGATTATTTTTGGGCTCCACAAACTTTTAGACTCTTTCATTAAATAGATTGTCAGAATTATAGAGCAGAAAAAAGAGAAATGCCCATCTGTTTCCTTCTGCACAGCAGTCATGCTTTAGCAAAGCTATTTGGCATGCTGGTCTGCTACTTCCATTTAATCCTGTTGTTTCTACTCAATGATAGAAAGCTAGATACACAATAAATCCAAATAAAACAGAAATAACCTAGTGTTTCACTCCCAAACATTTCACGGATAAGAACTTACAACAGGCAGATAACAAAAAGGCAGTCCAAAGTAAGAAAAAGGTGTGGGGAAAGGCCTTTGCTTTCAACAATGATTGATGTGAGCATTTTGCGCCAGTTTCAGTTTTTAAAAAGATAAAAACAAAAGTAGCAGATTCAAGGCAGTAGAGAGGTAGGATTTTAGCTTGTAGTAGACATTTCCATCAGAGAAACAAGGCTTTGTAGCTATAGAAGAAAGAAAAATGTTTATTTCTAAGGTATTAAGAAAACATTATGAATAATTATTTACTATACTTTCTCCTTTGAAGTCATCACTTTTTTTGTTGAGTCCCTGGTGGCGCAATGGGTTAAACCCTTGTGTCCGCAGAACTGAAGGCTGACAGGTTAGAGGTTTGAATCTGGGAAGAGAGGGGATTAGCTCCCTCTGTCAGCTCCAGCTCTCCATGTGAGGACATGAGAAAAGCCTCCCACAAGGATGGTAAAACATTAAAACATCCAGGCATCCCCTGGGCAACATCCTTGCAGATGTCCAATTTTCTCAAACTAGAAACAACTTGCAGTTTATTGTGTTGTTGAAGGTTTTCATGGCCAGAATCCCTGGGTTCCTGTAGGTTGTATGGCCATGTTCTAGAAGCATTCTTTCCTGACATTTCACCTGCATCTATGGCAGTTTCTCAAGTTGCTCCCGACACGCACACAAAAATCACTGTTTGTTACTTTTATTTCTCCAAGACCCTTATACTTGGGACCTTAGTATCTGACATTGGATGGACCTGGCCATTTTCAGGTTAAAAGATTGGTAACTAAAAGTTTGTATATGCAATGGTGAGCACATGTTACTGGAAACATTGTGGTGACTATCTATTTCTGCAAAACTGTAGCGGGGGCTTCCCTACCCTTCAAACATGGCAAATAAAGGGTAAGCGAGTATGAATGTTTCTTACAATACGGATTCAATGATTTCTAAAAATACCCGTATTACAAAATTACTGTCATAGCAAGGAGAATAGTTTGAAAACTGTGGCTGGATCTGTCCTTACTTTAGCATAGTGTAAGTATACAGTAATAAGTGATATTACACAACTCCTGTATTGGATACCACCATAGAGCCACATATGTGGATAAATGGTCAGTGCACACATGACTAGCCACTCAAACAGTTGCATTACACAAAAGCAGTTGCTTAGAAAGAATGCACCTTCACTTGCTTGTCTGTATACTTGAAAGCTGTTCTGAAATAGTTTCACATGTGAAACTCTGCTTACTCTACCATCACAATGTACAATCACTCATCATCTATAGTGCCTGTTTTACATACTTGCTTTGTTTCCCTTTGATCATTCTTGACCAAATCTTGGTCAATGTTGCTTTTTCTATATCGGATGCTACTAAACAGAAACAAGCATTCAAGAATATTGGCTTGTGTCACCAAGCAAATAGATGTGGATCTCTGATGCAAGGAAAAGTGAAGTCAGCATCTCAGTTAGTTGATATTTGGTTTAATGAAAGGAAAGGAAACTGCAAGTTCCTTCCTTTGCCATTATTATATATTTATTGTATAGTAGCAGAATTGCTGTTTGGAGGATTCAAGATTTAACTTAAATGCCTTCATTTGGATAAATAATAATAAAGTGTTGGCAAAAATTTAAAAAAGTTGACATCAGGTGAGACAAGAGCTTGCTTACTATTTTTTGGGATTTTGTATTTGTTTGTTTTAACAGATTTTTATCCATCTGTGAAAGCACCATTTTGATTATTGTAGCTTGTTTAGAGTCTTCCCTCTCCCTTTTCCCATGATAGAGCATTGGGAATTGCTGTGAACATTCAAAAAGACTAATATGGAAAAGAAGCAATATGTGCAATTTCCCTTAGTAACTAGGCTGGCTCAAATGTCATGTCAGCTTCAATTAGAGATGAGCAGATAATGAGGAATCTCAACATCTGTTTGCACATGTGTTTTCCCCACCCAAAATATTCCCAACCCGTCTATGGTCATTAGGGGCCAAATTGCTTTAAAACTTTGTGAACAGTCATTTGGAAACATTTTTGCCTATGTGCTTTGTACATTTTGTTGTGAATCCTCTTTTCCCAGTTTTATTGCTGAAGAAATTTGCACAACAACACTTGCCTTGCTTTTTTAACTGTTTGCTGGTTTCCATTATATCTTTCATTTGCAGTCTGATATAGTGCCAGTTCATAAATGACTCCTGATTTCACGAAAAGGGAACAAATATTTCGGAAAAGTGGGGATTTAAAGCAAGTTAGGGCCCTTCTATCTTAACGAAAACATGAGAGGAAGCAGGTTAAAAATTCACTTCCTCTCAGGCTTCAGTTCTTACCCTCTCCCTTAACCACAGGCTTTCCCTCGGGAGGGATGAATAGATGTCATCCCCCCACCTCAGGAGCCTGAAGAACCAGGATGGCAATGGGGATTGACCCCGAAGGATTGTGGAATGCGGTCCTGGGAGTCAATCCCCACAGACCCGGTACCTCAATAGATCCGGGCCTTTCGGTAATGTCCAAATCTATTGAGATGCTTTATTAATCTGAGTTTACTTGAGGTGTCATTTGGACACCTCAGGTAAACCCGTTTTACCTGTTATGAGTTTAGGGCCTGTGTAATGGAAGAAATGGGATAGAGAGATCACATACATGTAGATTTTAAAAATACTCAAACAATGACAATATCTATTTAGCACTTATTCTGCCATTCAAAGAAACAAAAATTGATTGGAATCATTTCTAAGTATAATTTTCACCAAGAACTGTTAACCACCATATTAAAATACAACAAAATCTAAAATGCACACAACAGTAATGCCTTTATTTGACCAATTTAAAAGCACAAAATTTATCATAGAAGCATGCAATATTTCACTGGTATCTTCATCATGCAGAAATGTTAAAAATCACATAGGATAACAACTTTTGTGACATTAGAGTCACAGGCCTTAATTTAGTGTCAAATCATACTTGTGTTTTCAGTTACTGTGGTCTAGAGGGATATCCATGCAGTCAGAGGTCCTTCGTGGTCATGTAATGACTAGGAACAAAGGGCAGTAAATGATAGACAGTAACAACTCAAGTCCAATAGCAGCAGCAAAGTAATTTCCACTGGGATGCAGGTTAATTCTGCTCTGTGTGGGAATGACTGCCCTTTCCTAGGCAGAGAGCACTGGATTTCTCAATAAATCTCTATACAGTTGCATCTGGAAAAACTTTTAAGAACTGTATAGGTGAGGCTTGTCAATTTTAGATCAAATGAAAGAGTTTTATCTTTGTTGGAGATACAGTAATATCTTTATCACTGAAGCCACAACAAAATTTTCAAAGCATAATTACCTATTTCATTGTCTAATGTTCACTGTGGGCCTTCTACACTGCAGAATTAATGCAGTTTGACACTACCTTAACTTATATGGCTCACTTCTATGGCAGCATAAGCGTTGTAGTGTGGTTAAACACCAGCACACATCGGTACAGAAGGCTAAAGACCTTGTAAAACTGATTTTATAGCATTGAGACATGGCAGTTAAAGTGGGGTCAAACTGCATTAATTCAATAGTGCAGACTTCCTTTTCTATTCCATGCATTGAATGTTGAATATGGTAGTCTTTTCAATATATACATGGGCATGACTTGCTGATTTTTCTAGGAAAAAGTAGTAAAACATAGTCTCAAGCTACACATATAGATATTTAACTCTGTGTTCCCATTATAATAGGATCAAGCTACTATTTCATAAGGCAGAATGTCTTACAATGACAAGGCTGCTGTAAGGCAAGCTGATGCTACAGATAAGTTTCACCATGCACAAACACTAAAAGAGTTTTGTGAGACTTAACATCCCTAATCCCTGTGCAGTTTACAAAGGCTATTCTTTTTCACACAGAAAGCTGGCACCTGAGGTCCAAGGCCTCAGGTAAGTAATATATCTGTAAAATAAATGGAATTGTTCCCTTTCCTGCCTGTCCTTTGTACTAGGATTATTCTGGCAGTTGCTATACCTTTTAGGAACCGTGACAGAATTTTGTCTGCTTTGAAGAGAGTTAAGAGATTTAGAACAGTGGCTAAAGAAATACTATCTGATAAGGAATAATTGAGCTAAGCTTGACAATAAAAGAGAAATCTACATTTAAATGGCATACTGGACACTTCCTGAAAGATGTCTGTGCTGATAGCATTTTAAAAAGTCATGAAGAAGTAATAGGTTGAAGTTAAATTAATGTTTAAAATGGAATGGGGAAAGCACAAATGCATAATACAGTAATTTTCTCAAAACACCAACATCTATCTAAATGACCCCCTCCCAAATTTTCAAGAAGATATTGTTTTCTGACAAGACAATCTCCCATTATTTTAAAGTTATGTTTCATTTACTTTTAAAACTTATGTTTCATTAGGGTTGCCATATGCATAAGGGACAGGTACCTAAAAATAGGGAATTTTTCACAAAAATAAGGGATGCTTCCTAAAAACTTGGAAATCATTGATTGATTTTCAAGATTTTAGGAAGTGTCCCTTATTTTTGTGAAAAAATCCCTATTTTTAGGTACCTGTCCCTTATGCATATGGCAACTCTATGTTTCATAGACTTTATTGGTTTAAAAAGAACATTTTGTTTCACATGGCTGAATAAGAAGGGGTTAGGGTCAGCCTTAACTAGCTGGTTTTTTAATGTTCTTAAAACAACAGAAATTACTCTGAGCTCCAGAATGGAGATTCATGAATTCACAAATATACATTTTTGTATTTCTTTTTTTTAATATGTCAAGTCACAATGAAGGTAACCAAACGAAAGAAGGATTGGGATTGTAGAATTGTAAAACATAGAATTCCAAGAATCCAGCCCACCAGTAATTCAGAAATCAAATATTTTATTTATTTATTTATTTATTCGGGTTTCTATGCCGCCGACTCCCGAAGGCTCGCGGCGGCTTACAAGAGCCGAAGGCACAATAAAATACAGAAGGTTAAGAACAATTAAAAACAAGCAACACAGTAAAAACAACAACACAGTTGAGGTAGTGGCACAACCAAGACGCACGGGCCTACCCATCGAAGGCCTGCCTAAACAAATAGGTTTTACAAGCCCGCCTGAACGGGAGCAGGTCCTTCATTGCCCGGGTGTCGGCCAGGAGGGCGTTCCACAGCGTGAAAGCAACCCTGATAGATGGACATTCCCATTGGCAATTTTTAAATTACTACCTCCAGGACAATACAGTCTACTGTATAGGAGTTCTTTCCATCAATATATTCTTCCTCATACACTCAACCCATTATAATCCATTGATTTGGTTCCTACACTACCAAAGAAAACAAGCTTTCATCATTTGAATATTTAACCACATTTAATTTAAGAGATCAGGTTATTATGTATTCTTTACATTATGTCTTCATTGGACATCTGAAAGTGACAATGACAAGGATTTTATAAATACCATTATGTACAATTCAACATAATAAAAATATAACTTCATTGTACTTAGGTCCAACTGTTATAAGACTAATAGCCCTTAGTCTTCTAACAGGCACTACTCTGGTACACACAAAAACAACATCCAGATATACCTCCTTTTTGCTTGGACTTAATGGTTAATGACAGTCCCTCTATCCAATGTGCAGCTCTATCCACAGACAAAGGAGAACAGCCAAGTACATTTCCAGGGGCACAATTCTGGTGTCAGAAGGTCTGTGGTTAGAGCAGTCTTTCTCAACCAGTGTGCCGTGGCACACTAGTGTGCCGTGACGGACCTCCTGCTGTGCCGCGAGAAAAGCTCTCTGCCCCCCTTCCTCCCTCTCCTGCCAAACTCCTGCTGCTTGGGGGAGGAGGAAGGGCCGGGCAATGGCGAAGAAAAAGAAGGGACCGGGGCACCGCCTCCTTCAGCCATTTCCCCAGCCTCCAATCCGCCATGACTCCCACCATGACTCTCACCCCTCGCTCACTGAAGCCGCGTGGAGGAGGAGCCCCACCCACTGAAGCCCATCCACCGTTCATGCTCCTCCTCTGTAGGAGAGCTGAAGCTGGGGGGAGGGGGCGGGGCATGGTGTGGCCTGTAGGAGAGCTGAAGCTGGGGGGAGGGGGCACGGCATGGCACGGCCTGGCTCTGCCCCCTCCCCCCGGCTTCGGCACTTCCAGCAGCTGCTCCAGCCTTGAGGGGACAGTGCCAAGCCAGCATTGTGCTGGCTCTGGCACCGCTGGCTTGGCACTGCCCCCTCAAGATGCTGAGAGAGGTGAAGCTGGGGGTAGGGGGCGGGGCATGGCACAGCCTGGCTCCGCCCTCTCCCCAGCTTTGGCACTCCCAGCAGCTGCTCCCAGCAGGCCACCAACCCCCAGCCGTTCTTTCCTGTGTTAGAATGTCATTTTGTGTCATTTTGGTTGGTGGTGTGCCCCCGGATTTTTTTAATGTTAAAAGTGTGCCGCAGCTCAAAAAAGGTTGGGAAACACTGGGTTAGAGGGTGGGATTAGGGTTTTGAACCTCAATGAGAATTTTGTCTCTCCCAATGAAATTTTCATTTACTTAGCCATTTTCTATATTTATAATAACTTCAAAATGAAAAAAAAACCCAAGGCTATCATACTTTGAAAATGTCGTAAGATTGCAAGGGTCGTTGGAGAAAATGATAATGATTTGTAAAGTGTGAGGCAGTCGGAAAATAGTAAGGCCACATTACAGATGGATTACCTCAATAAAGTTATTAGTCTCAGTTTGCAAGACCTCAGCAGAAATATTGATGACTAGAACTCCTGAAAGTCTTTCATCCATAGACCACCACATCAAAAATAAAGAAATATTTTAACAAAAAAAACCCAACATAAAAATTGTTTGGCTATGGTCTACATACTTTTCTCTTTTGGCTATAATAGTTTTGTCACACACCCCCTACCCTTAAATACATGCATTCTTAGTTTTAGTTAGTATGTAACAGCTTTGCCACACAAGTGCATATTTTGGGATGTAATTCCATGTGGGGTATTCCTTTCATTTTCTATATCACTTCTGAAAATTGATAATTTTCTCTTTATTCATTCTAATTGTTACAAGCTGGTTTACTTCTATCCATGTTTCCTTTTATGGCTCATATAGAGCTTTAAGCTTTCATTCATGTATCCAATTCATCCAACAAATGGGGAGGGGGGAACGGAAGAAATCATCCTCCTTCATTGCCTATCATCTTCCCCTGTCTTCTGGAACAGTCTTCAATCCCATGTGGTTTCCTGTTCTTTTCCTGCTTCCTCTTGGTGTTCTCTGGGCTTCATTTCTCCACACTGCTGAAATGGAGCCCCACAAAGTCCCACCAGAAGTTGTCCTGTGTTATGTGATGGACACTATAGGACTCCTTTACAGCAACATAGAGAAATGAGGAGAAGACTCAGATAAGTCTGCATCTGATAAGGTCCTTAGTTAGCTGAATGTAGATCCAATGGGCTAAGATCCAAATGTGTAATTTTGTATTTCATAGCAGGGAAATAAGTACTTTCTGCACTGTTCCTCTTCCATTAGAGCCATGGTACTTCCACTGTGCTCCCCTGGTGTTTTAGCAGACTCAGTTTTTAAGGAAGTTTGATAGATTGCAGGAAAAATGTGTGCCAGTTCTGATGGAAGAAATGGGATCCTTTGCTTGCTCACCATTCAATCTGTAATGCTCACTATATGTAATGGGATATGTTATTTATGAGAACTCATTTAAGTAGAAGCTAAGTCCATATACAAAGATAGCGGTTTTATACCACTTATTTATTTATTTATTTATTTATTTATTTATTGTTTTGGCTTAATAGACCGCCCTATCTGAAGCTCAGAGGGGTTTACAGCACGCAAACAGAACCAATTAAAACACATAAAAAGTGACATTATAAAACAATTAAAACAGTTAAGACAGTTAAAAGTTAAAAGTTAAAAAGTCCCCCCCCCCACACACACACACACAATAAAACCACAGCAAATCGAGCACAAAGTGTTTGGGACAGTGGCAGCAGTGACGCGGCAGGATGGCAGGTTGTAACAAATAACAGTCAGGGGCCAAATTCCTGCCTGAACAACCAGGTTTTACAGGCCCTGCGGAAAGTCATTAGGTCCTGCAGTGTGCACGTCTCTGCAGGGAGCGAATTCCATAAGACCAGCGCGGCCACTGAAAACGCCCTCGGTAGCCTGCATGTCTTCATCCCAGGGACCTCCAACATGTTGAGCCCCTCTGAGCGCAGTGATCTACTGGGGGCATATGGGGTAAGCCACTCCCTCAGGTACGCTGGCCCCAAACCATATAAGGCCTTGAAAGTTAAAACTAACACCTTGAAAAAGACCCGGAATTCAACAGGCAGCCAGTGCAGTTCGCGTAAAAGCAGTGTTATATGAGCCGTTCTTGTGGGTCCTAGTAGCAGACGGGCTGCCACGTTCTGCACCAGCTTAAGTTTCCGGATCGTCGACAAGGGTAGGACAATGTACAGCGCATTACAATAATCGAGCCTCGAGATGACCGTGGCTTGGATCACCGTGGCCAGGTCGCAGCGGGAGAGGTAGGGAGCCTGACGTTTTGTCTGCAGCAGGTGGTAAAACGCTGTCTTGCAGGCGCATGCAACCTGCGCCTCCATAGACAGCTGAGGGTCCAGCCGGACCCCCAAGCTCTTGACTGAAGGCTGCGGGCATAGCGTCACGCCGTCAAGTGTCGGCAGCTGGATTCCCCAACCCCCCGGGTGGCCCAGCCACAAGATCTCCGTCTTCGCCGGGTTCACCTTCAACTTACTGGCTCGCAGCCATCCGGTTACGGCTTCCAGGCAGAGTTGGAAATTATCGGGTACGGATTCCGCCCCAGCATCCATCCCCAGAATGAGCTGGGTGTCATCAGCGTACTGGTGACACACCAGCCCAAAACTCCGCACCAGCTGGGCGAGTGGTCGCATGTAGATGTTAAAAAACAGCGGGAGAGGATGGCCCCCTGAGGGACCCTGCAATGTAAAAGGGAGCCCTCGGAGACCACCCCTCCCCACTTCACTCGCTGCAGGCGGTTTTGGAGGAAGGAGGACAGCCAGTTAAGGGCTGTCCCCCCACCCCCGCCACCGCCAGGCGGTGTGTCAAAAGTTGGTATTTGGCAGTATCAAACTCTGCCGTGAGGTCCAATAAAATGAGCAGCGCCGATCTGCCTCGGTCCAACTGGCAGCGGAGTAGTTCTGTGATGGAGACCAGGACGGTCTCCGTCCCATGCCCAGAGTGGAAGCCAGACTGGAAGGGGTCTAGCCAGGTTGCATCATCCAGGAATGTCTGCAGCTGCTCCATTGCTGCCCTCTCAATTACCTTGCCCAGGTACTGTAAATTGGACACTGGGCGGTAATTGGGGGGAGCCGCGCAATCTAGCCCTGGCTTCTTCAGCAATGGAGTCACCACCGCCTCTTTTAACTCCTCTGGAAAAGCTCCTTGCTCAAGGGAGCAGTTGACTATATTCAACAGAGGGCCACGTAACCCCTTCACGCAAGCTTGAATCAGCGTGGAGGGGCACAGGTCGAGGGAGCAGGTGGTGGGTCAAAGGGCTGTGACAATCCTGTCAACATCCTCTGCGTCCAGTGGCCAAAACCGGTCGAAGGTGGATCCGGCGGAGGGCCACGGAGTCTCAAGTTCCTGTACTGTATCAACCATGGCGGGTAGGTCCCGGCGGAGCGTCACAATCTAGTCCGCAAAATGACTCTGAAAAGCCTCGGCGGTAAGGGCCTGATCATCATTGTTTGGGATGGTAGGGACCATTGTCAGCTGCCGAATTATCTTGAACAGTTGAGCTGGGCATGAGTCTGCAGACGCTATCAAGGAGGCATAGTGGGAATTTTTCACCTCCTTGATAGCCTGCTCATAAGCCTTCCTAAAGAGCTCATAAGCTGGTTCCGAGGGTCCAGCACGGAGCTTCCTCCACATGCGCTCTAGCCGTCTCTTCTCCTGCTTCATGGTTCTCAGCTCTTCAGTGAACCACGGAGAGCAGCGTTTGTGGGGTTTGAGAGGGCGTTTAGGGGCGATCTCGTCGAGAGCAGCGGTCAACTTACAGTTCCAGGTGGTAACTAGCTCATCGAGCGAGTCACTGGCAGGCTCCAAATCCCTTAGGGCATTCAGGAACCTGGTCGGTTCCATAAGTCCCTTCGGGCGAACCCAAATAGGTTCGGCACCCTTGCCGGGGGGTGGTGACAACTCAACCCGGACTCTTAGAGCACAGTGATCCGACCATGGCACCTCTATTACGGAGGTGATGGACACTTGGACACCCGCAGAGAAGATCAGATCGAGAGTGTGCCCTGCTCGATGTGTGGGGCCCGACTTGGCCAGGGAGAGGCCCAGTGCCGCCATGGTCGACACTAGGTCCCCTGCTGCAGATGGAGGAGAGGCTGTGTCGGCATGGACATTGAAGTCCCCCAGCACCACAAGTCTAGGGAACCTCAATGCCCACTCCGCTACAGTCTCTAACAGCAGGGATAGGCTTCTCGCTGGTGCGCTAGGTGCTCGGTACACCAGTAAGAAGACTATACTCTCTGGGGCTCCCCACATCAAACCAGCACTTTCAATCCTGTCTGTCTCCAATGCAGGGACCGCTCTAAGATGTAACAGGTAACGGGTGAGAATAGCCACACACCCCCCACCTCCCGTTCCTATTCTGGTGTGTAACAGCGTAATCAGAGGGCACCAGTTCCTGCAGGCAGGTTTCGTCGCCATCTTGGAACCAGGTCTCAGTCATGCAGCAGAGGTCAACACGATGGTCTTGGATGAAGTCTCTGATGGTCGCAGTTTTGTTCCTGGCTGATCGCGCGTTTACTAACACCAGAGAGGTAGGGGAGGAAATTGGAGGCCTGTCACCAGTGTACTTCGGGATAGGACGCAGGTCAGAGGCATGTCGAGTCTTGCCTTGACTCGGCATGCCTCTCACTTTCGGCCTGTGCCTAATGCTGTACTTCCCCAACCCAGAGATCACTGCGGTGGGGGCCTCCATAAGGCCTGTCGGAGTCCTTACAGTTTCAATTTGCGACACACCCCCTGAAAAGGGAAATTGGGGGGGCTGATTATCATGGTTACTTCCTATAGAATTCTGGGGTTTGTAGTTTGCTGAAATACTGAAACTGGCAAAGCCTGCTTGTGTGTAGTGGGTATTAAAATGTACATTTTTTTATTTTTTTATTATTCTGACTTATATACTACCAATCCCCGAAGGCTCGGGGCGGTTTACAACAACCAGAAAACAATATACATACAAACACAGTTAAAACAACAAAATCCTAATTTCAACCGGATCTGAATGCTTGCCGGAAAAGAAATGTTTTGCACGCAGTAATATCAATGGAGTCTGGAAAAATTAAAGTCCTTGCTCAAGTAAATGGTGGAAGAGCTTAAGGAAAAATTCACATAGATTTTTGGTAGAGTTCAAAGAGCAATGCTTTTTATATAAATTAGTGTATTGTGACTATCACATAACAAGTGCAATCTTCTTATTCAGAGTGATCATACTTGTTTTCTCCCCTCCCTGCAGCACCATTGACAGAAAAACCACCAAAGCTTTTGTACCCTTTGGAGAGTAAACTGACAGTTCAGGAAACACAGCTGGGTAAGTGACATCCAATACTGATGTTATTTAATGATGATATTAACATTTAAGATTAACAGGTTGGAGTTTTGACATGGCTCTATGTTTTCTGTATGGATTTTCTTGAAGTTGGGTTACAACACTGTCATTTTGTATTGATATTACTGTGCAAATGAAGATGATGATCCATCCTTTTCAGGTGAGTTGCTGAATAAGATGCCATTTCACTTCTTTAGCTTGGAGTTGCTGTTTGCAAAACTAATTTAAAGAAGTTAGTTGGAATTAGATGAATGGTGAGACTGAAGGGCACAACTGAATGTATAAATAAAATAAGAGTTTTTGGCTGTTGCATTTATTCTCTTTGTAATGTCTTATTTACTAAGAAAACTGTGGGAGTGAATGGAGCAAATACAGAAACCGAACTTCAGGTTTAATGTGACCAACTGGATACTGTGAAGTTTCATTTTGCTTACTGGAAACAAACTAGCTAAAATCAATGTTATTACCCTGTGTAGTTTTTAAAACTTCTTTTAAGGCATATTTTCACACTCTGAACATTTTTGTGCTTCCATAGTGTTGTTAGAATCTGAATGAAGTTCATTAGTCTATAACTCATCATGAGAATTTTCATGATTGTTTTGTTCCTACTGAATTAAAGATTGTAACTGTTACCATTACCTTCTTCTGCACTTGTGGCCGCAGTAGTCACTTCTTCCTAGTATTTTGTGAAGGTGTGCAGGTTTTTGGTCTTCTGTTGACTTGGAAAATATAGCTTACTGGTTGTCACAAGATTATTATTACGAGTTTGTTTTGCCTTTTTGATCACAGTAAGGCCATTATACTACATATACTAAAAGAATCCAATTTTATGTTTGGGGCCACTTGTGACAATGTCTGCCTCCCACTTAAACACCTGGAAAGAATCAAAGAAAATAGTTGTTGATTGGTCTTACCAACTCATTACTGAATTAATAGGACTTCAACTGTATACTCTGCCATCTCCATAAGCCAGTATTTTATTGACAATTCTATTGTACTGTGTTTTAAACTTGGAAGTATTTCTTATGGAATAAAAATGCTTGCTTTGTTATGGGATCATATAGGTCAAATATATGACAACGCTGAAAACTTCCCTGACTTTATGGTGTCATTATTATTTTATTTTATTTTATTTATGAACTGCCTCCCAGTCTTTAAGGAGATGAACAATTGAAAACCTCTTAAAGCAATATAAAGATTAAAAACATTTTAATATACTTTTAAAATTCCATAAAGCAGTTTAAATTTAACCCGAGAATCCATTAAGCAATTTCAACCATACAGAACCTTAAATGAGATAGGGTAACTTCATTTATAGGGAATTCCACAGTTGATGAGCTGTTGTGAAAAAAGCTCTTACATGTACTCACCAACCAAATTTCACATAGTGTTTGGACACACAACAGGACTTCCTCTAAATGACAGAAATTTCTGGGAGGCTCATAAGAGAAGAGGTAGCTTTTCAGATATCTTGTCCCAAGTCATTAGGACTTTATAGCAACAGCACCTTGAATTGAACTCAAAAGCCAAATGAATCACACTCTTGCAGGAATTGTGTTATATGGTCTCTAAAATGCACCAAAAAGACTGGTTGTTGCATTGCACTAGCTACAGCTTCTGAATACTTTTCAAGGGCAACACCATAGGGGGCATTATATATCTGTCTTTCACAACAAAAGATACAGATGATGCATGAGCTAAAGCCTGACTGCTTTGGTGGCCAGCCTGGAAGCAGCACTAGATCCAAGAGGAGACCCAAGCTACAAATCTGATTTTTCAGAGTAAGAGTAACCCCATTTTAAAAAAACAACCTCTGATCCCAATCCTACGTTTGTTTGTTTTTCCACCTTGTTTGGATTAAGCCTCAGTCTCAGCCACATCCAGTCATTCACTGCATCCAGGCAACAATTCATTACCTCTACAGCCTCCCTTGAATACATTCTAAAGGTGAAATAGAGCTGATTACTGCTACTCCAGTTTTGACTCCAGGATTTCCTAGAGGGAATGAATTACCTGACTCCCTCTTGATTTGGGTTCAAGTCTGGGTATGGGACAGAAACAGGTGTCATTTGAGTTCCCCCAGCAGCTTCATATGAATGTTGAAAAATGTAAGGAGCAGTGCTGGGGACATAGGGGACAGACAAATGGGCAAAAGGCAGAACGTCAGTCACCCATCACCACCTTGGGGAAAGTTCATCCAAAAAAGACCTGAAACACTACAAAGCAATGCAGCCAGATGACCCAGAACAATGTCAACCATTGGAAGATCCAGGAAGACCAATAGAGACTCTGTGACAGAAACAAGGCCTGAACTTAGACTAGTAATTCATTTCATCCAGGAGAGTTTGCAGTTGTGTTGCCATCATTTGCTCTAGAGAACGTGCTTTGAAAGGGGAAAATAGAGACTAAACTAATAGTTACATAGGGAGGTGTGGTCCAATGAATGTTTTTTTCAATAAAGATCTTACAATTGCTTCTTTTAGAGCAGTGCTTCTCAACTTGTGGGTTCCCAGGTGTTTTGGCTTACAACTCCCAGAAATCCCAGCCAGTTTACCAGCTGTTGGGATTTCTGGGAGTTGAAGGCCAAAATATCTGGGGACCCACAGGTTGACAACCACTGTTTTGAGAAATTTACAATTGTGCCACACAATCGGCCAGTTCTCCTCTAGCAGCTGTAATAGGCAATGATTATCATGCCTATAACAGATAACTACCATGGCTATAACAGATAACTACTTGGTCTCACCTTTCCAATGAACGTGTTGCCATCATCATGTTGAAAAATCAGAAATGCATCCATCAAAACTGGAAAAGTGCATGCCTCATTTACTTAACAGACTCTTATCTTCAAATCAGAATGAATCAAAACAATTTTATCCCCAAACATTTATCACTTTTCTGAGGGTTCCTTCTTAGCATTATGAAGTCTAGGATATAACAGCCCTTTAACTATCCAGAAAAACTGCACTGGATAAAATTGAGCTATTGTAATAGAGACAGTAAAGAATGATTTCTTTGCTGCTCTCACTCTTTAAAGTAGGCTCTAAAATGGACTTTAATGCACGCTCAGTTGGATTCAGCCTCATTCTTTGTTCTCCATCATTTTAGTTGCCTATTTAAGAAATTCATTGCTCCTAGCTCATTGGAAAACCAAAGTGACCATGCTCTGCATCCACAAACAAGACTCCTGAGAACAACTGTGTTACTTGTTTGAATCATCTCCTTATTCTACAGATCAACTAGGGCATCAACAGAATCACCAACTCTGGAAAATCCTCAGAGCATTTTAGAATACTTTTGAATTCATTTGTTTCTGGAGACAGACCATTTCAACAGGACCACAAAGACTGGGAGTCTCTGCAAATTTAAAGCCTATCATGTAGTGATCTTTCAATGACAAAGGGGTTCTTTTGAACCTTCCTATCCTCCAGATCACAATCAACATGATCAACAAAAGCCAGATCAAGAATGCAGCCTGTTACATGTAAAGGATGAGATATTGAGGCAGACCCATGGTTGACACAAAAGCTGATCCTCATAAGGGCTCCTCAATATAGATGTTAGAGTTCACAAACAATAAGCTTTGGGGGTATTATTTGCTTCCTACATCACCTCCAGCAGTGCTAGCAGGAGATAGTTGTGCAGTGGGGTGGACAGTAAACCAACAGCATCCCCAACCAGTATTTCCCTATTGTTAAGTGTGTGTGTGTGTGTGTGTGTGTGTGTGTGTGTGTGTGTAGATTATCAGACAAGATACCTAAACTGAGAAATGGACTCATGATCAATCATTGCAATCATTATGGGACCAGGCGTTTGCACACTAGCACGATACAGCACTTTGGATGGGCTAAGAACATAAGAACATAAGAAGAGCCATGCTGAATCGGGCCTCAGCCCATCTAGTCCAGCATTCTGTGTCACACAGTGGCCCACTAGTTGTACACAGGGATCTCTAGCAGAAAGGAGGGCAAAACCCTCACCTGCTCCCGACCCCCCACAACCAGTACCCGGGGAAATCCTGCCTGCCTCCATCAACACAGAGGTGGCACTTGGATGTCCATTTCATGGAAATGGCAAACTGGTGGACATGACCTAAGGCTTCTGTTATGGACGGAATACTGTTTTTAACCTATGTGAATGGATTTGATATATTTTAATGCTAATTACATTTTAATGTATTTTAATGGTAACTGTATTTAATGTATTTTAAATTTTTGACTGTTGTGGTTTTTATTATATGTTTACTGTGTTTTGGGCATTGAATTGTTGCCATTGTGAGGCCGCTCTGAGTCCCCCCTCGGGAGTTGAGAAGTCGCAGGGTAGAAATGGTGGAAATAAATAAATAAATAAACTCCCCCTCCCTACTCATCAGATCTTGCCTGCTGCTGCACTTGGGAACCTAACGGACATACCGTATTTATTCAATTCTAATGCTCACCTTTTTGATTAAATTATCTTCCCAAAATTAGGGTGCACATTAGATTCACAGAATATGGTAAATACTTTTTTGGGGGTTTCTGGGTTTTGAAAATTGAGGTGCGCATTAGACTCAAGTAAATATTGTAATTGTGGGGCAGTGGGACTATCTCTTTGATGGTAAAAAGGGAGAGGGTATTTTCTGTGGTTACTCCCAAACTCTAGAACTGCCTGCCTAGAGAGATCAGGGTGGCCTCATCCCTACTTGCCATTCACTGGCAGGTGAAAACTTAACACTGTCATTGGTCATTTACTGGATGATGGGACATGGGCTGCTGGGAATTATGTGAATGGGATTTTGGGGACCTGTGTAGTCTAAAAGATATTTTAATATTTTTATGTTCCATGATTTAATTCGGGTTTTTTTATTTTCATACTCCTATTTTATGTACTTGCTCTGTTTTAATTGTATTGCCTCATGTTTACTGTTACCTGCCTTAACTGGGAAAAGCATGAAATAAAAGTAAAATAAACAAATTTGTCAAGTTGACACCTGCATATTCCACTAACCAGGATTCAGTTATACACACCGTTTGCTTGTCCAGGATCAAGTTCTGGATAATATCTCATCACACAGAGATGTTTAGTTTCAGATTCTTGTATGCTATATTACTAGCTGTAATACAATCTCTTCTATACAATGAAGATACCTATATTAATGTCCCTCTCTCAATGCACTGAGGGGGGAGCACTAGTATAGGTACCTTCAATCTATAGTGTTATCTGAGTTTTTTGTGCACTTGATTTCTTATTATAGTGAGAGTTGTATTAATTTCTGACTCTGCAGTCATGCAAATAATTTAGTCTGTCACTGTTCATTTTGTGTATTAGTCTGTACATATTAGGATACATTTCAGAAATATAGCTGCTGCATCATGATTAATGGACATCTGGTGTCTGGTGTCTCATTTTCTTAGGGCCCAATCTGATACTTTTTAAAGCATAGGCAAGAGCACGTGTTTTGAATGGTCAAGATTTCCATGCAGTTGCAAATCACAATAATGGTACTGTATGTCAGTAATTTAGGTTTATATGCTGATGTTGTGATACTGTCACAGTATTAGAATTAGTTAAAATCCAGTGTTTAAATTACATGTAGTTGTTCGTTAGATTTTTTTACTCTATTTTTTTTAAAGCCAAAACAAATAAGGCAGCATGGCTAACAACAGAATGCACAAAATAATATCCAGGTAAAACAAAAGCACATAAAATAACAACTTCTTATTTTAAAAATGGTAACTTCCATGGGCAGACAGTTCAATGACTAAGAATGGCCACCAATGAGGCTCTCTCTCATATCTTTTTCTGCATGGCAGGGAGTTGGACTGCATGGCCTGTATGGTCTCTTCCAACATTGTAATTCTATTATTCTATAAGCATGGTTGAGGGAATTAGCAAAAAGATACTCCCAAATATTTCCATGATAAGTTACCCTTTTTGGAAAAAATTGAGTCTTTCAGATACCCTGGGCTCAAGCTGTAACATTATAACTAAAACAAAAGCAAGCAAATAAAACAAACCGGCACACTAGCCTGGAAACAGGCTGGTATCCAGTGAAGAGGGTATAACAGGGGTATTTGATGTTGTGGTCGGGTCTAGTCAATGGTCTGTCCTCAGCATGTTGAATCAGCTGTAGTACCTGAACATTTTCAAAGCCAGCTCTAATATAGTGTACTTTAGTAGTCCAAAAAGGGATGGTAAATAGTATGCATCAATATGGTCAGATTAGATCTCTCAAAAGCAGGTGCAATAAATACTCTAGTTGCAACTACAGAGGTGCACTCCTACCACCACCCAAATATGAGCAATCAGGCTCTGGGTTGAATTCATAACTTCATCAAAACTTAGAACTTCAATCTTTGAGTGTGATCCTATTCAGTATAGATTGAGTTTTATTCTATTCTCTGCCCTTGTAATTTCTCTGAGCTAAACAATTTATGCTCCTTTATTCAGTTTTTCCTACCATTGTGCATTGGTTTAGACTGAACTAAGAAGAATTTATTTGTGTTTAGGCTAGATCTACACTGCCCTATATCCCAGAATCTCATTTGATTATCTGCTTATCCCAGATTATCTGGCATATAATCCAGTTCAAATCAGATAATCTGGGATCAGATCCTGGGATACAGGGCAGTGCAGGTCCAGCCTTAGCTGTTCAGAGCCTTCTCTGAAACATAAACTGGAATTTTGTGAAGTATATTTTCCCAATATCCTTAGTCTAGTGCAGAGGTACAATTGTAAAAACAATGATGATGATGCTCTTTCACAAAATTGCAGCAAACAATGATATTGGAGAAGTTATTGTAGCAACTTCAGTTTGGAACAACAGCCAAGCAATTATCATTCAGTCAACTGTTACAGGGTTGCATTTCTGCTTATATTTGTTTTACTTTTCAACTTTCATCATCTCCTTTGGTTCTATACCGGGGGAGGCAATTTATATTTAAAATTAATACTTCTTAAAAGAAAATCAACCACAAAAGGGAGCAATATCTTCACAGAAAAATAAATGGCTGGATCTACACTGGCCTATATACCAGGATCTGATCCCAGATTATCTGCTTTGAACTGGATTATATTAGTGTACACTGCCACATAATCTGGGATAAACAGATAATCTGGCATCAGGTCTTGGGATATAGAATACTGTAGATCCACCTTTTGAATCCGGGAAGCAACATGAGTTCCCACTGTCAGCCCCAGCTTCTGCCAACGTAGCAGTTCGAAAACATGCAAATATGAGTAGATCAATAGATACTGCTCTGGCAGGAAGGTAACGACACGCCAAACAGTCATGCTGGCCACATAACCTTGGCGGTGTCTGTAGACAATGACAGCTCTTCTGCTTAGAAATGAAGATGAGCACCAACCCACAGTCAGACATGATTGGATTTAATGCCAGGGGAAAACCTTTACCTAACCTTAGATCTAGCTACAGTCAATATTTATTTTCCATCTGATTTTAATATGCAGTTATACCCAGATTTCTCAAAATATTTACTCAAAAAGCTAATCCTATTGAGCTGAATTTTAAGATTACTTCAGTACAAAAGTTTAAAATTATAATTACTTTGAACCAGTTCTCAGAGGTTATTTGATTTCCAAAAGACTGTAGAGAAGTGGTTAAACTCAGTAATCTTTAAAAAATAATTGACTTTTTTATCTGATTTATAATGACATATTATTAAGACAGCTATATTTCTGAGCTTTTACTATGAGTTTATAACGATGCTGTTATCACATAGACAAAATATCATTACTTCATTAATTGTAAATTTGGAGTTGATTAGTAAATCTGCAATTGAAGTTGTTTGAGAGAGATGAATAAATTCTAAGATAAATACAGAGAAATACTTTAATGAGTTGCTTTGCGAATTTCATTTACCCAGTTTACATATTTTCTACTTATGACATCTGCCTCTGTGTTAGGAAATCACAGTTTTAATCTTTAGAAGGGTTATTTTGCATTCAGAGAATAGTCATATCACTTTCAAGAAAGAAAGAATGGTGGCAAGAGTCCCTCAACCATCTTGAAACATGAACCAGGAGTAATTGAAGTGTAATCTGGTAATGGGTGTGGACTTTTATTTATCCGCTCAAAAACAGATTTAGCTCTCAATGTATCAGTGTAGTAAGATATAAAAATAATTTCTTTCAGAGTCATCTGAGCAGAATAGGGAAGAATATATCTCTTCTTTTTCCTCTTCCTTTTTCCTTTTCCTCTTCCTCCTCCTCCTTTTCCTTCTTCCCTTTCTCCTGGTAGGAATTCCAGGAGATTTACAACAGTTGAAACAAACTCATAAAAATTAAAACTGGTTTAAAATGTAACCATTAAAAAGAAAACAAGTAGACAGTACAGCACATTATGTAGTGCTCTTTGAGCAATCCGTCTTCAAAGTATGCATCCTCTCTGTTGAGTTATCTTTGTGTTCTATAATATTCCTGTCATAGGATAACAAGACAAGTCATAGAAAGTTTGATTAAATAAAGGTAGCTTTATTTGCTATTTAAGTAAATTGGACCTGAAAGGAGTAAAGGGGGGAAGGAAACCGATACGGGTCCAACTGTGTACCATAGACTACTTCCTCAGCCTTTCTTTGGACAAAGCACCTGCATTCTGAAGGCAATCAAATAGTTGGATTGCTCCCTGACTGACCACCAATTGAAAAGGAAACCCAAGTCCCAAGACTTTATAAGTGAGAACAAATTTCCAAGGCCAGTCTCAGGAATAGATTCTTTCCCACTGTACAAGACATAGAACTTGTGGAGGCCATTCCACTAGGACAGAAGCCCTACCTTTCACCAAAAGGGATGGCAAGGTGAACATCAAAGTCTTAATTTCTCCCCCAGCTACCTGCCAAAAGAGAGCCTATTTAAGGACACCACACAAACTAGCAAAGTCCCTTTGAGGTCCCTTCTACGCTCATATACAATTCAGATTTTCTGCTTTGAATTGGATTATATTGCAGTGCAGATTCATATAATCCAGTTCAAAGCAGATAATGTGGATTATTCTGCTTTGAACTGGATTATATGACAGTGTAAAAGGGGTCAGAGACGATATGGGGCAGACAAAAAAGCTCAGGCAAAGGATACAGTATTCCTACCCAACTCCAAAGCAACCAAAAAACTTACACTGCAATGAGAGTGGGAGAGTGGGCCAATTTGTGACCATTCAAAAAAGTACACAGGGATAAAGTGGTGGTGGCACGTTTTAAATAACCACCATTACATTCTGATACCTTGTGCCATAAGCAAAGTCACCTGTGACTGCAATGAATTTCACTACGCTTGTCCCAATTCTCAAATGTTTAGTCAGATGTGGCATATTCCCATTTTATATCAAAAACATATTAAAACCATGTCATTAAACAAATTTCATAATTACAAAGTCCCCTGTAGTGAATTTCAATTTTTGTGTTATGGAGGAGAAATACTTTCAGTGCAGACATCTTATTTATTTATTATTTCAATTTGCTAAACCGCCCTTCCCGTGGCTCTTGCTTGTCTGATCGCCCTAAAGTCCTTCTCCTTTCCACTGGTTGCTTGGCGCAGTCGGCTTCCCTCCCTGTCCTCTTTCTCTCATAATTGGATTACTAGATGTCAGCTTGCATATAGCAGTAGAGTTTTTAACCAAGTGCCTATATTTGCATTCTATTTGATATATTCAGTTTTGTATCAAAATCTAGGTCCTGCATGTTCTTATATAACTGTAGCTTAAATATATGTTGATATAAATCACAAGTTCTTAGGAGTACAACATTTTGTGATGTATGGGTTGTATCCTTTGATGTTAACAAATAATGTTAGTAGTCAGCTCTTTGTAATATATATAAATCATAAGACTGGCTCATACAGTCTTCTGAATGTCCCTAGAAATGCATTGTGCAGAGGATAGATTTTTAATTGGGATCAGAGAGATAGCAACTTTTGTCATTCTGCTGTATTTTCTGCTATAATAGCAGCTTAGATTGTAGGCTGTATGGTTCTTATTTATTTATTTATTTATTTATTATATTTCCAACCTGCTTTTCTCAGCCTGAAGGCAACTCAAGGTGGCTTGTGGTCTCTTTGAAACCTCGGATTTCATGATTCTCTGGCTGACCAATGGTTGATGTCTTCTGGAATTGCCTTTCTGTATCACATCAATCTTAGCAATACAGTCCAAGAAGGTGTAAGAAAAGGCCTTCTCTGCTGTGGCACTTCAATTATGTTGGCACTAGTGTTGTTCTCATTCTGGCACCAAGTGGAAATATGGTTGTGTTTACTAAAGCCCTTGGGTCCTACTGCCTTTACACAAACACTCAAATCTATGAGGTACAAATCTCATTCATGGTTTTGTGCTCTCCCACGATGAAATAAAGAGACCAGACAACAAGGTATGGTATAAAAGTGCTGTGTTTGACCCAGTTTTTTAAAATTATTTATCAAAACTGCTGCAACCTGCAGAAAATATGGGGTTCAATCCACCTAATGGGTATAGTCAAGTGTCAATCCTGAGACTACCTCCACCGACCTCCCTTGGGACAGCACCTAAACCCTGAGGGCAATCCAAATGAAAATGGCTGCTCATTCTATTTGATGGCTGCACTGGGAGCGCTCCATCTCAAACCACATAGTTTTTCAAGAGTGAGAAACCCCCATTCTAGGCCTGGTTGGGGGGGGGGCTTCCCAACAGCCCAAGCCACAGAATCCAGAGATACTGTTCCAAAAGCCCACCCTTTACCCATTGTGCTTACCATGTATACTTTAAGAATTTTATCGTGCCGGTGACAAATTATTTAAGTGACATCATTGAATGCGAATTACCACAACCCAACAGTGACAGTAAGGATTGGGCAATCCCCTCTCCCTATAGGAAATTCTTTAAGGGGAAAAATCCCCATCTGGCTCTAACACAACCAGCATTAAACTCACACTCACCCGAGGCTGGAAGGGTGGGTCACAGCTGAAATGAAAGAGGCAAGCAAGAGAGGCAGCCACCAATTTAAAGACTGCTTCTGCCCCTTGTCATGTACCAGGCAAAGAAGGCTTCAAATCTGCCTCTCCTCAATAGCCACGTACAGGTTCCCCCTGCACCTCAGAACAAATAAGTGTAATTTATTTTTAGCCATTTTGATGTGTCTTTTTAGCTTTTAAAATTTAATTATCCACTTTTAGTCTTTTAAATTATTCTTATTGTTTAAACTGTTTTTAATTAGGGCCATTTTATTTTATGCTATCTTTAGGCAGATGGAGGAACAGAAACATTTTAAGAGAAATAATGTGACAATATGTGAATTCCAGATTATTATTCTTAGCATTTGACTTCTAAAAACAGAAAAATCTAATTTGATTATTGTTGTTTTTCAAAATGTTGAATTGAATTTGTGCTGCAAAGTTAATTGCAAAAATAAGCAATGGGGTGAGTAAATATTAGGTATTTTTAAGCAAGCTCTAAATGCAAAGAAAAGCAAGAGTCAACAAGTGTTCCATACTTTGATAGGGAGCTTTTCATTTGACCTTACTCCAGCTTTGGCAATTCTATATCCTTTCAGCTTAACTACCCATTGTCAGATTTAAGCTTATTACTGCCATGTAAGATTTGTGGCTATGGCATCTCATGACTAAAGCATACTATTCAACATGATTGATATTTTCCCCATGAAACTCTGTACTGTAATCATAGCTAGCACGAAGTGCTTATAACCAATAGTGGTCACCACCTCCCAAAATTACAAATAAATCCACAAACGTTTATGGCCACCAGTACACACTTGTTGTTAATAATTGCTTACATGTTTATAGATATAAAAGTAAGTCCCTCACTGATTCTTAGAGATGACACTTTTTGTTTATTGCCCACACACTAGCAGGCAACTTTCTGCTTAAATGACTATGCTGAGATAGATAGATAGATAGATAGATAGATACTAGATAGATACTAGATAGATGATAGATAGATAGATAGATAGATAGATGATAGATAGTATGCATGGGTTCGTTCAAAAGTTGCGGATGTTGGAACCAAAGTCAGAAGTTTCACATTTCCGAACTGGGCTCCGATGCACATTAGTGAGTCAAAAGTCCCCTATATTCTGAAGTGGCCCACACCATTGATTTCAATGGTTCAGAAGTGGATTTCAAGTATAAGAACGTCTTTTTTAATGAAAGTACGCCTGCTGGGAGGCACAGGCTAAAGTGCTTGCCTCCCAGTCAATCATGGCTTATGTTCTGTAAAGGGAAGAAGTTATCCAGCATCTGGCAGCCATTGCTGCTTATAAACCCAAGCACATGGGTTTCCAGTCAGGGAAAATATGAAGGTGGTTGGAATCTTTTTTGCTGCTGATGGTGCTGCTGGGTGGGTGGAAGGGTAGGCAAGCAAAGGCATTGGAGCTAAAGGGGGTTTGATGAAGAGAGGAAGGGAGAAGGAAAAAAGATTTTGCGAGGGAGGGAGGGAGGGAGAGAAGAGAAAGAGAGAGAAAGAAGAAAAAGTTTGAGAGGGAGGAAGAGAGCTAAATTAATAAAGTGACTGTGTGAAACCTGAGAGAAAGCCATTCAGTGCTAGGTGGGGGGGATTTTTGTCACTTTTATCTATTCCCTCCAAAAATTCCTGTCCTGAACCTCAACCCCCAGGTGCCTTCTCTAAATCAGGGAAAGGCACCACAGTTATTTTTTCTTGGGGTTCAACTGCCTCCCTTCTGTTTTGGGTTGTGTTTCAACATTATAGCACTATTGCTTTATAATATTTCCTAAATCTCCTGGACCCCCAACACGCAGGTGTCTCCTCTAAGTCAGGGGAAAGGCAACAAAGTTTTGGGTTTTTTGGGGGGGAGGGGGTTCAACTGCCTCCCTTCCATTTGAAAAGAAAGAGAAGCCTCTGAATTTTCCTCAGTGTAAGTACTGTTTTCCACTATTGCACATGCACATCCACCATTAACAAATCAATTTGGAAGTTTCAGAAAGTTTCTAATTTTTTTCAGAAAAAAATGGAAATGACTTTAGAATTGAATCAATAGCGCCCTCAACTTTTGAACACAGTTTAGAACAATTTTAATTGCCTATGCCTAATAAATATAGATAGATAGATAGATGATAGATAGATAGATAAATGATTGATAGATAGATAGATAGAGGCAGGCAGACAAACATTTTAGTCTTTATGTACACTGAAGTCAAGGATTATCTGGTTTATTTTTCCTCTTAGATTCACAAGCTGTCCAGTTGTCAACTTTATTGGATTTCCTACTTAATTAGTGGGAACACACACACAAACATATGGCAGGGATTTCAAATGGCACAAAATGAATGTAGAGCAGGAAATCTGTGTTGATTGTTTTAGTCATTTGTCTCATGCTTGGATGTCTTTGGAGTTCAACAATTCAGTTTTCAAGTTGCACAATTCACTGGAGCCCTGCTGGATTAAATTAAAGGCAGGGATGGGGAAGAAATGGTTTGAAGTCACACTGAAAATACAAATTTCACACCTCCAAAGATTGGCATTGCAATAAACTTATTTTCAAGTTGACAAAATGTAGCAAGAATATTGATGTTCTTGTGTATCTTCAAATCATATCTGACTTAGAGGCAAATCTATCATGAAGTTTTCTTTGCAAGATTGGTAAGATTAATGTGGGAGGGGAGCTTTGCTTTGGCTTATTTAATTATTTATTTACCATATTTATATCTCACCTTTCTCACCCCGGAGGGGACTCAAGGTAGCCTTACAACCGGCAGCAATTTGATGCCACACACACATATATTAAATAAACAAATACAATTAAAACCAAACAATTGAAACATGAAATCTCTTCATAATTTGCTTATTTTTATATGGAATGGGTCTATAATTCAGCATATTTATCACTATACCAGTAACAAAAAACCCCTCTAAAATCAGGACAGTAAATAAAGAGGAACACTCAAACAACAGGGGAAATCCTGACATGAAATAATCAGGGCCAGCTTACACCTCTCAACAAAGGCTTTCTCCAGACATGAATCATCCAGTCTTTAATAATAGTAATAAAAAACATAAACAACATCTGTATTTTTATACCCTGCCTCCATCTCCCCGAAGGGACTTGGGGCGGCTTACATGGAGCCAAGCCTTGCAGTCTTTGAAGCTGCAAAGCCATTCAATGCTAATCAAAGGGGCTACTTGCCTCAAACAGACAGGATGTCTTTCTTCCATCCTGGACATTCCACAGATATATAAACCTCACTTGCCTAGATTCCAACAGACCCCACAACCTCTGAGGAGGCCTTCCATAGATGTGGGTGAAATGTCAAGAGACAATGCTTCTGAAACATGGCCATACAGCCCTGATAACTCATGGCAACCCAATGCATCACGGTATTTGTAGTCTTTTTATTTTGTGATTTTTTTCAATTAAAAGTATTTCAATGCATGTTGAGTAGGAAGCACCACATCAAATTGCGGATATAAAAATGGAGGAAATAAAATGTATACGTTAAAATGTACACAAACAAGTCTTTTTAATGCAAAAAACATGTACAGGAATGTTCCGTTTGGGAAAACCAGTTACACACTGTTTAATTGCTGTTCTGTGCTTTCCCCCCACAAATAATAATCCCTTCATTTGCAGATTTTATTCTGCTGAATGCCTTCAAACTAGCAGCAATTATTATCAGATAAAATATTCCTAAATTCCCCGCAATTCTGACTTTCTCAGTTCAGTGCAAACTGACTTTCACTTAAGGTTAGGTTAACATTATGCTCACATACATTGTAAATATAGACAGGGATAAATATCTGACACCAATGACCTCTGCAATTGCCACTGGCTTTTGATCAAATTGAGACATGTGGCAAATTTTGAGGCCAGCATTATATCAAAGGGAAGTCAAAAGATTTGCACTAAGACCAGAGTTATTTCTCAGAGGACTAGCAGGCATTCCTTTTCCTTATACAATATAGTCACTAGGCTTAACTGCACTACTTTCCCCCCATGTGGCCATATTAGTTTACTGGTACATTTTTCTATCATGAATAGCTATACTTTTAAATTAACTTTGAATATAGGATCATCTTCTATTTGATATTAGATTTCTCTTTTATCTCCAAGAACTATTTTTAAAATCATAATGGTAATCCTTAACTAGACACAGTCATATTAGCATTAAACCACAGCATTTTTAGTAAAAGGTTGAGAGAACAAAGTGTATGATGTTGATGGGACTGTTGAGGTAATAGAATAGAATCAGAAAGTTGAATGAGACCACAATGTCAACCCCTTCTATCATGCAGGAACATGAGAGAGGGCGGAGGAGCCGAAGAGAGGCTCGCCCGCCCTCTGACCTTCGAGCTATCTCTAGGCATGCAGTTGGGGAACCCAAAATTACCTCTCCTCCAACTCTGATACTGGCTAACACCAGGTCCGTGCGTAACAAGTCCGGAACCATCAGGGACCTCCTCCTAGAGAGGGAGGCCGATATAGCCTGTCTCACGGAGACATGGTTACAAGAGGGCGATAATGTCATCGTGCACGAACTAACACCGCCTGGGTTTGTGGCCGGTTGTCAGATGAGGACAGAGGGGCGGGGGGGAGGTGTGGCCATACTCAGTCGAGACAAGTTTCATTCCAGGACAATTCCGACGGCGAACATCCCCGGAGTGGAGTGTGTGGGCCTGGCATGGGATCTTGGTGAGAGCGTGGCCTTCCTGCTGGTGTACCGTGCACCCAACGCACCGACAGGAAGTCTACCTAAGCTGCTGGAGGTGGTTGCGGAGTGGGCATTGAGGTTCCCTAAGCTTATTGTCTTGGGGGACTTCAATGTCCACGCCGACACCACCTCCCCGACGACAGCAGCCATGGACCTAGTGTCCACCATGGAGGCGCTAGGACTCTCACTGTGCAGGACCGGCCCCACACACCAAGCCGGACACACATTAGATCTGATCTTCGCGGCCGGAATTCAGGTGACCCTAACCTCCGTTATGGAGGTTCCATGGTCGGATCACAGTGTCCTGGAAGTCCGATTGATTGTAGCCCCCCCTCCCGGTAAGGGTGCCGAACCCATTTTGGTTCGCCCGAAGAGACTTATGGAACCCATTAGGTTCCTGAATGCTCTAAGGGATTGGGAACTCCCCTGCGACTCGGTCGATGGGCTAGTGGAATCCTGGAACACCAGTCTTGCCGCTGCCCTAGACGAGATCGCCCCCAGGCGCTCTCTCATTCCCCGTAGTAATCGCTCGCCATGGTACACCGAGGAGCTGCGGGCGATGAAACGGAGGAGGAGACAGCTAGAGGACGTGTGGCGGAGTCTCCGTGACGAAGCATCGAAATCGGCTTATAAGCAGTTTAAGGAGGCTTATGAGCGAGCTATCAAGGAGGCGAAAAAACACTATTATGCCTCCCTGATAGAGTCAGCCAGTTCACGCCCAGCCCAACTTTTTTAGAATAATTCGATCAATGACAACAATTCCAACTGTCCCAAATGATAGGGTTTGGCTCCAACAGCTGAGGCTTTCCAGAACTATTTTACTGACAAGATTTGAAGCTCCGCCGACATTCCAGCCACGGTTGATACAGTTAGCGAGCTCGAGACTCCGCCGCCACTCGGCGGGTCCACCTTCACCCATTTCCAAAAGCTGGACGCAGCAGCTGTTAATAAGTTACTGACTGCAGCTAGGCCAACTACTTGCTCCCTCGATCCGTGCCCCTCCTGGCTTATTAGATCTTGCCGGGAGGGGTTACGTGACCCCTGGGCACGATCATAAATAGCTCCCTTGAGCAAGGAGTCTTCCGGGGGATTGAAAGAGGCCATGGTAAGACCGCTGCTGAAGAAGCCGAATTTAGATCCTTCGGCTCCTCCAATTACAGGCCTGTGTCCAACTTGCCCTTTTTGGCAAAGTAATTGAGAGGGCAGCAGCGGATCAGCTGCAGCAGTTCTTAGATGACACAGCTGGACTTGATCCCTACCAGTCCAGCTTCCGTATTGGGCATGGGACGGAGACCGTGCTTGTCGCCATTACAGACCAACTTCGCCGCCAGCTGGACCGATTGTGTATTTTATTGTTATCCGCCCCGAGCCTGTAGGGAGGAGCGGAATACAAAACTGAAGAAATAAATAAATAAATAAATAAAACACTCAATCAAAACACTTTCAACAGATGGCCATCAGCCTCTGCTTAAAAGCCTCCAGAAAAAGAGACTCCACCAGACTATTTGCAGCATATTTCATTGTCAAACAGCTCTGACTGTAAGAAAAAAATCCTAATGCTTAGTTGGAATGTCTTCTGTAGTTTGAATCCAGTCATCCAGAGTAGCAAAAACAAACTTGCCTCCTTGTCAATATGACACCCCTTCAAAAATTTAAATACTTTTTCAAAAGAAGATTAAATAGTCCTATATTTTGTATTTTGTGCATAGGATTCCAAATATTGATATTTTAACCAGTATAATTTTGAAAGTTCAATAGGTTTCTCATACTTCCTGCCATATCGGCTGTACACCAAATTTATGTATTTATGTAGTAATCCTTGGATAATTTAATTGCTGGAGCTGTTTAGAAATTCATATTAAGTCACTACTTCAAATGGGTTTGTAGTCAGTATGATTGTTATAGGTCTCTGGCAGCATTGTAGTGACATAAAAGCCAAATATTTAACAATTCTCATCTTTTCAATTAATCACTGTGCTGCTAAGAGGAAAAAAGGTCTTACAGAGATAAATGACTGAACATCAGAGAGGTGTTGATGCTGTACACAATGGGAAACATAAGTTATTTCAAGGCAGTGTGCATCCAGATATCAGAGAATGTCTTCAAATTGAGTTATTTAAAAATACTTTTAGTGCAAAAAAAACTTTGAACAAAATATGAATAGCAGTGTCTTCAGTGAAGTCTAGTCCATGCATTTTCAAGATATTGCATCATATATTTTACCTATATGTTAAAGAGAATTTTCCTTCCTTTTATGTTGTAGAAGTCCACAGTAACTATGCCTGGAATCTTTCTTCAAACATGAATCCAACTATCACACTAGACCTTTCTCAGAATCCAATATTCAGTGTGGACTTGTACAATTCCTCTAAGTAACACAATTTCACAATGCAGTTCTCTTGAAAATTCACTGCAGTCTTCAAGCCTGGTATCAACTGAAAATCATGTAAGCTTTGATATATGGCCCGTAGGGTGCCCATTTTCTTCTTGTCAGTTTTGCTGCTGCAGAGATACAATGGGTCACTCTGCAACAGACCTTGTGGTTTTGCCAGCTCAGAATAATTCTTGTTGTCTGTATGTGTGTTTTTGTTTGACTGGATTTATGTCTGTTGAGAGCTGATACAACCAAAATTAATGTAGTAAATATGTTTTAGGTTATTTCTTTAACCACATCACAAAGCTGTTTGAATATTATTTAAACCTGCACTTATACTTTTTCCACTCACAACCACTTTCTGTCTGATAATTTTTTTTACGTGAACCCAAGTGTTTAGGTATATAAGTAGATAATATAAGTATAAAAATCAAAAATTAACGATTGTAAACCAGCATTTATAAGGCTTGCTAAACAGGTTGATTTTCCTTTTCGTGGAGTACAACTGAAGCATTTTCTGCAGAGTACCTAAACACTACACATAATTGCTTGCAGACAGATTTGTATAAATGGGTGGCATTCAGAAAGTTTTTACTGTTGCCACATTTTTTGTAGACCCAACAATGAGCTAGTGGTCAGGAACCAGATAGCTTGGGAGCCAGATGTGGCTCTTTTCGTGATTGCACCTGGCTCTCCAGAGCAGCCCGGGCCTCGGTTTCCCAGCATGCAATGGGAGGAGTGATGCAAATGTGCCGCGACTGCTGCTTCCATGCAGCCATGGCTGCCACTTCCTCATCCCCCACTGCTCTCAGGGCCCTGCACCCTGTTCAGCGGGGATGGCAGAGCCCGGCGGCGGTGCCTCGTCCTTGCCTTCCTCTTTGTCTTCCGCCACGGGCCTTGGGGGAGGTGGCGGAGGCGGGCCTGGCCCTGGCACCATGGACCCAGCCTTGCTGCCCCTGGGGGACGCCCAGCTCATTGCCCTCATCGTTGGCAGCTCAGGTGTCTCTTCAACACCTTCTGGAGGGGATTTATTTATTTTGTCACGTTTCTATACCGCCCCTCTCAGCCCGAAGGCGACTCGGGACAGTTTACACAGGCAGTCTCTGCCCTCAATACAACACAGCAACAAGTCAACCCCCCCCCCCCAGAGAAAAACATATAATAACAATTTAACAATTAAAAAGATACAATTGCAGCCTCAGCGTCATGTTGAAATCAATTTCCATCACATCGTCGTCATTCCTTATATCCAATTCAGCCTTATATTTCATCAACAAATGCCTGCTCAAATAACCAGGTCTTGACTTTCTTGCGAAATGTCAGGAGGGAGGGGGCCGATCTGATGTCTTTAGGGAGGGTGTTCCAAAGCCGAGGAGCCACCACTGAATAGGCCCTGTCTCTCGTCCCCACCAGTCGTGCCTGCGAAGAAGGCGGGACCGAGAGCAGGGCCTCTCCAGATGATCTTAAAATCTCGATGGTTCATAGGGAGAGATGCGTTCGGACAGGTAAGTTGGACCCGAACCGTTTAGGGCTTTAAAGGCTAAAGCCAGCACTTTGAATTGTGCCTGGTAGCAAACTGGCAGCCAGTGGAGCTGGCACAACAAAGGAGTTGTACGGTCTCAGAATGGCGCTCCTGTTATCAACCTGGCTGCTGTCCGTTGGACTAGCTGCAGCTTCCGAACAGTCTTCAAAGGCAACCCCACGTAGAGAGCATTGCAGTAATCTATACGGGATGTAACCAGAGCATGGACCACTGTGGCCAAGTCAGACTTCTCAAGGTACGGGCGCAGCTGGAGCACAAGTTTTAACTGTGCAAATGCTCCCCTGGTCACCGCCAAAACCTGGGGTTCCAGGCTCAGCGATGAGTCCAGGATCACACCGAAACTGCGAATCTGTGTCTTCAGGGGGAGTGTAACCCTGTTTAACACAGGCTGTACCCCTGTGCCCTGTTCAGCCTTTCGACTGACCAGGAGTGCCTCTGTCTTGTCTGGATTCAATTTCAATTTGTTCACCCTCATCCAGTTCGACACAGCAGCCAAGCACCGGTTCAGGACCTGAACAGCCTCCTTAGTAGCAGGTGGGAAGGAGTGACAGAGTTGGACATCATCTGCGTACAGATGACACCTCACTCCGAAACTCCGGATGACCTCCCCCAGCAGCTTCATGTAGATGTTAAACAACATGGGAGATAATATTGAACCCTGAGGAACCCCACAAGACAATGGTTGTGGGGTTGAACAGGTGTCTCCCAATAACACCTTCTGAGATCGGCCCTCCAGAAAGGACCGGAGCCACTGCAAGCCCCATCCTCCAAGCCCCATCTCTGTGAGGCATCCCAGAAGGATACTGTGGTCAACGGTATCGAAGGCCGCTGAGAGGTCCAGCAGAACCAACAGGGACACACTCCCCCTGTCAAGCTCCCGGTGTAGATCATCCACTAAGGCGACCAAGGCTGTCTCGGTACCATGTCCCGGCCTAAAACCAGACTGCGCTGGATCCAGATAATCCGTGTCTTCCAAGAATACCTGGAGTTGTGAGGCCACCACACGTTCCAGGACTTTGCCCAAGAAGGGAAGATTGGAAACAGGCTGATAGTTGACGAATTGAGTGGGGTCCAGTGATGGTTTCTTCAACAGCGGTTTTATAACAGCCTGTTTTAAGCTTGCTGGAATATTGCCTTCCCGAAGGGAGGCATTAACCACCACCTTCACCCACTTGGCCAATCCCCCTCTGGCCTCCTTTAGAAGCCAGGATGGGCAGGGGTCTAGGATGCATGTGGTCGCTCTCATTCCTCCAAGTATCTTGTCCTCATCCTCAGGTTTCACCAATTGAAATTGATCCATCAAAATCGGACAAGCAGGTGCTCCAGCTACATCCTCAGAGACTGCCGTTAACATGGTGTCCAGGCCAGAACGGATCAAAGCGACTTTTTCCACAAAGAACTTTGCAAATGCTTCACAGCGTGCTGCCGAGTTGTCAGGGCTCCCATCCTGGATGGTGGGATGCAATAGGCCTCTGACAACTCGAAACAGCTCCGCTGGATGGTTCTTTGCGGACGCAATATTGGCTGCCAGAAAGGATTTCTTTGCAGCCTTTATTGCCGCGCCACATGCCCTTAGATAGGCATCAAGGCGTGTTCGATTTGGCCCACTCGGATCTGAACGCCACTCGCTCTCTAGGTCCCTCTTCCTTCGCTTCATTGCTGCCAACTCCTCGTTAAACCAAGGAGCTGGTTTAGCTCGGCTACTTGAGAGGGGCCGTTCCGGAGCAATCGTGTCTATTGCCCTAGTCATCTCCCCATTCCAGAGAGTGACCAGAGCATTGACAGAATCACCTACCGAGGTGGCGGGAAATTCCCCAAGAGCCGTCAGGAATCCATCAGGATCCATAAGCCTCCTAGGGCGGACCATCTTAATGGGTCCTCCACCCCTGCAGAGGTTGGAGGGTGCGGAAAGTCTAAACCTGATCAGATGATGGTCGGTCCATGGCAATGGAGCGATGGTCAGCTCCTCCACACCACCATCATTCTCCCATCCCTGACAGAAACACCAAGTCTAAGGTGTGGCCAGCACAGTGGGTAGGGCCAGATACCTGTTGGGACAGCCTCATGGTCGCCATGGTAGACATGAAGTCCTGAGCCACTCCTGAAGGGTGGACTCTGCATGAATGTTGAAGTCCCCCAGCACTAAGAGCCGTTGGGACTCCAACACCAGGCTCGAGACCACCCCCGCTAGCTCAGGTAGGGAGACTCTAGTGCAGCGGGGTGGACGGTACACTAACAGAATCCCTATTCTGTCCCTGTCACCTACCCTCAGGTGGACACATTCGAAATTGGTTGACTGAGGAATGGGGCATCTGGTCAGGGGGATGGAATCCTTATAGACCACCACAACCCCACCTCCCCGCCCTCCGGATCTCGGCTGGTGGACAAAGCTGGGTCAGATTTACACCTCCAGCCTCATCCAGCCAGGTCTCCGTTATGCACACCAGATCTGCCCGTGCATCCAGAATTAAGTCCTGGATGATAGCTGTTTTACCGTTGACAGATCTGGCGTTCAACAGCACCAACCTTAATCCAGAGGGACCGCCATCCTGGGTACCCAAACTTACCGTGTCAGGAGGCCGATTTGGAACTACTAATTATTATTATTATTATTATTAAATTCACATTTGTATACCGCTTCATCCCGAAGGCTCTAAGTGGTTTACATAAGATTGTGTGCCCATTGGCAGCACAAACAGGACAGTACAAAAGGCATGGGGAAAAACACAAGGGTAGGGAAAGGGAGCCACCCCGCCATCAAAAGAAGGAAGGCGGGGAGGGGGCAGCAGGATCGCTGGTACTGAAGTGCAAGCAGGGAGCAGGGGCCGACGTCTCCCCCATGGGGGTCCGTCTTTAAGGTCCCGACCCGATTGCGCAGTGTCCAGGTTGACCTCGCGGTGGTCTGCCGGGTCCTATGGAGCTGTGCCGACCTATAGCCGGCGCTCCAGAACGTCCTGGATGGGAATGTCCTACGGGGTCTTAGAGTCCTTGCTTCTGGGGGCCCACCTACCAGTGAGCCAACCAGTGCTCCGGCCCTAGTGTCCCAGTTCCCTTGGGTTCTCCGACAGGGAGATGGGTCCAATCCGGGCTCACGGTGCGTAGAGTGGGGAATTCACCTCCCCTTCGCTTCCGGCGCCGTCTCCTCCTCCGGGCGGCTGCGTCTCATCCTGCCCAGCCCACCGGTGGAAGAAGAGTCCTCCGGGGGCGGGACCTCTAGGACTTCCGGCAGGGCACCACATCCGGGTACTGCCTCTTCCTCTCCAGGTCCTGGCACGTGGGATGGTCCGGCGTCATCGGGGAAGGAGTCCTCCAAGGGTGGGACTTCCGGGGTAGTCTGGCGTCATCCGGAGAGGGCCATCCGGGCGGGGCTTCCGGGCATCCGACTGTCTGCTGCTTCCGGGTCCTGCTTCTTCCTTGGGGTCGAGCACATGGGGAAGATGGATGTCGTCAAGGACGTCCGCCATGTTAGGCCTCACCTCCTCCAGGATGCTCCCCCAGCTCTTCGCCACGCGGCGGCGGCGTCTGGCTGCACCTTGGGAGAGGGGGGCCAAGACAGCCTCAATGTCGATGTTCTAACATCAACCCTAGGCTGAATTAAAGGTCTCCCTTTCCCGCATCTCCCCCTCACCAATATTACTTCTATTGAGGCCCCTCGGACAATGGAACTCCCCCCTCCCTCAACGTACTCAATTCTCACATTTCCTGTCCTAGGCTTAGCACTAAATGCATCATTTGATAGTGATTCATATGATAATGGTCCCCCCCTCCCTTCAGATCCGACCCCTTCCCTGCAGATTCTGGACCGATCCAGCCCTCCCTGAGCCTCCCTTCCCCCACCAAATGTAGTTAGAATTAATACAAGTAGAGGTTTGAATAGCAGCATGGGGGCAGAGTTCTCATCAGAGTCCATAAAGTGCAGGAAGATTGCTATTTAAAGTCAATACAGCAGTCAAAAATAGAGTCTAAAGTGCTGGTGGGATTTGTAGTTGTTAAAAGTGCATTAAGACATTGAATTGCACTGTAGTTGATTAAGGTGCACTATAGCTTAAAGTTTAAAGTGCTGTCAGTGGGAGGTAGTTCTTGAAGTAGTTCTTAAAGCAAAGTGCAATATGTTGAGCAGGTTAGCAGCATTAGATAAGACCCCCCAGAACCGTCTCACAGTGGCTGTAAGGCAGGATGTCAAAGTTCTGGAAATTGTTCTCGTTAAATGGTGAGGGTCATGAAGACGATGTGAAGAAACGCTGAGTAGATAATGGATGGCTCTTCCAGCAGTAGGGGGCTTGAAAGGGAGCGTTGATGAGGTATGCGATGGCCCAGCACGGCAGGAGGTGGAGGCCAGGAGCACTGGAAAGGACGTCTCGATGGAAATAAACAACAGCCCAGTATGGCGAAGGAAAGGCCAGGGACTCAGCTCCAACCGAAACAGCTGTAAACAGCGGCACAGGAACAGTTGATCCCAGTCAGGTATCCACTCTGCAAGCTGTTGAAAATGCCTCGCCGACGTCGACGTCGACACCAAGGTCCGCCTTGGCCCCATGCCCTCTTTTCCCTTCCTTCTTTCCTTCCTTCCTTCCTTCCTCTTTCTTTCTGTCTTTTTCCCCTCTCTTTTTCTTTCATACTTTTTCCTCCCTCTCTCCCTACCTTCTTTCCTCCCTCCCTCTTCATTCCTTCCTTCCTCTTCCATTCTTTCCTTCTCTCCTTCCTTTTCCCTCCCTCTCTCTCTCCTTCCTTCTTTCCTCCATTCTCCCTCTTCCTTCCTTCCTTCCTTCCTCTTCCTTCCTTTCTTTCTCCCCTTCACTCTTTCCTTCTTCTCTCCTTCGTTTTCCCTCCCTCTCCCCTTCCTTCTTTCCTCCATTCTCCCTCTTCCTTCCTTCCTCTTCCTTTCTCCCCCTTCACCCTTTCCTTCTCTCCTACCTTTTCCCTCCCTCTCTCCCCTTCCTTCTTTCTTCCATTCTCCCCTTCACCCTTTCCTTCTCTTTTTCCCTTTCCCTCCATTCTCCCTCCCTCCCCCTTCCTTCCTTCCTTCCTTCCTCTTCTATTCTTTTTGCCCAAGTCTTCCTGTCCTTCTCCTTCCTTTCTTTTCACTTGCCTCTCTCCCCCTTCTTTCTTTTCCCTTCATTATTTTACTTTTTCCTCACTACCTTTCCTTTCTTTTTCCCACCCTTTCCTTTCCTCCCTTCTCATTTCCTTCTTTCTTTTCCCCCTCTTTGTCTCTATCCTGCTTTTCTTTTCTTTCTAGTTAGTTCTTTTCTTTCTTCCTCTCCCCCTTCCTCTGTCTTTCTTTTCCCCTTCCTTCCATCTTCTCTTCCTTCCCAGAGTCCTGAGCATGCCTTTTGGAGAGCCAGGTCTGAAATGTCCCATCATTCTGCCGGGGGAATCCTTTTCTCATAGTATGTATGTATATACTCACATTTAGTTGAATTCAGTCTTAAAATATATTATATATATTATATGGCTCTCACTGAAATAAATTTCCAAATATTTTGCTTTCATGGCTCTCTGAGTCAAAAAGGTTCCCGACCCCTGACCCTCAGTGTAAAAAGCAGTGTCTTAACAAGGGATGGCATATAGAGGATGGCAAACTGATCTCCCCTCCCAACTGTTGCACTAAGATGGGGGTTTTGCAGTCGTCACTCAGCAGATCCCTTTACATATAATAAAAAGTCGTCAGCAGAGTCCAGTCTTCTTTCCTAGTTTTGCATCTAACTTCACTCTGCTATGCCCCAGTTGCAACTCCATGACTTGCTCAAGTGATGCCTTACAATTCACAACCAAACAGTATAAATCCCAGGGAGCTGGCTGAATATATTGCTTTTGATTAGTGCTGCAGAATCATGCTTTTTTAGCTCAAAAAGTTCCTTTAAGGTGTCTCTCCTGGGAAGCTCTTTTCAGAAATCTCTGCATTTTTTGCAGCCAAAGGGAATGAAACTAAGGCTGCCTCTTTGTTCATAATCAGCCATGATTTCTAGTGAAGTGCAAGGGAAGGAAGAAGTGGCACAGTAATTTTTATCATAGGTTGTGTTTGTCAAATGAAGGTTTAAAGAGGGTATTTTAAAGAAAAAATATATTTAATCTCTCTATTGAGAATTCACACTTATTTTATTATACAAATAATGTGGGCTAGCCAACAACTGCAGATATCTGCAAAGTTTATGAGTGTCCCACCTGTAGCTGGCAGACCAAGCATAAAGTGTGTGTGTGTGGGGGGGGGGGTATTGGACTCTCTCTCTCTCTCTCTCTCTCTCTCTCTTGTGGGTTGGTTGGAGCTGTCTGATTTCACCGGCCCAGTCATGTAGAGAGATGAGGAGCTGGAGCTGTCGGCCAAGCATCTCCTTCATTCATTCTTTGGACAAGATGAAACCAGTCCCTCCTCAGAGATTGTCCCTGAACAAGATAGAGATGTTGAACAGCACAGTTGTCATGAGACTTTGGATTGGACATAAAGACACAGCTCAGATATGATAGACATTGTAGTGAACATCAGTAACAAATCATCATGCATGTATGTACCACTTAAGCAAAAGGTGAGGGCAAGAACTAGAGCACAGAAGTCATTTTTAATGTAATTTTAGTACAAATAACTGTAATCATCACAATTATAAATCATAACAAATTCAGTGTGTTATATACTATGTTCTGTGCTTATATAATGTTACTGTCCTGAAGCTGCTTCTTTTTTGGTGATCCTTTTGAGTGTGTACACTATGTGTAAATAAACGAAAAATTAATTTTAGTCCAAAAAGCTGAATATATTATTAATTATTCTATCCCTTGTTATGAAAAACAAAAGCGGGTAGGAAAACTTGATCACCAATCTGTTTCTTTTTAGATATAATTGTTAAATTGTTATTATATGTGTTATGTTTTGGGAGGGAAGGGTTTGTCTTGTTGCTGTGTTATATTGAGGGCAGAGACTGCCTGTGTAAACCGTCCCGAGTCGCCTTCGGGCTGAGAGGGGCGGTATAGAAACGTGACAAATAAATAAATAAATAAAACAATCTGCTAATTTGGGAAGATGTTCCGTACTTTCTATAGGTTATTAATACATTCAGTTGAGGGACAATAAAGAACACTATTATGAAATTTTTGAACATCTTTTTCACAATGCAGAGAATAACACATATGAGGTCACGGAATTTTTTATTTATACAGGCAAATACTTACCTTGAAGCATAAATGTTCAAAATAGGCCAATGCTCTAGGTAAAAAAAGGATCAGTGGTGCTGTGAGATTCTGGTGGGAAATTAAAAAGGAGGAAGGAAGAGGGGGAGAGAGAAAAGGAAATGTGACAGCACCTTCAGGACTAGCTAGTTTTCTTTCATGAGTTTTTACAGATACAAACCCACTTTTTTGTATGCAATAATAAGCAGTATAAGGTTTTAAATATAAAGCATATATATACACACACAAACACACACACATATACATGCACATACAGTTGTGAGAGTGGGATAGAATGTAATAGGATCCAGAAAGAGCTGTGTAAGTATGTACAGGAAAGAAATAAGTCAATTGGGTTGTTGTACGGTTTTTGGGCTGTATGACTATGTTCTAGAACAGGGGTGGGCAATTACCGGCCCTCCAGGTGTTTTGGACTTCAACTCCCAGAAATCCTAGCCAGTTTACCAGCTGTTAGGATTTCTGGGAGTTGAAGTCCAAAACACCTGGAGGGCCGGTAATTGCCCACCCATGTTCTAGAAGCATTCTAAGCATATATATATTTGGTTTATATACAGATATATAAACCCAATTTTCCTAGTTTCCAGCAGACCTCACAACCTCTGAGGATGCCTGTCATAGATGCAGGTGAAACATCAGGAGAGAATGCTTCTAGAACATAGTCATACAGCCCAAAAAACCTACAACTCAGTGATTCCGGCCATGAAAGTCTTCGACAATACAATAAGTCAGTTTCTAGAGATTTATTTTCTTATATGTTCAGTAGCAAGGACTCGTGTGTGTGTGTGTCTATATCTATCTATCTATTAGGCATGATTTAGAATCCTAAAATGGTGAATCGTAAATCAAATGGGGGGGGGGGATTTTTTTTGATTAGTAAAAGAAAGACTTACAAAAATTTCCCAAAAATTTCGAAATGTGACGTCAGTACTAACGAAATCCGTTAGTAATTCGTATGCCAGAGCATGTGCATTCCAGATGGTTTTGGCCTACAACTCCCAGAAATCCTAACAGCTGGTAAATTGGCTGGGATTTCTGGGAGTTGTAGGCCAAAACTTGAATAAATCACACTGAATTCTAGATGGGACTCTCCAAATAGGAAGGAGGGATGGAAGGAGGGAGGGAGGGGGTATTCTATTCTTGGAAGCAGCAAAAGAAAAGGAGGAGGAGCCCCCCTCGCTCCTCACTGCCTCTCTCTCACCCCGATCCCGAGGGAGCGAGGGCCCACGGTTGCCCAGGCTGGTCATATACCTACATTCTATGCACATGCAATAATACAGCAGTAATAACAATGGGTATAAGAATAGGTAAAATTCAAACCGAAGTGTTCTGAGTGGTCCCTGCCTCATGCGGTGCAAACGGGCTCTTCTTTGTGAGCCCGGGAAATTAGCCCGGGAAAAGATAGCGTTTTCTGCTTGGGTGCACACACATACATATTCGTTGGGGGGGATTTGCTGCAGAATCTTCTCTATGAGGCCGGGATTCTGCAACAAATCCCCTCCCAAGAATATGTATGTGTGTGCCCAAGCTGGCTTTTCCCCCGGGCTAATTTCCGTTTGCACCGCATGAGCCCGTTTGCACCGCATGAGCCCGTTTGCATGAGGCAGGGACCACTCAGAATACTTCGGTTTGAATTTCACCTCTTCTTATACCCATTGTTATTACTGCTGTATTATTGCATGTGCATGGAATTAGGTATGACCAGTTGGATTACTTATAATATTAGGCAGTGGCACTTACAGTAGCATTCATTCTATTATACATTAGGTTGGTTTCTCACCCCAATACTCTTTGATGCCTTAGATCCTGGCTGGCAGGCAGGAGAGGCAGGAAGCCTGGAAAAATGTAAACAGAGGTTTACTCAGGTAAATCCACAAAGGAGGACCCTTCATCCAAAGTGCCCTCCTTTGCAGATTTACTTGAGTAATCCTCTCTGTTTACATTTTTTCCAGGCTTCCTTCCAGCCGAGGGAAGGAGTGAGTTTAGGGCTTGCCTTGCCATAATATTGGCAAGGGAGGCGGGAGAGTGGTGAGAGAGAAGGAGGGTGCCCCCCGATGCCCCCCCTTACGACCTAATAACGACACTTAAGAAAATCCTGGCCCCGAGGTTCTAAAAAGAAAGTCCACTTCCTGGTTGGTGTTCCAGGTGCGGAAACGCTCGAAAGTAGCATTTCTTACGAATTTCTTACAAAACGAATCATTTTCATAACTTTTTTCTCATGCCTACTATCTATAGTATGCATAAAGTCACTGCCTTTGTTCATACCTTTGCCAACACATTGGTATTTGTGCATATAATTCACTTCAGAGGTTTCTCTTTCTAGTCTTGCTCTTTATTTTCTTTTTTCAAGTATTGCGACTTGCAAATCCCTTGCTGTGTATCCAGGAAAGTAAAAATGTTCTGTATTTCCGTATTTGCCATTTCTAATGTCAGATTTGTATCCATTAATCCTGTTGCATAGACAATGCCCTGTTAGTCCAATGTAGAGTGGAAAGTGGCATTTATGGCATTGGATGGCCTAGATCACATTAGTGGAAGAGAAAGTAAATGAACCTTTGACATTGTGACTGGTGTTGGAAAATGAATTACGATGAAAAAATAATCTCTCCTGCCAGCTTGAAAATAGCACTGTAGCACTGTAATTTATTGCTCTCTTTTTAGCATGTGGACAAGATGCTGAAAGGGAACTACTATGCTTTTATGTAGATTCATTGAATTCTATCTTCAATCACTAGTGTTTTCTGCATAGTTGATTGCCATTAACCTTACATATTTAAGGATAGCAATATAAAGGCATGATTATTCAAGTACTTCCAAAAAGGATCTACTTATATGTAATATGGCCAGAACACAGTTCTTTCATCTTTCAAGCATCAAAAGCATCTTTCTTTATACAAGCATCCAGGATTGTCAGGTGTTTGCTTTAGGCTTTTCATTCACATCTAATGTATTGCCAGGACACTTTTGAATGCAAAAGAAACAACAGCATTCCATCAAAGGCAGGAACACAATAGAAAGTTATTTCATTTTGGATCTTTACATTCAAAGTCTAGTATCCCATCATGACAATCTGTGCTTGTTTTTAAATGAAACACCTTAAGCAAGCTCTAGACAAATGATAAAATGTTCTGAGCACTTCTGAGGCATTTGAATTGTAAGGCATTGGACTAAATTCTCTTAGAAGCAAAAAGACACCAGTTTTGAAGTTAGCTGTCTGTATCAAGAAATTGTACTGAATTTTCTTAACGCCTATTTAGAATTACAACATTAAGCAACTGGAAGAAATGACTTAAAATAATATAATCATAATCAATATTTGAATAGGTTGAGTGATGTAATGATTTGAATATTGGACTAGGACTGGGTGGACCAGGGTTTGAATATCTACTCAAAAATTGAAATTTACTGAGTGCCTTTGGGTAACTCATACTCTCTCAGTCTCATTTTATATAATTACATTAGCTTGAGAACAGTAAAGTGAAAAAGAAAAAAAGAGAAACAATAGTAATAATAATTTTTTTAAACCCTCAAAATCGAACTGCAAAGGCTCTGGCATAAACCAGTACAGGTTGTCCCAGTAGTCATCGACACACTGGGTGACATGGCAAAAGATCTCAGACTGCGTTTGGAAACAATAAACATTGACAAAGTCACAATCTGTCAACTACAAAAGGCCACCTTACTTGGATCTGCGTGCATCATTCAAAAATACATCACACAGTCCTAAATGTTTGGGAAGTGTTTGACTTTGATTTTGTGATATGAAATCCAGCATATAGATCTCATTTGCTGTGACATACTGTGTTTTTGGGTCAGTAAAATAATAATAAAAGCAAGGACCAAGAGATAAGGAATTAGAGGATTTGGGAAAAGCCATAAATTATAACACAGTCCCTGTGGCGCAATGGGTTAAACCCTGTGCCAGCAGGATTGCTGACTGAAATGGCATGAGAGAAGCCTCCTACAGTATTTATTTATTTATTTATTTATTTCCGGCATTTTACCCCGCTCTTCTCAACCCCCGAGGGGGGACTCAGAGCGGCTTCCAAAAAGGCACAATTCGATGCCAACACAGTAAAACACATAAAACACAGTATAAAACCCCAAAAACATTACACATTAAAATGCAATTACATCAACATATCATACACATTCATTTAAGTTTTTAAAAAAGGTGCTGCCTTGTGCTAGTGTGCAAACGCCTGGTCCCATAGCCAGGCTTTTACTTTTTTCCTGAATGTCAGGAGGGATGGAATTGATCGTATGTCACTAGGAAGCGCATTCCACAGATGGGGCTGTATGTAGCTCCAGTTAGTAATCTGGCTGCCGCCCATTGGACTAGTTGTAATTTCTGAACTGTCTTCAAAGGCAGCCCCACGTAGGGTGCGTTGCAGTAATCTATTTGGGATGTGACCAGAGCGTGGACGACCGTAGCCAGATCAGACTTCCCAAGGTACGGGCGCAGCTGGCGCACGAGTCTTAACTGTGCAAAAGCTCCCCTGGCCACCGCCGAGACTTGGGGTTCCAGGCTCAGCGATGAATCCAGGATCACTCCCAAGCTGCGAACCTGCGTCTTCAGGGGGAGTGTAACCCCATCCAACACTGGCTGTAACCCTATGCCCTGTTCAGCCTTTCAACTGACTGGAGGACCTCTGTCTTGTCTGGATTAAGTTTCAATTTGCTAGCCCTCATCCAGTCCGACACAGCAGCCAAGCACTGGTTCAAAGTTTGGACAGCCTCCTTAGTGACAGGTGGGAAGGAGTGACAGATCTGGACATCATCTGCATACATGTATGGCAATACATCTGGGCATGCCCTGGATAACATCCTTGCAGACTGTCAATTCTCTCACACCAGAAGTGACTTGCAGTTTCTTAAGTTGCTCCTGACACACACAAAATACAGCCAATAAAATATAAGAATAAAATGTATCCGCAATATTATCATTATATTTTTCCCAAGTGCCCAACATTTTCTGTAAATTGCTTTCCTGATGAAGTAGTTCTTTCCTCCTGAATCCCATAATCTAGTCTTCCCTAGGCCATATATCACCAATCACTCTTTAAACAAAGGTAGTTCTTTGTTTTTCCAATACAGATTTGAATATATAATCAAAACAAATGGTAACTACTTCTAATTCTTTTACTTGAAGTAGGAGAACTATTTAGGGATCCATGTTAAATTAAACCCACCTTGTGTTTTCTTGAATGATACAACTACATCATCTTGAAGGTAAAACTTTCCTGGAAGTTGTTAAACTTTGTCCTCTGTGAAAACTTACTCAAGATTTGTTCAGCTTTTGAAAAAATCTCTCATACCTAGGGCTGAAAAGAAAATCTGGATTGAACAGTTAAAGCCAGTACAACTGTAAAACCAGTAATTATGGAGTGATTATTTAATTTCTTCAGGGTCAGCATTGATAACAGAAGTTGTGTCATTCGCCACTTGGCAAACTCACTTGCCTCATTCCAGAGAGCAAATACTTTGCACATATGCATTCCCATATGCTTTTATGAGTCAGCAAATGGATGTAAGTTCAAAAGCCATGCCTTTTTAGAAACATGTTTTATTGGTAAAATATAAGTGATTAAAACATTTAAGTAGGCTAATTATCTCTAGGTTATGTTTATGTGCTAATGTGATTGCTTCCTTTATAATTTTGCATGCTGCTTTGCACTTGCTAACCTCCTTGTTGCTTCTGTGTTATGATTTGGTGGGATGTCTCTACATCTATCTCTCATCCTCTATGGGAAAGAGTCATTGAATTTATTAACTGGCATTTGCTAACTATCGTCTTCTGCTGAAAGTTCCCTAATTTGCAAAGAAACAGAAATGATGCTTCTACAGGCTCTCCTGCCCTCCCTATTTTTATCACTAGATGGTGATATATTCAAAAATCCTTACTGTCAAGATGTAAAAGGAAACAAGATATGAAAAGGGAATTTCGACAAAATAAATGTCTCTATGAAAAACCAGTTTCAAGGCCTCTACCAGGCAGATGGATAGTCAGAGGTGAACCCATGAGCTAGTCTTCTCCAACAGAGTCCAGAGATACCAAAAAGACCTTCCTGGTTCTGTCTGTCTGCTTGCCTCCTTCCGTCTGAATTTACATTAATTTACCATCAGCAATCCTTCTGCACAAGGTGGGAGGTGGCAGAATTCCTATGACAGGTAGAGGAATGCCTGGTTTGTGATTCCTTGGCCTGACAAGTAGATGCTTCACAACATCCACTTTTTGATCCTATTGTTTGAGGCATCTGTGTAATACAATAATACAATATACAGGCAGTCACTGAATTACAAACATCCAACTTACAAATGACTCATAATAAAGTACAAGGGTGAGACAACAGGAAGTTAGAGAAATCTACCCCTAGGAAGGGAAATCAATTCCTGAAAGAGTTATTATTATAGGGGATAGGTGTCTCCACTGAAGCTTTATCCCCAATCCTTGTTTCCACAACAAGCCAAATGTTTCAAAATCCAATTATCATAGGGACAGAAAGTGAAGTGAAATCTTCTGAACAGGGGCACAAATGGCAAAACAAACACCCCATGGGTGTTAACCCGTCCCTTTGCTATCCAAAGCTTATACCTGTTTTGATTTATACACAAATTCAACTTAAGAACAAACCTACAGGAACTATTTTGTTCGTAACTTTGGGACTCCTGTATAAAGTTTTTCATCCCAGATTTAATCATAATCTATAAAGTCAATAGCATTTTTGTTCAAAGCCCCCCTTTCTGCAGAGATTAAGGCTTCACCACAATAGAAAAACTAAGCTAAGAATCTAAGTTTAAAGTTGGTGTAACTCCTTTTGCTTGACTGAGGCCACTTATACAGAGCTTAAGTCATATCCTGTAAAAGTATTAGAATACTTGGACCATCCTGATGGCTTACATATGTAGTAGTTCAGTTCAAAGATGGCAGTTATGAATTGACTTAAGATAGTTTAATGTACTCAGGATTACTGGAGTGTGTTCAGGATCATTGCTTGCTTTTAAATATAAATTATAAATAATTTGCCTGGTTTGGAGAGGAAATTGTGGGTGTACAGTATGTGTTGCCTGTGTGATTTTCTGGATTCTGTATTCGAGCGATGGAGATGTTTCACCCTTGTTTAGGGGTTTCTGAAGGGGTTCACCTGCTGTCTTGGATGCATGTGAAGAGGGTTCTGGAATTCCATCTGGACATAATTGTATAATGATTTTAAGAGTGAGGTGCTGTCTATATGTATATGTTTCATTGTGTATTATCAGTTTTCCTTTTGATGATACACAAAGAAATAATGTCATATATGTGATCTGGATTTGAGTTGGGAAGAGTTGGTGAAGTTTAATAAAAAAAATCTCCCATTCACTCTTCTGTAACTGACTGACAGAGCTGCCTGCATGGCTTTATATATGAACGCCTCTGTACTGTTGCATATTTCATGAGGCCCAGTCTCCTGTGCTGCCTCTTTCCTTCACTTCTTCTTCCACCATTTTGTATGTTTGGCATTGCCATTCTTCTTCATATCCAACATTATATTACTCTACTGATACTACTACTCTTATATTTTTACATTGAGGTCACCATATCCAACATTATATTACTCTACTGATACTACCTCTATTATATTTTTACATTGAGGTCACCACCACTTTGACAGTACCATTTTGAATCCAGTAACTATTTGGATGGACATAACTTTTAGCTCTACAAGTCTTTCAGTATGATCTCTTTGTCTATGAGGAGTATGAGCAGAAAACGCACCTTGCTCATGGGAAGTATCTCCTTTATCACTAAAATAGCCCACACTTCATTATCAACATCCACTTCATCATCAATGGATTTGGCATTATAATTCACACATGCCTCAGCTCTGTCAAAGTCAGTACCGAGCAGGCAAAGAACTCCAGAGACAGACAGAAAAAGAAAGGTCATCTGATCATTCCTGAGGAGTTAGGTGGCTAGGGAAGCCAATGATGGTTCTCCTAGTTATTTAATACCCCCCCCCCCAAATCTGATATATCAGTAGAACACCCACACAGATATATCATGAGTCATGCCCAATCTCCCATCTCTCATGCTATCTTCTGGAATTTGACATCCACTTGTCACCTGCCTCTTATCTTTTGGACTCTTTTGCCACCCACTTCTACCAAGAACCATAGCATTTGACTCTGAACCTACTCAGTAGGACTTTGTGGTGTATTTGTGTGTTTGCTATTAATTAGGGCTGGGCATGTTAGCTTTGCAAATTAATTCAATATTAGAAATTGTAATATTAGTTTATTGCCATAAACAAAAATTGAAATCTTTTAATTCATTGAACTATCATTATATCGCTTATTAATGAAATGATTAGACCAAACCATAGGATTTACAGAGAATTATATAGAAATTGTCACTGCTGGGTATAGGGGAGGCCATTTTGTTATTGGTTCCTCCAAAAGGTCTGCTTTTGTTCCATTAATGTTGCCTATCTCCAATGTGGATTCCCCTCCCCCACACATACACAAAGCCTATGATAGAATTTCTGCCTCATAGAGATCTGGGTCCAGTTCAAGCATTTCACTAGCGATAATGCGATAATAGAAAGTATTCCAAAGGCATATCTATACTGTAGAATTAATGCAGTTTGGCTCCATTTTAACTGCCATGACTCAATTATATGCAATCAGCGTTTAGCCAACAAACCTATTTCTTTCATTCTTATCTGCAAATTTTCTGCTTCCAGGACAACAACTAATGAACTGTTGTAGTTTGGGCATTGAACTATGATTCTGGAGATTAGGGACTGAATCTTCACTTGGCCATGAATGAGTGATAAGTCACATATCCTCAACCTTTGACGAAAACAAAGGCAAACCCCATCTGAACAAAACTTGCCAAGAAAAACATGATATAGGTTTTTAGGATCACCATAAGCCTTAACACAAAACATCAAGACCTGATCTGCAAGGAAGAAACAATGAAAAAGGAAATCAGCAACCTTCTTCTACTAGTCTTACATCAGTAGGAAGACAATAGGTTAATTAAATTTTAATTAATTAATAAATGGTGGGTTTTTAAAAACATATCCGATACAAATTAATATTTCACTGGCAGTTATTTAAATGAGCTAATGCTTTATATAATTACTGGCATTTTTCTCTCTCTGGTTATCAGAGACCTTGTTCCTTTCAAAGATATTGCCTAGCTATAATTCTTTCTGACATCTACCAAAGTATGATATCTAACCTATAAAAAGAATGAAACCTTCCTTGGGGCCCTTTCACACTATGCAATTATAGGGCTATGGTTCCAGTTTAACTGCTATGCCAACATGACTTTTGCAGTTTAGAGAAAGTATTTAGAATTCTAAGTGCCTCACCAAAATGTGAACTCCAGAAATAAGCAAGGGTTGAGTAAACAAAAAATAAAAATGCTACCAAAAGCCATTATATATCACAAATTAAAAAATGTATTAGTGTAGCACAGCAGTTCTCGTTTGTGCCTGGGGGGCAGGGGCCAGGACCGGGGGTCCCATTGGCATTGGGGCCTGCTGCTGCAGAGCTAGATTCGGAAGAGGAGGTAGAAGGGTTAGCAGAAGGAGAGTTTCTCATCGCTGGGCCTCCTTCGCCCACCGAAAGCTTGGCATGGGAGGAAGGGTGGCTTGACCCTACGACGAGATAGATAACCAGGTGCAAATGGAAAGCAATGATAGCGAAACTTACGAACGGCCGGGGGAGAGGTTCACAAGATCCTGTGAGTGAAAACATGGAAGAGAGCGGCTGGGAAGAATCTAGGGAGGAGAGCTCTCATGGAGATAGAGACCCAGGTGCTGGGAGGCAAGGCCGAACCTTTGATAGGAGACAAAGCATTGAGACTAGCAGGAGGGGATGGTACCACAGCCTAGACAGGCCAAGGTCTGTCAGCAGAGATTGGAGACGACGAAGCCTAGAGCGTCGGGGACCTCGGCCGAAAGATTAAGTATAGGATCCGTGGGAACGAATCCTCAGTACTTCGGCCACGTCTCTTCTGAGCAGACGTGAAGCGAAGCTGGTCCACGGAGCTAAGTTGGCTAGTGGCCTACTAAGTCTTGCCTTGCATCGGGTGCCTTGCCTTGTTCCTGAATCCGCCTTGCTGTGCGGAGCTTTGCCAAGTCTTTTGGATTATTTACCAAGCTGCTTTGGACAATTGATTGCTTTTTGCCTTTGGAATTGCTTTTGCTATTTTTATGGACAATATTCCTTTTGAACTGTTTTTATATTCAATAAAGTAGTTAGCCTTCAGTCCGTCTCTGTGTGTGTGATTAAGGGGCCGGTCAAGTCCGTGCATCGTGACAATTAGCAAGTATCAAATTATTGAACATACACAATAATACTACAAATATATAGCAATGTGAACCAAGTGCGCATACTTTACCCTATGAACTGTAGGGAGATATAGTCCCGAGTATAGGAGTCCACAGTCTCAAAGGTAAAGCCAAGTTCGCATAATAGCGAGAGTTCCGCGGTTGCAAATAAACCGAAGTATATCCACATGAGCGCAAACGGTTCAAAATGTAACAGGGTCCATAAGAAGTGTAGGTTCAGTAAGATAACATCCACATTTGGGTTGAAGTAAGCATGTAAAATCCCTACTATTCCGCTCTATATTAAGGAGTATATGTTCTACTCTTCATTGTCCGATCTTCCGCTGGGATTTTACATGCCAGAGAAGATGATTAAAAGTAGTCTAAGAAGCCTAGGATGCATAGTATTTCTTTCTAAAGTTCCAAAAACATGTGGAATGGGATCTGACAGATTTGCCTGCATTGAATCATTTCAGTGATGTGGAGGAATGGATGTTCCTCACCAGTTTGCTTCCACTGCATTTTCTCCTTAATAGTAATCTAGGCTCAAAATTGTGCTTGTTAAGATAACACTGATCGTACAGAGAGAAGCAAAGCCATGTGGCAAAGTGGTTTATAATGAAGAGCAACAATGGGGTGAAAACAGAAGAAACATGTGTGCTGGGAAAGCAGTACATGAAACAGGCAATTGAGGATCTAACAGAACAATTAGCATTGATAAACAGATGGTCCCCAATGTTTCTAATAAGGTCCCTAAATTTTATGTTCTTCTCCACATTGGCCATCTTGACTACATTCTAATATTACTTCACCAAATATGTTCCATTTTTCATCTGTGAAAAGTTGGAGGGTATGGCAATGCCAATAATTTTCGTGAGTGTATTTCTTTGGTCTCTTATGTTCTCTAGAGTGAATTATATTGTTTCTTGTCAGCCATTTTCCCCCTTGTGTCTGGAACATGAAATGATTTTTTTTCATTGTCACACTAGAAGAAGGCAATTAGGTAATTGTCTTTAATAAAATTGTGTCTAAGTTGAAATCTGGAGAACAGTCCCGAATATGAAATGCTTGTATTCCATTTTCATTTATTAAAAAGGAACTCTGCCAAAATCTTTTCTCCTTTCTTGTTGCTGTTATGCTGATAAGCAAAAATGCAGAATTTTCTCCTGTCAGAAATACTACTATTATCTCAAACCTTTTACTCTGAAGTTTGCCCATAGGGGCTACCTATGTTCTTTATTTATTAGATAGATATATGAGATTTTCTATTGAAATCATTTATTTTGTGTGAAGTACCAGAATGATAAAGTAGTGAAATTACAAAGTATTGAGCACTAAGATTACCATGGGAAATTTTCAGACCAAGGAATGCTTTTCCTATTCCCAAATTCTTTTTTCCCCATTGAACTATAGCTGACCTGTCTCTTCCATTATATTTAACCATGAATAAATACTAAGCGAATAATGTAACTATGAACAAATTTATAAATAAAACTACTTTTATATATTTTACAAATAAGACTATGCTTACCATATTTTATTGCATAATGGTCACCACCACTTGTAAATTGTACTCCCATTTTTGGGGTATCACATTGGGTTTTTTATGTTTGTTGCATAATAGTCACACCTGCTTGCCTGCTCACCTGTCCCTTGGAGCTAAAGGGTTTCTCAGCCAAGGGAGCTTTATAGCTCTTTGGGTAGACGTGTGGGCATACAAAACCTCACCCATGTACCTGTGCTCTTTTAAGCAAGGGAATTAACTGCAACAAAATTTCATTGCATAATGGTCACCACCAGGTAAAAGTCACCCCCCCCCCCTTTAAAAAGGGGAGGGGAGTGGAACTATTATGTAGTGGAATACAGTATTTCTAACTGCTGTGGAGTTGAGCATAGAACTGGTTGTTATTCAGCTTCTATTTCAACTATTGACAGTTCATCTTGAGTAATCTAGTACAATACCTCACATTATCCAACAGTGCATCCTCTACCAAATTCTCCCTTTCATTTTTTTCTTAAGCTACATTTTTTCATTCAATGTATTGTATGAATCAGGCATTCATAGCCTGGATCTGCATTGCCATTGAATGGATCTAAGCTGGATCTGCCTACCCCAAGATGCTGCCATCGCCAATGCATCTTCCTTCACTCCAGAGACCCATCACCTTCACCTTTGAATGCAATTTTCCTGCTTCTTGGCAGGGGGTTGCCCTGGATGGCCCACAAGGTATCTTCCAACTCTTTAATTCTATGCTGCTATGATCCTACCTCTGCTTGTCAGAGCCAGGGCTGCCTTCTTCTGATGCTGGTGCACCAGTTTGAACTGGGACCTGATGTGTGCCATCCCCTCTCTGCCTATGCTGCCCCAGGAGGTTGAAGGCAGTGTGAGCAGCCCTGGCTCTGGTGGGGTGGCAGGCCCCAGGAAGCAAAGCAGAGGAGGAGGCAAAGGCAACGGTGACTCTGAGCAGGCAGAGAGGTTGTCGTGTGCTGCGTCTGCCTCATGGGTGTTCGCCTACCAACCCACACATTAGCATTTACCATAGTGTGTGATTTTAAGGCACACTCTGATTTTGACATGGTCTTTTGTACAAAAAAAATATGCACCTTATATTCTGGTAAATATGGTATTTATTCCTTACCAAAATAATGAGTAAAATCCAAGTATTGTGAAGGGACTGACATAAATTCCTTTGCGATTCACCTTTTACTAAATAGTGCATTAATGATAATTCTTGCTGATAAAACCATTTGAAGACTGGAGTGTTTTTTCTGAGCTAATTACTATGATTCTTTGGCAGAATTCCAATATGCTAATTATTAGTGATGACTGTATTGATGTGTTTAAAGTCATGGAACCTGGGGGAAAAGACATCAAATATTAGCTTAGTTGTGTCTTTTAAAATCACAGTGCAATGCACAAAGAAGCAATTTTGAAAATTCTTACCATTGTTGAATACGCTTTCAGCATGGCTTGCCTATCAATACAAAATATCTTGCTACATCCCCACTTCCCAAAAAATCATTTTTTAAAATAGACAAAGCACTCACAGAAATTGAATGCAGTTAAATTATTTCTCTTTTTTTGGAGACTGAATACTCTAGTTACAATTTTGATTTTCTTTACTTCAATTCAAGTGTCTAGACACACTTAAAATTTGGGAATGGTTCATGCCACCCACTTACCCCTAAAATTTAAAATTGTAAAGTCATGCAAATATGTTCCTGGAATTTGCCTGGAAAGATTGGCACTTGGCAAAGTTGTATTGATCTTGTCTTGACATAAACCATTATGTATTTTCTGACTCACGTTTTCTCCTCTTAATGAGGCTACCATGCCATCTGCTTGCTTTGCTATAGGACCAAAAAGCTACTAGGATACAACTTCATAAAAATAAATGCAAATGTAGTAATCACTGATCGGTATCATCAAAACCAATACTCTGATATATTTCTGGAAGAAAAACTGAATAGTACTAGGGTTTCAGTCAAGGTCAGAGAAAAAAAATAAGCTAATATAAATTATCCCATTACTGTCTCTTTGGTTTAATTTCTGTGCACCTTTTCTCTGCAAATGAAATTACATTACAGCCCCCCTCCCCCCTCAAGGGATACATTCATAAACTTATTGTGGAAACCCTGAACTTCTAGGACAATCTAGAATTAACGTCTGGTGGAAGGATACCATAGAATCTCCTGGAGGTCAGAGAAAATTCCTAGAAAGAACACATTTTCACAGATACAAGCAGTTAAAGCCATAGGAACCTGTCCAGTGGGCAAGGAGTCATACTGTAATGTTTTTATCCTAAGTGGAAAAATGGCAAAAGTGAAGGCACATTAATAATTTCTTCATCACGCAAATGTATTTTGGAATATTTAGAAAATGGACATGGGTTTCCCCTAAGCATTGTTATATTGTCTTAGTCATATATACTGAAATTAATCCTGCTGCATGTAATAGGACATTTTCCTATATAAGAAGACTTGCATATAAGAAGACAATGTAGGGAATATCTTTCAGTGAGACAGATAAAATGGCACTCATGGGGTACATTTTGAACATAATAGAAGGGGTTTTTTCCCCTCTGAAGCACTGTGTTTCCTGCAGCACCGATGATTATTGAAGCTGCTATACTTAACACATGTCATTGGTTGCTAAATCTGATAACAAGTGTTTTATATTGATTTTTTTCTCTTTCAAGAAAATACAATATGTTGCCAGAGAGGAAGCAGTTGTATAATAAACTAAATGCCATACACAGTTCTTTCTGTAAAAATAATGTTTAAAGATTTTTGTGCCAAAGGAAATATTACTAAGGTTTTTTTTCATGATTCCCACTTGTCCCCCCAACCCCCCAGATTTTGATTATTTTTGCAAGGAAGACAGAATTAGCATTTGGGAACCCACCACACTTCAGAAATTTGGATTCTACATGTCATGGGAAGATACATCCAAATATATTTTGGTAGCCAAGGTGCTCAAAATAATTGTGAGCATTTCAAGTTTTGCATTGTACTGTATTGCTGATAGTGGTAAAAATCCTTCATCTGAGCATTTAGTAAGTCAGGTAAACACATGGGTCAGTCAAGCTTGTTGCAACTATAAGCCAAGGATATAAGAACCTTAACTCTAAATGACATTTTTGTACAATATTGATCCTTTTTCAAATTTAAAAGGCTATTTTTCTTCAAGACATTGTTTAAAAAGAAGCCAGTATAATTTGGTAATGCCTTTAGTGTTAATTCAAGATATTGCTTTGTGAGTCTTCAAGACATTTCCAACTTACTATGATCCTAACATGAATCTATCTCTAGGTTTTCTTGGCAAGATGTGTTCATCTAAGGCTGAGAGAATGTGACTTGACCAACATCACCAGTCATTTCCATGGCCAAGTGGGGATTCAAACCCTCATCTCCAGAATGCTTAGTTTAGCACTCAAATCAGTACACAATGCTTACTTCCTTCTTTCTGAAGGCCAGTGAGATATTATGAGACCCATAATTTCTGATTCTAAAATTACTTCTTATGTGATATAAATACCTTGTCATCAGAGAAGATCTGGTTTACATATAGGTCCCAAAAGGAAACAAAGCAAAAACTGCCACCAGAATACATTACACATTGTAGATGCAGTGGTGTTAACAATTTAGTGGTCATAGCATCATTATTCTAAGGTAAAGGTTTCCCCTGACATTAAGTCCAGTCATGTCTGACTCTGAGATTCGGTGCTCATCTCCATTTCTAAGCTGAAGAGCCGGCATTATTCGTAGACTCCTCTAAGGTCATGTGACCAGCATGACTGCGTGGAGCTCCATAGCATGTATTTTAAATCCTTTGTGAATAGTGTACATTGAGCAACAAACCTGACATGGGGGGGTTAGAAACTGCCTTCATACTTGTTTAAATGAGATGATAGTACTGGTATTCTACCTTTTAATGTCCATTTTCATGCATCATTTGGGTACTTTTCTCAATCCGACCTATTGCAATGGGTGAAGTGGGGCTCTGCAGGTATCTTGAATAATGCTAATATTGGGCATTTAAAAAGAAAACAAAAAACTAAGCTACTTTCTGGAGAGTTCTTTTACTCCTACCTACTCTAAAATGTGTGTGTGTGTAAATAATGTGGAATAGATGGCAAGGTTTGTTCATCTAAGGCGGAGAGAATGTTTGCACAACATTCTCAAGTTAATGAAACTTCCTGAGAAGGGACAAAGTAGCGAGATTCCTTTATCAAATTACTATATGTTCTGTTTCATTTTCATCAAAAGGCACACAATGATCTTTTCCTCTAAACATACTTTATTGAAGTTAATGACTCTGGGCAACATCAGATTGCATATGATATGATTATTACCTAATAAATCCACAGAGTATAATCTCATATTTTAACCAATGATAAAATTGTGTTGAATATTCAGCCTTTTTTCTTTCAACTCTGCAGTTTGATTTTAATTACACAACAGGAAGAAAGCAATATGGCTCCCAAAATATGAGCAGATGCAGTAAATGAGCAGGTGACAAGTTTCTATCTTGGGCTCTCTGAGAATATTTTTGACATCTACATCTCTGGGGCAAGCTGTTGGAAGTAAACATAGCAGCAAATAAGAGATTTCCTCCTTCCACCTGCATGCCCTCCCACATCCACAATACCACATCTGCTTCCTTTCAGCATTCCTGCATAGCAGCCAAATTACTGAAGGCAGATTTATCTCCAAATTTTCTAAGATAAAGGCAGATAATGGAATAGCATGCAGCTGTGCCACATTGCTGATTGTAAGAGAAACTAATGGAAAATATTATTATCATACAACTTAAAACAGATATTATTACTGATTTGTATGAACGTTTACTCCCTATTTAGCAGCATTTATCTATATGTCATGAGATTTCCTTAATGTATTTTCATCTCTATTAGGGGATGGAGAGTACATGAGCACTCCTGTACAATAAGGAGGTAGATATGAATGCTGACTTGAGAGCTGCTACACTTGGGTTCTTGACTAGATCGTTAGATCTTTGTCAAGCAGGATCCCAACTTTCAAGCAGGTTAATGTGGAGTTTAATAACAATATAAACTGCAAAAGGACATTATTGCTTTCAGTTCTCAGCAGCAACACCATAACATGTTCCATTGGATTTGAGTAGGTGTGTTTTGATATCTAAGCTTCAGCAAACACTAATATGCAGTGTTCTTTGCTATGGGTACTCAACATACGGTATGTAACACAAATATAAATCTGATTATGGAGTTGTATAAATCATAACAAAACACCATAAAATGCTTGAAAACGTTAATAACCTTAGCCATTAGGAGAAAGCATTTGAAATTATTGTGGATGAGAATGAAATAAGTGAAGATTTCCATTCTTAATTATCAGGTATGGAAATGACTGCCTGTCCAAGAATTTCACTGAAACTGTTTCATGGTGTGGATAAAAAGTTGCCATCATAAGGCACCTAAATCTAGTGTCAGTTTGAAGCCTTGCTGCTTTGGATCACCCCCAAATTCTAAAGAAGTGTTCATACACTCAAAGGGGGATCATCATTTTCTTTCCTCAGATACGGGGTGCCTTTGCTGGTATCAGCAAAAATGCCTGGCAATTGCCACTAGCCAGGAGCTCTCCAGAGCTACATGGCTACTGACGTGATGACAAACAACAAAAAATTAAGTCCCAATCCCTTTTTCCATACAATATAGGAAAACAGGATAGCAGCCCTTGCCCCATATGGACAGCTGGACCAGTTTAAATTAGAACTGGCCAGCTCTTCACATCAACCCTGATGTCCAGGGCTGATCTGGACTTTCAGGGAAGCTCTGGAGCATTTTCCAACTTCTGCTGATGTATTCAGTCCCTGAAAATAGAGCGACTTTTAGTCTAATTCAAAGTAATTATGTGTAGATGAACCCATAGAAAAGGAATGTAATAGTTGAGGGTAAGAGCACAAAAGTAAAAGGAAATACCACCTTGTTTAGGTATATACTGATGAATATAATCATTTTGAAATTTCCAATCCACTTCCTTCTATTATTATTATTATTATTCAGGAAAATAAATACTGTAAAGTACACCTTATCTTTCAGCTTTAGAAATTGAAAATGTTTTTTTAACAATTAAAAAACACATGATTTATTCTCTGTAAAAATTTGGTGTTGTTTCCGTTAAATTGTACATGCCTATGTATGCAAACAGCACTGAAGAAGTTCACAGAATAAAGACACAATTCCAACAGTAACATGAATGAGAAGACAAAGGATGTTGATTTTTAACAGATAATCTAGTGCATCTAAATCTATTGCACCATAACTGTGTCCCTGTTATGATTTTTCAGTTGACCTTAACCCAAGCACCATCACAAATTGTATTTTCTCCTAATAAATTCTGTTGTCACATTGCTATTTAAGAAATGCTATGTTGAAAGAAAAGACAAATGTTGAGATGTGGTGGGGCGAAGTGGGATGGTAAGTCTACAAATAGAATTTTATAAATCTGATTAGTTATGCAAATTAGAGCAAAGCATATTGATTGTGTTACTTATTTAAATTCCACAAAGATTAATCATATAAATAACTCTTATGTATAAAATTAAGTGTATATATTTTTTTCTATTTATTGGCTCTGCATAATGATCAGATGGCTACCTCAGCTAAAATGTTGCTGTAAGAAATGTACTTTAAAATACCAAAGTGATTAATCGGTAATGCAAACAAAAAATTATAAATTAATGCAAACATTTTTGAGATATTAAAAACTGCTACAATCATAAATCGAACTGAATTGCAACAACAATGCAATTTTAATATGGCATACCATATTTTAAAGAAGCTTGAGAATGAAATACAGGATGTAGGAATCACTGGGTATTATTATTTCCTGAGGAAAAGCTGAAACCTGATCCTTTTAATTCTCCTTGGTCCAAGAAACACTACCAATGTAGACTGATAAAAATATGACTACATAGGTGGAAAGAAAGAAAAACATATTTTCCCATAAAATCTTTAAGTCAGACACAGCAGGCTATTTAATTATTTTGGAACAGATAAAATGTGGATCAGATGGATTGAGATAGATTGGCAAATGCTAGTTTCTTTGGGAAAGAGGACAACTTTCCTATATACTAATGCATAAATCTAGAAATATTAGTCAAAAAAATCACACACACACACCTTCATAAGAACATAAGAACATAAGAAGAGCCATGCTGAATCGGGCCTCAGCCCATCTAGTCCAGCATTCTGTGTCACACAGTGGCCCACTAGTTGTACACAGGGATCTCTAGCAGAAAGGAGGGCAAAACCCTCACCTGTTCCCGACCCCCACAACCAGTACCTGGGGAAAATCCTGCCTGCCTCCATCAACACAGAGGTGGCACTTGGATGTCCATTTCAGTAGCTACTGATTCCCTTGGTATCCATGAATCTGTCTAATCCTGCCTTGAAGCTGTCCAGGCTGACAGCTGTCACAACCTCCTCTGGAAGTGAGTTCCATAACCCAATGACCCTCTGGGTGAAGAAATATTTCCCTTTATTAGTCCTAACTTTCCTACCTTGGAGCTTTAGGAGTGCCCCTAGTCCTAGTGTTGTGTGACAGAGAAAATATTTTTCTTTATTCACCTTTTCTATCCCATGCATGATTTTATACACTTCGATCAAGTCACCTCTTAAACGCCGTCTTTCAAGGCTGAAAAGACCAAGGCGTTGCAACCTGATTTCATAACGGAGCTGCTCCATCCCTTGGATCATTTTTGTCGCCCTTCTTTGTACCTTTTCTAGTTCCGTTATATCCTTCTTAAGGTGCGGAGACCAGAATTGTACACAGTACTCCAAATGTGGCCTTACGATAGATTTGTAGAGAGGCAATACATTTGCCGACCTATTTTCCATTCCCTTCCTGATCATGCCAAGCATAGAATTTGCTTTTTTCCCTGCTGCAGCGCACTGGGTTGACATCTTCATTGAGCTGTCCACCAAAACCCCAAGATCCCTTTCCTGGTTTGTCTCAGAAAGCTTTGACCCCATCAATTGGTAGGCGTAGTTGGGGTTCTTTGCCCCGATGTGCATGACTTTACACTTGTTTAGGTTAAAATGCATTTGCCACTTTGTTGCCCATTCACTCAATTTCGAGAGATCTTTCTGGAGCTCTTTACAATCAGTTTCATTTTTAACTACCCTGAACAATTTAGTGTCGTCTGCAAACTTTGCTACCTCAGAATTCACTCCTACATCCAGATCATTAATGAATAAATTAAAAAGTAACGGACCCAAAACTGAACCTTGGGGTACGCCACTTCTCACCTCTTTCCACCCAGAGAAATGTCCGTTTATTACCACCCTTTGTTTCCTACAGTTTAGCCAGGTTCCAATCCAGGACAAGACCTGTCCTCTGATTCCATGGCTGAAGAGCTTATTTAGGAGCCTTTGGTGAGGGACTTTGTCAAAAGCCTTTTGAAAGTCAAGGTAAGAAACTTGATTGGCTTATCCACCAGTCAAAGTGAATATTGTGCCATAGTGCACATAAAAAAGAACTACAGGCCTTTTTATGAGCTTAGCTCATTTTGAGAGAACCTTGAAAAACCATTGAGTTTCTCTACTCTCTCTGCTAGAGCACCACTTTTGACATTTTTGAATACCCAAGGCAGGGAAATGGCACAGATGCCAGGACAACTCGTCCACTGAGGAAGAATTGGCGCTGTCCCCTCTCCAAAGATAGTCCTCTATTTATCCATGGGTCATATCAAAATACATAATTTTGCTCCCAAAATCTGCCCTGAACTTATGCATAAGGACAATTTATACACTAATATATATACTGGTTCAATTAAGAGGCAGTCTTCTTTGGCAGAGTTTTCAGACAAATCCATTGAGTCTCTGGCATACTCCTCTGAGATTAACTACAGCAGGTACAAGACAAACATGCATAGAAACATACATTCTGAAATTGTAGTCAGTCTCAGTCCTAACTAATTAAGAAAAAGTGTGGGGTACAGTCATAATTCAACAAAGCTGATCCTTATATGACCAGATACCTAGAGGCTTTGGGGATCACAGGGTCTAAGTTTATTGCCTGGATACATCAAGGAGCATACATTTCAATCTATAGTTGAGAAAATGGGGAAAACATGATAGACCAGTGTTTCTTAACCTGGGGGTTGGGACCCCTGGGGGTCATGAGGGGGTGTCAGAGGGGTCAGCAAAGACCATCAGAAAACCCAGTATTTTCTGTTAGTCATGGGGGTTCTGTGTGGGTCCAATTCTATCATTGTTGGAGTTCAGAATGCTCTTTGATTGTAGGCTAACTGTAAATCCCAACAACAACTCCCAAAACTCATGTCTATTTTCCCCAAACTCCACCAGTGTTCAATCCACAGTGCTCTCTGGATGTAGGTGAACTACAACTCCAAATCTCAAGGCCAATGCCCAGCAAACCTTTCCAGTATTTTATGTTGGTCATGGGAGTTCTGTTGCCAAGTTTGGTTCATTTCCATCATTGCTGGAGTTCAGAATGTTCTTTGATTGTAGGGTAATTATAAATTCCAACAACTACAACTCCCAAATGACAAAATCAATCCCCCTCCAATCCCACCAGTATTCTGATTTGAGTGTAGTGGATATTTGTGCCAAATTTGGTCCAGTGAATGAAAATAGATCCTGCATATCAGATATTTACATTATGATTCATAACAGTAGCAAAATTACAGTTATGAAGTAGCAACTTAAATAATTTTATGATTGGGGGGGGGGGTCACCACAACATGAGGAACTGTATTACAGGGTCACGGCATTAAAAAGGTTGAGAACCACTGTGATAGACAGTGCTAGATATAACAGAAGCATGTAGAAAAGCCCCATGCAAATATGACCTTATTAAAAACGTAGATGTGTTACCACATATAGAAATAATGTGGAAAGAATAAGCATTGGGGATAGGGATTCCACAAGGAAGGAGAGTCTAATGTATTTCAGCCACTAACAATATCGAACTAAGAAGCAGTTCAGTGTTCAGAATCAATGTTTATATCACTTGTTTGACACAAATGTAGCATGTAGTGGAATGTTGACAAATATGATAAAATGAATAATAAAGCGGTCTTGTAATGTTTCCAGATATGAAAGAGTGTCTTTTTTCCATTAATGCAACGCTGCAGTTACACAATACTGTATGTACAGATACACACAATCCCCAAGCTATGAACAAGATAGGTCCTGTAGGTTTGTTCTTAAGTTGAATTTGTATGTAAGTTGGGACAGATACATTTTAGTGTAACTCCTGCTCTGGATAGCATAGAAAAGGGTTATCTCTATGGTGTTTGTTTTGCTGTGTGTCCCTGTTCATAAGATTTTTGGAGTGGCCATCATCTTCACATCCCTTCCCTCATCCCACTTTGGTGTTTCTTTTAAACGATGTAAACATTGTTCACTTAGATACATAAAGGCTGACTGCAGGAGCCTTTGATATTTCAAATTATAGCAAGGCATTACTTAAGTGAAGTAGTAATTGCAAGCCTTGACCATTTTGACACTGCATGCCTGCTGGGAGTAAAGTCCAATCTCCTACTAAATAGCTGGGTGCCATCGCATTCGTTGACATTTGTACTGCATATGCATTGCAGTTAGGAGAGCCTATTTTTCTGCTTGACTGATGAAGTATATCACTAATGCTAAATGCAAGAGTATGTGTTCTGAAAGAAGGAGAAAAACAGAACCCTAGGAGGTACAGTTAATTACAGAAAAACCAAATTAACTGGTCATTCATGCCCTACATTTTCTGTAGATCTGAATTACTTATTTTTCACTGATCAAAATAATTACAGCTCAGTTTTGCATATATTTAAATTCAAGGCCTTTGCTGTCTCACTTTAAAAGGGAGAATGAGAGAGAACCCAAGATCCCATGATATTTTGAATGCTAATCCTCTTCTTTAAAGTAAATGAAACCGTCTCTTTACTGTCAGTTGCAGTCCTTTTAGGACAAATAATCTATGTACTTTGTGGAGGAAAAAGTAATCAAAATGCCTGCATGATGAAATGTGTTTCTTTGAAAGATTTGTTCTAGGATCCTAAAGCAGAAACTCTTCTGAGACAAATTGGGCAAAGCGTTTCTTTTTAACCAAAGCGTATCAGGCCCTAGAGAACTGCTTGCATCCTGATTATGATCAGAAGGTATATTTCACTGCATCGAGTCAAGATTGAAAACTTATTAAATGAACTACCACAAATATCGGTTCTTCTGCTCAAACTCCTGCACCAGATTCAACAGGATTGAAGTCAGTGAAGGGAGCCATAATTCAAATGGCATTAACTGCCTTACATTGTAGCAATAAATGTTAAAGAGGGGTAACCTGAGGATAATAAGAATGAAAAGGAAGTGAAGTAAATACATTATTAAAAAGGCATCACACACTTTGCCAAGAAATCAATACCCATGCCATCCAGGTAAGTGAAATCTTGTGAGACCAATGTGCCTACTTTATGCGAAATGAACAGAGGGATATTATTTGATATTTTCAGCAGCTTGCTGTTCCCTGAGATTTCTAGGCTGAAACGTGAGATCGGGGGGAACACTCCTGGAGGCATCTGAGGCTCTTCTACACTACAATATAATCCAGAATATCAAGGCAGATAATACACATTATCTGCTTTGAGCTGGATTATCTGAGTCTACACTGCCATATAATCCACTTCAAAGCAGATAACCCAGATTTTATACAGCGGTGTAGAAGAGGCCTCAGGGTGCCCCAATGATATCATAGGTCTCTTCTACACTACCAAATAAAAGCCACATTATCTCATTTGTGCAGAAAATCCCAAAATATCTTTGAAATGAGTTATCTGAATCCACACTGCCATATATTCGAGTTCTAAGCAGAAAATGTGGGATTTTATTCAGCTGTGTGGAGGGGGCCGCAAAGGCCTCCAATGTCATTTCTAGGCACTGGAAAGGGAAGCATCCAAGCATCTGTTCATAGGCTTGTCTTGGTAAGTACAGGGCTAAAGGGAAGGGAGGCTGGCATTGCCATCCCTCTTCTGCAGGCTGCTTAAGCCCTAGGATGGAGGATCACTATGGAGACTGCTCCTGAGATTGTAGATGGGAATTTCAGGACCAGTCTCCACAAGCTCCACACTTCCAAAGATGCAGACCCTAGTCTAGTGAAAGGTTTTTCTCTCTTTGGAGATTTTTTTTATATTAAAAAAAGTTTTTTCTGGATTAATGCACTTAACTATGAGGTTCATTTGAATGCTTTCCTACATAGCATTTAGGGCAGTGTACAAGGGGCTTCAGAATTACCTGAGTTCTACCATATTTTGTAGTTTCTGAGTGCTGAGAAATTGCTGAATACCAGTTTGCTACCTCAAGAAAAACAAAGCCAGAGAAATATTTTGAGCATGGCATTGTGGGGAAGGCACTGTCAAGGAGAAAGAAATTTGTATCAAATGATATTTATCCTAAATTATTTTTTTCTTATATCATTGCATCTGCACTGTGATCTCAAAGCTACGGGCATCCGTGTTTGATCTTTGGTCCATCTTTAAAGTTGGTCTCAATTGTATAATTCTCAACAGACTCCACATTTACTAGATGAGAGAAATCGCTGACAACATACAACATGTACATGGTCCCCCCCCCCTGGACTTTGGAATGCCCTCCCCAAGGAGATTAGTCAGGCCCCCACACTGTCCTCCTTCCATAGGGATTTGAAGACTTGGATGTTTAAACAAGCCTTTGAGAATGTCTAACCCCAATGGTCTGCAATTAATGAAACAGCACTGCACTTTTATCCCTTATTCCTTAGCTACAATTTGCACTACCCCATTCTCTTGTCTTGTTTACAGTTTGGCCATATCTTACAGCAGCTGTCACCACAGGTTACCGGGAATTGTTCTGAATTTTAAATTGTTGTTTTATGTGCTGTTGGTTTTACTTTTTGTATTGTACTGTGTTTTTATTTTATGCATTATTTTTAGGCACCTTGTGTCATATGTAAGCTTCTCCAAATCCCTTCAGGGAGATGGAGGCGGGGTAAAAAAAATGAAGTAGTACCGGTAGTAGTAGTTGTCTTGTTATATCTAGCATCTCTGCTTTATAATGTCTAATTCAAAGAGATTGCGATATTAGTTTGCAATATCAGTATGCAAAGGGATATTGTAACACTTTAAGCGACTGAGATAATTAAGTTGCTATTTTTTATACATAGAGGCTGCTTCTACACAGCCCAAATAATGTGGACTCACTGTACAGTTCTGCTTTGAGTGCACCTGAGTTTTAGATCAGATGCACAGCAAAACCACTGCAACCAGCTGTTATTCCATTATAGCGGAACATTAGATTTACCCCAGAGCTTCCAGGAAGCTTCAGGGTTATCTTGCAGTATTGTAGATTGGGATGGGTCTACAAACATCACCCACAGTGCCAATGGGCTCACTGCTGCCTCCTTACTAGCCAGCTGCTTTCTCCCAGAAGCTTGTTGCTTTTCTGTATATGACCAGAAATGAGAAATCCCCAGCAAGCCACTAGGATATAGCTGCTTGCTGGTGACAAGGCAGCAGAGTCCTTGATGTGCCCTTGACCCAGCTAACTGTGGGAATGGCCAAAGAGTTCCTAGGGCTGCATCAGAGCAGCTCTGGGGCCATTTCAACCAGAGTTTTCTGCTATGTTTAGACATATCCTAAGTCACTTAGATGCATGAAGCAGACCTTTCTATTCTGTATGTAATTGACACACTTAATAAATTTATTTTTAAGAAAGGAAAGAAAAAGGAATAGAGCTTTCTAGGCAGACTGTGTGGGAAAAGTCATAAAACTGTAAAACTTCCTGGTATGCTGATCCTTCAGTGCATAATTATAATGTTTAAGTAATAGATGCCATGGAAAACATCTATCTGTAACACAAAATAGTACCATACACTGGTTCTTTTAAAAAGTACTTGTTCATATAGTTAAATTCCATTCCGGAGGAGGGGTGTGGAGTACTGTGCATGTTCACTTATAGATCATAGCCAAAACTGATTTGGTCAAAAGTTCAATATTTTGTACTTGAATTATGATAGAAAGAAGTTATCACAAGTCACTGTTGCTTTAAGTTGAAAATGAAAATACAAGAGAAAAATAGTAGGTTTGGGGTTGGGATAATGAAATATTTGAACTAGCCTTTGGTTGAAGTGCCTGTCTTTCTACCCTTGTGAGAGAACAAATTTGGTCTTTCATGAAGAAATATCACTTTTTTATTTCCCCATCTTCTCTGCAACATGTAGAGGGAGACATTAACATTTGGTTCACAGTTTTCTGACATGTTTTCTCAGACATTCTTGACCAGGACTGCTTAATTGGGATCAGATAATTACTCAAAAGGCTGTCCTCAGCATGGTATCATCCCCAACTGTCACTCCTGCATACCTTGTTATCTTAGCATACTTTGTCAGGAAGTTGTCATGAGAAATGGCATCTTTTAGAAGAAAAATAACATTTAGACTGTCTGTCTAAAGTCCAGATCTCACAATAATGAGGAGAGTCTGTTGATATGAGTAGCCTATCTGAATCAAGCTATTATATATAATTTCTGTTGAACTTAAGTTCAAAAATGTGCCTAATAATTGTCAATAAGTTGCTTAATCTTCATGTATTGTACATGTACATATTTTGTGTTATACTCGTAGAAGTAATTAAAAAGGTAATGTATGGGTGATACTACAGGTTGTAAGTACCATTTCTGTTAGCCTAATAAATTACATGTGGATTTTTTCTGCTTTTTAAAAGCAAATCTGGTGAAACTAGATCTATAGGAGCACCCTTTATCTTGTTATAGTTATTGAAGCAAACATATCAGTTAATGGAAAGAAGTATATTTACAAAAATGTAGTTAGTGTTGACAAGAGCATATGATTTACATCACTACAAACCCTACATTTTTTTCATAAAAGCTAGTGGAGATGTATTTTGCTATACAAAAAACACGATCTGGTTATTAGAAGTACCATTCAAGAGAGAGGAAAGTTTGCAGCTTCCATGTGTTGTCTGCAGCTGTATTTGCAGCTCAAGAGTTGCTTGAAGCCCCTGATCAGGAGACATATATGCCAAACAACCCCTTCAAGCTATAGGATATAATTTTTATAATCCTCCACTGGAATATATTGACAGGTCTCAATATAAATACTAAAACCAGATTAGCTGATTATTTTTTCATTTCAACAGAGAACTTCATATTATTTGTAACCCTTAGGTACCTGGAATTCCTTATTAGATTACTGGTCTGTTTTATCCTTTTTTCAAATTATCAGCTTTTGTGTCTTTGCCACAAATGATTGTTTCATATCTTTCATTTTCTTGTGTGTCCTATGTTCATAATTACTTATTATTATTTTTCTTTTACTTCCTATCTGAGAAAGATTGCTCTGAATACACACTTGAGCATAATTTCTTTCTTGCATTTTCATAGAGGAAATTGGGGTTAGCTAGAATCATAGAGTTGGAAGAGACCAATAGGACCATCCCACCCAATCCAATCCCCTGTGTGAGGATTTGAAAAGAGATGCCATGATGTGGTAGGTTGACTGGAAAGACATGTGTCGGCAGCTGATTGGCTGAGCATGCCAGGGGCCAGAGTTCTGATTGGCTGCTGTCCCTGGCTTGCTGCTAGAGACAAATGGTTTTAACTGCCACTTTCACTTTGGAGAGTGAATAGTGTCCTGACTGGAAACAGTCAGGAAGGAAATGGCTGCCAGCTCTCTGAAGCCTGATCATTTTTAAGGCATGAAGCATATTTTTTAAAGAATGTTTAAAAGGACTGTTCATTGACTTTGTACTCTGTGTAAATTCAGAGGAACTGATGTATATATTGTTGCCCTGTTTGATCTTTTGAACTGAAATAAAGATAGTGTTACTTATTACACAAGCCCGAGTGACACTTTATTATAATGCAGGATATATCTTGGTTCAGAAACTGGTAATTCTTCTGTTTATTTCTTTTTACCAACCCCCACACCCTGCAATGCAGGAATACACAATCCAAACCAGAGTATCCATGAACACCTTTTTTATTCAACATACTCAGTTCTAATGCTTAGAGAACTGTATAGTTTATTTAGCTAGGAACTATAACTATGGCATTGGGAATAATCATTTTATGCCTGTAACACCCTTTTCTTTCTTTCAGATTTTCATTCAAAGATACACTGAAGTGCTTTTAAAGTTCCATATTTTGAGTAAATGGCTTTGTATATGTGCCAAAACACAGAACATAGAACAAGCCTTGTAAAAGTACAACTTTCTACAGCAATATGTTCCATTGGCAATCTTGGGAAGGGAATAATGAATATAAGCACCTTTGAATGTAAATGGATTTCCAGAAGAGATAGATATCAAGGGACTTCTCTATAACACAGCCAGTTGTGCAAAAAAAATAGGAAGTAAAGCAAGGGTAAAAATTAAAGACTTTGTTAGTTTCAAAGGATTTTTCTTGTTCTACAGGTAAAACACACTTTTGAATTGTTTTTAAGGGGTAGTGTTAATAGCAGTAATTACATGGTCCTTTATCAACATTTTCTTAATCATCACCCACCGTTATTTACATGTGAATACAGAAACAGCACTTTACTAGCTGCCAGGCATCTGGGGCTATGTCACCCACATAATTTATAAGATGTCCAATTAAAATGAATGAGCTTGCTATAACGTTCTTAGCACTATTTGTGGAAGAAGGTTATTAAAATATTCAATACAGCAACAATAAACTCCTTATGCAAAGTATTAATAATTCTGCATATTTAATTTAGTGTTAATCTGCTTCCTGCCAAAGTTGAAGTAGTTTTTAAAAGTGCTTAATGTCAGCACAATATCTGGGTTCTTTGTATCACATGTTATAAAATGTTAATAAGGAGCCCATGACATTTTATGAGCACCTCAGGCTCTTGGCTGTTGGAAGTGAGTTCATACTTGTACAGCCTAAATTTCCTCCCCACATCCTCATTTAGATCCATGAAATCAGGGAGGTTTTATCACTTGTATTATAGGTATAAACTAAAGGAATAGTAGCTCAGTTGATTCTTTCTGGTGGTTTGCTGAGTTTGCTGTGCTTTGCCACTAAGTGCTGCTATGGTGCTGTTTCTCTCTGTGTTTTATATACGTATTTAAGTAAACATCACCAGAGCAGCAACTGCTATCAGAGGAACATAAAAATATGACATCAACAAAAAGGGAAATTAGAAAAAAATAAAACAGCGTTAACATATTATTCACACTCTAAGAGAACACATTGCAAAAGTAGAAGCACAACATTCTTATTTTAGGTAACCAACTATTGAAAGACAACCACTTGACAGTATGAATTTTTCCTAAGTATCTCCTTCCATTCCACTTTGCATTTTGAACCAACTTTTCTGGAAGATTCAAAAGCTTCCACCTTTAAAAAAAGGTTATAAATCTTAAGTATGACCATGTGGGACTTGGCCTGTGTAAATTAGCATTCTTTTTTTCTTAGCAAAGTCAAATATGCTCCCAAGCAATTTGCTGTCCTACCTGTCAAACCTAACCATATTTGGTTCTGTGACATGTTTCTGTGTCACACAGTATGCTAAGAGGTGGAGCTATGCATCCTTCCCAACGCAGTCGGACTGCAATTGCCACCAACCCTGGCCAGCATAGCCAATGGTGAGGAATACTCAAAACTGTGCTCCAACAACATCCCATCTCTTATATACAAGTGTAATATGAATGGAGTTTTGCTGTTATATATGGATTTTAAAAACAGGGGCTTTAAAAAATATTGCCAGAACATGGAATGACTGCAAGCTTGCCATACAAATTTATAACTACATATAATGACTATCAAGCATAGTCAGTGCCACCATAATCAGAGACACATGCTTCTAATTAAGAGTTGCAAGGGAGCACCAGAAGATTTCCCATAAACATATGGTTGATAGCCTCCAATCTAAGCCAGTGAGTTTTTTTTTCCTGTTCATACCTACCTTATTTTAAAGGCTGTACTCCAGAATCAATTCCAGGACCTGCACAGCCTCCTTAGTAACAGGTGGGAAGGAGTGATAGAGCTAAACATCATCTGCGTACAGATGACATCTGACCCCAAAACTCCATATGATCCCCCCAGCGGCTTCATGTAGATATTAAACAACAAAGGGGACAGTATGGAACCCTGCAGGACCCCACAAGTCAATGGTTGTGAGGATGAGTAGGTGTCACCCAACAACACCCTCTGAGACCAAGACTTTGTCAGCCCTCCTAAACAGTCATCTCATCTTCAATGTCATAGTTGCTGTGTCCAGTCAGCAACATGTAGCTCTATGTGGTGATTATGGGCACCCCATTCTGACCCCCCTTTCTTCCTGGCCATGCAGATGGTGGTGACATGGCCACAATCCAGACCAGTCTGAATTGGATCTGATCCAGCTGTCCACCCTGCTTCGAAGTCATGAGCTATTCTGGACCCAAGCAAACTCTGGAGTATTGCCTAACTTTGCCTGAAGCAGGGCAAAGGTAGATAGACCCAAGAAAACATGTGATACCCAGCAGAATTGGAGTAATATTGTGAAGACAGAAAACAGTTAATTTCGGATGAGTCCATGTATTTGTTCTATTAGCTGAAGTACTGGGGTCACAGTCCACTCTACCATTGCAGACTTCTGCAGTCTTATTCTGTTCTGTGGATAGTCCAGGTTTCAGTCTGCAATATTTATATCATGAAACTATTATTGTTCATAGTGTGAGCACAGTTTGGTCCCATGCACTCCTCATTGAGAAATATATCACGTGGAGATGGATAAAATAGGCCAATGTGCATTTTTGAAAAATGTCAGTCACGCTGTAATATAGTGCTGATTGCTCCTGCATCATTTAGTTTTGCACTATTCTATCATATGGAATAACTTTTGTATTTTTCTTTAACTTTTATGGCCTAGTAAGATTTTCCAGTGACTAGCCTTCACAGATTAGACTATTGTAATGCACTTTGTGTTGGCCTTGCTTTGTCAGTGACCTGGAAGATTCATATTGTACAAAATGTGGCTGCCATGCTCCTTACTAGAACCCCCACAAGATGCCATATAACACCAATTCTACAGCATCTGCACTGGTTGCTGATTGAATATCGAATCTCCTATAATGTATTATTTCTAACCTTTAAGGCCTTGTACAGCCAGGGGCCAATGTATCTCAGGGAGACCACCTTTCTCCCTACCAACCCCGGTGGTCACCTCGACCCTCTCAAGGAAATCTTCTCACTTTATCAGGCCCCAGGGAAATTTGCCTGGAAACTACAAGGCGCATGGCATTTTCAGTCTCTGCCCTAGTTCTATGGAACTCGTTGCCACCTTATGTAAGAGCCATCCGCTACCTGCAGTCCTTCACTCAAGCGCTTAAGACTTGGCTCTTTGGCAGAGCATTTGAGATGTAATCTAAATTTTAAATTGTTTTACTTGTTTATGTAAGTCTACTCTGTTTTACTCTGTTTTATGTAAGTCGCCCAGAGCACTTCGGATGGAGTTTATCTGAATTTGTACACTTTCTTTATAAGTTTATCTGAATTTGTACACTTTCTAGGCTCTTGATAGAAAAATGTTGATGGAAGTCTAGGTGATGAAGTTAATTGGAGGAGATTGGTTACTATATGTTTTTAATGGTTTTATATTGTTTTATAATGTTGTTTTAACTGTATATTGCAGGGCTGTCCAACTGCCGGCTCTGCAGGTGTTTTGGACTTCAACTCCCAGAAATCCTAGCCAGTTTACCAGCTGTTAGGATTTCTGGGATTTGAAGTCCAAAACACCTGCATGGCCGGCAGTTGGACAGCCCTGGATATTGTAAACTATTATGACATCAAATGGTGCCAATTTGTAAGCCGCCTTAAGCCACCTTTGGGCTTGAGAAGGGCAGGATAAAAATATCGTAAATAATAAATAAATAATAAATGGAGATAAAAAATCATCAGTTTGGGGACTTAATTCAGCCTCTCATCTCAGGATAGCACCCAAAACCCACTCATTTTATACAATTATAATGCTACCATGGTAATACCTTATGTAATCCTGAGACTGACAGCTTAGGGCTCTTCCAGACAGGCTTTATATCCCAGGAACAGATCCCAGGTTTTCTGGGATAGATTATCTGGGAATATGGGCTCATATAATCCAGTTTAAAACGGAAAACCTGGGATCATATCCTGGGATATAGGGCCTGTCTGGAAGGGCCCTTAGGGAGTGCTTTGTAGACCTTCTCAACCAGATTGTTCTACCTATGGAAGAAATTCTTCACTAATTTGTTCTTAATGGAAATATCAAGCAGTTTTAGCCATTTTATTCCCATTAGAAGAAAATATTTGAAAATTCTGCAGACTCATCAGTTTGGAACTTGTCCTGCAAAAGATTTGCATGAAGTATTTATGCACAGAAAACAATATTTATTATTATCAAATGTCAGGAGCTTCACACCTAATGGGATTTTTTTAACTCAGTAAATACACCTAAATTGTATATTTACTTTGTAAATCTATACTTTAATACTATAGTCTTCATTTTACATACTTTCTAAACACACAATGTTCTGCTTCTGCCTCTTAGATGCCTACAATTGGCATGAATGTAATGAGATCCTTAAAGTAGCATCAACTTTGTGGTGGTGACAGAAATGAATTTCCAGAGCTAGGGAATGAGATGGATACCTGGGGACTTCCTGCACAAAATTTACAGTCTATCTATATAGAGAAAACAGCCTTTTTGTGCAGAAAATATTATTACCAAATATCAGGAGCTGCACCAGTCCTTCTCTTTTAGTGCATCAAGTTATTTACAACTCCAGTGAACAGCTATAGAGCAACACAAGGCAATTGTGACAGAATCTCTTGTTCTTTCCTTATGCACAAGAAGACACTGAAAAAAGTCAAATTCAGTCCATCTCAGATGACTTCAGTATATAATAGATCATTCTGCAGCATGTATAATTCACCTGAACAAAATGACACAGTTAAAGAGGTTTTTCCCTGTGGCTTTGTTCATGTTGGAATGAGTCAGGGGGCAAGGCTGGTGCTGCAGCACATGTCAATCTTTGTTTAAATCAAAACTGGTATGTGTTCAAAAATAGTTGCCTACTAAGACTCTATAAATAAGGGTAAATCCATATTCATTTTTATGAACACATTCTCCTGATATTACTTGTTGTTACCATGGTTACTAGTCGCCAACAACAAAGTTATTAATCTCAGCTGCACAGCTCAGACAACCTTGGAGCTGTCACCATTTACCATGTGTTCCGCCATAATTTAAAATGCCTTTTTCTGCAAAGAGCTCTGGGTTATTTTGGGTAAGCTACTATAATGCTTTCTGTCCGTCTGGTGTATGAATCACCATTGAAAATGCATTGCCCTTCTTTGTCACAGTCAATGAAGGGGGCATAAAGTTCAAAGTGGCTGACAGAAGTCGCCATTATCCCCAGGCCTAGAAGGTTACATTTGAATAAATGCCTCTTGTTTCCAGTCTTCTAAATATACACTGCTGCTGTGTGATCATTTTGGGTAGTACAAAGCAGCAAACTAATTAGCAACATCACAGATGCAAATGATGCTGTTCATTTGAAAGAACTTTGCATAATACCCCTATGATTAGTGAGGCAATTACAATATCAGTTGCATGTCATTATTAATCATTTTAATAACTTCTGTATACTAAATTTAGCTCTTTTTAAAGTCCTAAATCAAAATATTCCTTTCCACTATAGTCAGCAAGTTCTTCAGATTTTTCCCTTTTCTTCTTAGTCCTAATCTGTCATTAGGGTCCCCCCACAAACACACACACATTTTCTCTCTGTTTTGTTTTAAAATGTAGATTCTATAAAATGTGTTGGTAGTTGAGCAGTTGCTAAAGCATTGTTTATTAAATGTGAAAGAGGATTGTTTGAGTCATAGCATTCCTCTATGGCATTTTAAAGAGAAACAGTAGGTACCAGATTAAAGTTATGTGAGACAGAGATAGAGGCTGAAAGAGAAGGATGAAAAAGCTACATCCTTCTCTTTCAGCCAGTACATTCAATGCCAATCCAAAGCATGATCCAAGAATAGCCAAGGCCCAACATTCCTAGGCAAATATACCTCACTGCTCTGTCTGCACAACTACATTAAGAAAGACAAAAATGTATTTTCCCAGAGAGATTTCAAACAAAAAGCATCCAGGGAGATGTACTAGTAGCAACAGGCTTTTCAGCCAACAGTGTGTGCAGTCTCCTCTGTGCTCTGCATATTAATAGGTTTAGCTTACTGATTTTCTTTCAGCACTTCAGAAAAGTGAAATAAATGCCATCTTTCAAGAAAAAGAAGTACCATGACATTCATTTCCCTTCGCTCTTCCTTATATCCCCCATCTGCATGACCCAGGAACCCTGTTCCAAGATGAGAAGAAAGCCCAAAGAATATTGTGTCTGAAGACAGTCTGCTGATACAAGGGATGAATACTTTTATGAGTTACTTCATTGGCTTTCTCAGGAATTAGCCCAGCCTGGAAACTGGTGAAATTGAACTATTTTGTTTTCAAGTGTAAACCTATTTAAGTCAATGGGGCTAAACATACTTTAGTTGGTAGACTTTATTGTCTCTCTGGTTGAGCAGCCTTCTGTAATAATCTAGCTCCCATTTGCAGTTGAATTTTATCTGCATCTTAGAGCTTTCTCTTTGTTGTGTCTAAGTACATCTGAAGAGTTTGAAAGAATTATATTTCCCTCAAAATAACAGCTGTTCTCAATTGAAGTAGTGTTTACAAGAGCTGAGGTGTAAAGTCAAATGAATGCTGTAACACTATAGCTGATCTGCAGCATAAAATACAGGAAGGAAAGGTTTGGGCTCATTTTAAGAAGAATTTACACTTTTTTAAAAAAAATCATTTTTATAGCAAAAACTAGTTTTAAGAAAATTGAATATGGTGATCATAGAATCATTGAATCATTGAGTTGGAAGAAACATCATGGGTCATCCAGTCCCATCCCCTGGCAAGAAGCAGGAAAATCACATTCAAACTGAAAGAGATAGATTCTACCACCCTGATACATTTCTCTACAGCTAAAACTGTTTTTTTTCTTGTTCATTGCTAGACCTAACAAGGCCTAAGAACATGTCCTGTGGGTCCCAATTTGCATGTACACATATGAGGTTCAGCACATAATTGAATGAGTTTTTAAAACATTCTGCAAGATTTCTCACTTACCCAGAAGTTAATTCAACCCCTGTTTAATATTATAAAGTTAAAAATAAATAGTTTCAGAGAGTTATAATTGCTCTCCGTTCATGCTGTGTGTCCATTACATAGCCCAATTTTTGGCTTTTAAAATGTAGACATCTGCTGGAGCAGTCTCCACGAGGGGGGGGGGATCACAGGGTTTTTTGTGGGTGCAGGGATATACAATTATGCAAATCTGCACATTTTCCATCTGGAATCGGGATAAAAGGGAAGCTTTTCACCCTGTGTGTTTTGTCCATTACAGCAAACCAGCATGGATTTATCACTAGCGTCATGTCCCCGTGTCCCTCCCCCGCTCCCTTTTAATACCATAACTTCTGTGTTTTAGGTGCTGTGTAGATGGGCCCAGTATTTGCTTTTAAAGCTTTACCTAGCTTGAATAGTTATTTAGTTATTTACTGGCTACATTGGCACTGCCTTCAAGAGCCAAAGGATCTTCTCCAACTGCTATGAGGTGTAGAATTCGACTTTGAAGAGAAGATTGAATCACATTGTATTTTGGTTATATGTGTAAATTACTCTAAGATGTTGCCCTACAAGAGGTGCAGCTTATACACTGAACTTGTGCAAAAAGATATCAGTAGAAGACCTTTTTATTAAACTAGACTGAAATGGTTAAAACGTACAGAACATTCCCAAGGCTGCATCTACACTGTAGAATTAATGTCATTTATCACCACTTCAACTGCCATGGTACAGTGCTATGGAATTCTGCAAGTTGTAGTTTGATGAACACCAGCACTATTTGACAGATAAAGCTAATGACCTTGTAAAACTATTGATAGTGCTGTGATTATAAATTTCTGTTTTATATAAAAAAGGAGTGAGCTTGGAAAAGAAAGCACAAAGGAGAAAGCAGTTTTTGCAACCTGTCAAAGGCAATTAGAAAAGCATTTTGGGGGCAAAGAAGCTTGGAAGGAGCTTGATAAGACATTCCTTTTTTTACTGACCATTACAAACCAATTACAAAAAAGAATCATGCCTGGTACAAAACAGCTAAAGGAAAAAAGAAAAATCATTATATACAAATATTAACAATTATTTATGTTAATTTCTTCATGGATCAATAATGTAATGCTGTTTGTCATAGCCAATCAACAGAGCGTTTACATAAATACACAAGGTTATAAATTCCTGTTCATATCACTGTACTTTAGAAAAATCTGCACTTCAGAAACTTTTTTCTAGGACTTCTTTCTCTATTATGCAAGATTTTTAATTCTTAGCATTATGTATAATGGAGAAAGAAGCCCTTGAAAAAAGTGTTTTTTTAATTCAAAAATTCATTGAAAAAATAGTATTCCCGTGATTTTAGAGCCCTTTGAGTCATTACAGTTAAAAGGGGGAAGGGGGAGATTCAAGCTATATTCTACAATGTAAGTGCCCTCTACAGTCAGTCTTCTTCTATGACTTTGAATCCTTGTCCATTTGAGACATTGTCCATTGTCCATCCTTGTTACATCTGAATATTCCAGGAAAAAAATGTCCTATCCTCACAGTAGTGTTTATGTATATATAGCCAAGCATCCCCCATAATATTGGTAGTCAGTGTCATCTGCCCATGATCGCTGTTTATGTATGTAAACCAAAACTTCCCATATCCCAGTAGTGCACAAGAGTGCAGTGAGCAATAAACTATGAACAACTTTATGCTCCAAAATAATCTGTGCTTTTATTTTGTCTGGGAATAAAATTCTTCAACCTGACCTTGCAAGATTGGGCATCCCTGCTCTTATTAATCCTCTGTGATATGATGTGTATCCATCAGTAAAACAGGAGAGACCCAGCATGACAGATTTATGAAATATGTGAAATACAGTATTTACGCCGTGTGTTCCATGAGAGAGCAATGTGATTGAAACCACTTTACAAAGAATCCCCAGACATATTCTACTGCCTGATCTTTCCCATCACAATGTGAAGTGAGAAGTGGAAAGTGCTTCCAAGTCTCCTGACTCAAGCAACTTCCCAGTGTCTAAAGCTATTTAATGGTACATTTCAGAAATCCACTACTGAGACCTGCTGCATTTATGCTTTTTTCATGACTATGAAAAGCTATGCTCTCAGAAGTGGTCCCACTTGTGCTCCTTGATATTTTGGCAGGTATAGTAACTAACTACAGTTTGGTTATATTCCTATTTATTAGCTATACTATACAGAATTATCCATTTAATTTATATTCCATATTTCTCCCAGTATGGAACTTTTAAATATTTGCTGAAAAAAATAGCGTACAGTGCAGTGAAAAGTGAAAAAAAATTAGGGATGCATTTTTATATCCAGGTTAAAAGAAATTAAGTGAGAAACAGGCAGCTTCCTTTTTCCTTCCTCCTTTCTCTTCTCTATGGAAGGTCCTTTTGGATATTTCTTAAAAGCATTAGCAGAAGGTCTTCTCTTGTAGCACAGCAGTTCTCGTTCGTGCCTGGAGGGCAGGGAATAGGTCCTGGGGTTCCATTAGCTTTAGGGCCTGCAGCAGCAGAAGTGGATTCAGAGGATGAGCTAGATGACTGGGGTGAAGCACAGGGTCCTTCGGATGGGCCTCGCTCGCCTGCAGAGAGCTTGGCATGGGATGAGATGATGTTTGGGCCCAGCATAGATTCCGATCACCAGGTGGAGATGGGAAGCAGCGAAGGGAGTTATGAACACCCCGGGGGGAGGAATTCCCAGGAGTTTGAAAGTGTAAACATGGACGAAGCCGAATGGGAAAGTGCTAGGGAGGAAAGTTCTCAGGAAGATAGCGACACAGCTGCCGAGAGGCAAGGTCGCTCCTTCGATAGGAGACGAGACATTGAATCTACCAGGAGGGCTTGGTCTAGGGTCCTAGACCGGCCGAGGTCCGTGAGCAGAGACTGGAGACGGAGAAGCCTAGAGCGTCGCGGACCTCGGCCGAAGGATTAAGTATAGGGTCCGTGGGACCGCATCCCCAGTTCTCCGCCACGTCTTTCCTGGATAGGCGTGAAGCGGAGTGGGACCACAAGCTAAGCCTTGGTCATCAAGCCTTGCCTTGCCTTTGTTCCTGATTCACATAGTTTTGTGGAGCCTTGTCTTTGTTCCTGATCCACATAGCCTTGTGGAGCCTTGCCAAGCTTCAAGCCTCTTTGCTACGTGCCTTTGGATTATACTGCTTACTACCTGTTGGACAATCTTGCTTACTATATTGGACTATTGCTTATTATTGAACTATATGCTCTTTGGAACTGTTTTTATACTCAATAAAGTAGTTAGCCTTCAGTACGTCTCTGTGTGTGTGATTAAGGGGCCCGCTACGTCCGCGATTGTGACATCTCTAAAAGATGAACTCATGCTACTCTGGAATAATATTTCATTTATACCATAGTTTCTCAAGTAAACAGAAAGCTATGATTTCAAAAGAAAACCACACATCTCAGCCTCCCATGGGTGAAAATACCATAGACTCGCAAGAGGAATCCCTGAAATGCAGCCCCCAGGTCAGCTGTGAACTAGAAGGTTAAACAGAGGGTTATCAAGCTTCATGACCCTGGAGAGAACAAAGATCCAGAGACCAGCCATAAGGGCAGGGGCTTTTTCTCTTAACCCCTAGATCCCTTGATACACAGGAGTTGGTGCAAATTCCTCTCCTTCACCAAAAAAATATTCCAGAAGATGCTTACTAACTCATACTTCCCCTTATCACCCACCAGGAAGACTTGCCTCTTCCAGCAGGCCTACCTAGACAGTTTTAATGACAAAAGTTAAACCTGCATTTTATATTTAATCTCTCATTTGTGAATTTTAATATGTGTCTTGTGGAAATATGTTTTATATATTTATTTTAAAGAATGTTTTTAGGTGAATGTGTGTTTTGCAATGTTGTAACCTGCCTCAAGCTGTGAGGAGTGGCGGGCAAGAAATCTATTATTATTATTATTATTATTTACTGACACAAAACCACAGTATGTCACAGCAAATAAGATCTATATGCTGGATTTCATATCAAAAAATCACAAGTCAAACACTTCCCAAGCATTTAAGACTGTGTGGTGATGATGATGATGATGATGATTACTACTACTACTATTACTTGCAATACTGCACTATGCCGATTGCAAAGTCCTCCGTGTGATTGTAGGGTAGGTGAAAAAAGTCCATATGTGGAAGGGGAGGGTTGTTGCATTCCTACCTGAGCCTGAAGACTCAAGCCAACTAAGGAATCTCCCCCATCCACATGCACACACACACACTAAGGTGACACACACACAATTTACCCAATCCTCTTTTAATGTCTTCTTAGTTGATAGACATCACAACCTCTTGCACTAAGGTGAGGGGGTGCAATATTCCACAAAGAAAAATTGTACCTGGCTGGAATTTCCTCTTTTAATGTCTTTCTTCTACTTTTGTCAAAATATTCATGATTTTATCATTAGTTAATATTATACCAAACTACCTCATATCTTCATGCGCACATATAAATTAAAGTTAATAGCAAGTTTCAAACGGAACTCACAACCTCTCAGGATGCCTGCCGTAGATGTGCGTAAAACATCAGGAGATAATGCTTCTGGAACATGGCCATACAGCCCAGAAAACTCACAGCATCTCTTCTTATGGGATAAAGTCAGAGGTTCTAAGAAGAGATTGTAGCTTACACATTAAAATCTATGTGGCTATGTGAAGCCATAGATATCGGTCCCACAGATATGGAAATCCTACAATATGCCATTCCTTGCTTTTTATTAATGTTTGAAAAGTCATATCAAGACATTTGAGATTACCGATTTTTTTTTTAAAAAAAGAATAACTGGATATGGTTGAATTGTTTTGCATAGCTCTTTAAATGAAAATAATTGTGTGCATCTTTATATATTTATATGCTTCTGAATTAGTCGTCTAGATTCCCCATACAGGATATAAACATTTACTGTATATAATTTGTAAATTTTAGGATACTGATACTTATATGATGGCAGTACCAAAATATAATCTATGTCTGTATTCTCATATTACAGATTTCGATCATTAAGCCCTTGTGTGCTTTCTAATGATCAATCACAAAACACTAAATGAAATAAGGACAGTAGTGACAGATACATTGACCAAGGTAATGCTTGGTCAGATGAAAGTCAGTAGGTAAAGAATTAGACTCCAGCACAAGTAGATTATTCAGTCATGGAAGTCACAGCCCTGACCTTTTAAAGCTCTGAACTGTGCAGTTGATGACCTGAGATGCTGAAGGGCTTTTCTTTGTATGGCCATTGAATGCCAAAGGTGACTTGATGGCAGATAACAACAACAAAAGCTAATAGGGTACATGTCTTCTCAGCTATAAATAATAATCCTATATACTCCCATATAAGTCTAGACATTTTAGTCAAACTCACCCCCACCACCAAACAAAACCCACACTGGGTTATCTTACGCATGGGTCAATGTAAGTGCTAAACTTTACCTATCATCAAATTCGGGGGGAAATCCATCTTGTAAATAAAGTGGCAAAAGGCAAGAACTTAGTCTATCCTGTGATAACCTAAAAGGAGCGCCAAGCCCTCTTCTGTCTCTGTCATGATGCCACTTCTAGCTTTCTCAATGCCTGGACAGGATAATTGAGGCATTGGCCAAGGATGGCTAGTCCCTAAGGGACTATTGGTGCTTTCCTGTCTTCATGGACTAACCCTCAACTTATCCATGGGCACACCAAAATCCATACTTTTAGCCCCAAGTGCAGTAAATTCTTGAGCTGGGGGGGGGAATTATATAAGAAACTGGAAGGAAGAAGATGGTTTGGGAGGAAGAACAACTGTGCATATTTTATGTAAGATAGCATTGTTTGGAAATTGCCTGAGAATCAAGATGTATTTCTCGCTGGAGAAATCAAGTAGCAGAGCAGGTTGACATCAGCCATTGAGCCTAAAGTCACAGTGTTTGGACATATAGCTACCTCTCCATAAGGCTGCTGGCTGTATAACAGATATAGTCTTTGATATTTGTCTCTATAAGTCATCTGATTATATGTAATAGGGTAACCAATTATATATTCATCTGTAGAATAGGGTTTGACAGGGCAGGATTAAGACCTGTGAAGGCTAAAAGAGTCTCTGTTTTGCAATACCAAACATGCTTGTTATTAGGAAAGATATTTTGTATTTCAATGTGGCAGTTTAATAAAATAACACTGCGGCTTCAACAATTTATTTTATTTTTATTTGAGATAATAAGAAAGAATTTGATTATCCATGTAAAGTGGGGGAACAATTCGAAGTAATAGGAAAGTAGGGAAAAGGGGGGGGGTAGAGGTGAGTACAAACCTTGAGTATCTAATTATTAATTTTGCTTCTACTCTACAGTTTAATTATTTCCATTGGTTGATGTCTGGGAGGCAGTTAAAAGGAATCATCGAAAGGCCAAGCATTTATTTTGTTTTTGTTATTACTACATAAAACTGTTTGTGATGACACAGAGAAGCAAAGCTTGTTATTCTTTGTAATCAAACCACTGTAGTTTTTCCAAGAAGAGATCATAAATGTGTAGTGGCTAATCTCCAATGCACATGTTTGGTTTATATTTTTAATATGTTTTTCATAGTGGCAAAACAGAAAAATATATAAGAGAATCACACTTTCCAAATCTCCTTATTGTATTTCCTCCTTTTATTGCAAGTAGTAAGAGGCAAACTTTAGAAAAATTTCTGTCCTTCTGTACTTGTGTTTCTCTACTTTATTGGGCAAAATGCTATTTTAGGAGACTTACTGTAGCTATTACATCCTCAGGCCCCCAGCTGTGTTGAACTGCACTTCCCATAATCTCTCAGATAGGACTGTGGGATTATTGGAAATTCAGTTTAAAAAATCTGGAGGACCTCAGGTTGGAGACAGTGGTAAATGATTTTGAAGGACAGCAAATTAGGGAACCCCGATAGGCACAATCATGTGGCCAATGTTTTAAACACAGTGTATGTGTTGTAGACATCCCCACCTTAATCCAGCTACCATCTCTAGATGATGACCTAGTTGTTCAGTCAGCTTCAGTTCAGAAGTCAACAGAAAACAGGCAGATTGCCCACCTACATTTGATTGATCAATAGGTTGTCCTGTGTAAAGTAATTTAAATATTGGTAGTGGTGAACACTCATGTTGAAGTTATAAATCTGATAATTTGTCAGGATAGTCAGGATGCTGAGAACTCTTTAGGTTCCATAGGATATTCAATTTATTTTTGAGAAACTTGTAGGTTATGCAATTTCAGAGTTTAAGCAGAATCAAGGCTTGCTAATACTTGGGTAGCTGTATTGACAACTATAAAGAGACGACTTAGGCAGGGCGGATCTTTCTTATTTTTTTGATCCCACCGCTGTATACCAATTATAAAGGGATGAGGCTTATCAGGGTATTTAAAACCCCAAATCAAAACTGTTCTTGGCTAAGAATGTAATAAACACCTCTTTCCATTAAAAAAAAAAGCTGAAATAATCTTCTGGCTGGAAAACCTCTTGAACGATCACTGGCCACCACCAAACTTATAAGCAATATTAAGCCTTTGGGTTACTTGAGGTATCTTAGGAAAGAATGCGCTGGATTCGCACTCAGGCTTGTGTACTGAGGTAAGACTGAATATATTACTTATTTAAGATGTACGCTGCCACCATTAGACTTTTGATTACTGCAGGAAACTGCTTTAAAACTTCTCTGACAGAGGCACACGTGAGGCAGATGTGTTGAACAATAAAACAATGGTGTTTATTTAAGAGAACTTGAACAAAATAGGTATTAAGCTTAGTGGTTCAGAAATATTGGCATAAAAGCGTATGGTTCCTTTAAGCAGTTTGAATCTTAGGTGCAAATAACACTCCTTTCTCCCTCCTGGAATTATTGTCAGGATTTCCTCTCTGCCTAGCAATTCTAAACTCCATTACAGATAGTCCTTCCCTGGATCTATCTCTCCGCTACTCCACCAACTATCTTTCCTAATAGCTGTAAAATCTTCTCACTAGCTTACTCTGCGAGCTAACTGACCAATTTCAGGCTTCCTTCCCTATTCTCTTCTCCACTCCAGACTCCTAACTCCTTCTTCTCTATCACACCGACTCCAACTCCCTGACAAGGTTTTAAACCACCCCCTTAAAGTCTTTTTTCCTTTTCCTAAGTTAGGCTCCACCCTCTCTCCTCCAGACAATCCTAACTCCCCTCATTTCCCTCCAAGCTTACTCCTAAGCACGGCCCCTTCAGGAAATGAGATCCAAGATGGATGCCCCCAGGCACACTTCTAAAATGGCTGCCGAACTTCCTGGGCCTACTTTTCCAGGCTTTACCAAGCCTAACAGGTAGGGAATTCATCACAACAACCTTGCCAGAAACCTTGGAGAAATTGCTCCTAGTCAGAATTCAAACAGATGGAGCAATTATCAGATTCAATATAGGCAGTTTCTTTTCTTCCTTGCGTTCCATGTATTGAATAAATAAATAAATAAATAAATAAAGGTGTTTGTTTGAAAATGCCAAATCCCAAAGGAAAACATTTCCTGAATCCTTACAACGATTTGCCTGAAATTTCAAAGCTGGAGTGAACAAACTTGTTCTTTAGTTTGCCCTTGCTTGTGGATTGTTTTCCAATGTGAGAATAAAATGGCATACTGTCTATGTAAGAGCACTCTCTCTGCTGGCCTAAAACATTATGTTGGTCTGCCAAAATCAATGAAATGACTTCCATTAATTTTAAAGAACTATTGTTTGTTTTGGTGGTCTCATTTATTCTACTTAATCCAAAGTTTAAATTCTCCCTTCTACTGCTTATATGTGTTCCAGAATCCTTGAGAAAACAGTGTAGAGAGATGGAGTGGGGAGCAAGAGAAATTTAAAATGCTCACCGTTCACAATCAAACCATTCACAAATCAATCCTTTGTGGAAATCAACAACAAAAAAAACCCAAAATGCATTACAGATTATGCTTCTCAGATGGCAGTAAAATATTACTTTAAAAGGAGGAGAGCATAAAGGATGACAACCATCTGTTGTTTAAACCAGTGAACTGTATTTAATTCTGTTTTCTTTTTGAATAAGTATGCTTTTAAAAGCAGGCATATGGGCCATTTTAAATTGAAAATACTTTATCTTTGTGTGAAAAACAAGAACATATTCTTGTTGTATTAGCTTTGTTGATAAGCTGTCCATTTTCTTTTTTAATTTTTTAAAAATTCATTTTATAACAGTAACATAAAATCACCATACGACACAATACACATACTAAAAAGAAAACAGAACAAAACAAGACAATAAAAAGGGAGAAAAAGGGGGTGGACTTCCGTTCTTTTCCTTTCTCCCCATAACGAAAAAAAAATTCTTCTATTGTCCTCAAAAAGAGATAAAAATAGAAGTGAAAATATAGTTCCTCAGTCTTCATCAAAAATCATCATAATTACTCTCCTTATTAATATAATTTTAAAAAACTGTCCAATCCATCATTTTTACTTCCTTTCCACTGCTTGATTTTAGAAAAAAATGTCAATTTGTCCATGTCCTTAATTTCAATTATTTTGTTCAACCATTGAGATTTTGAAGGAATCGACTCCATTTTCCGGAACTTAGCAAAGTTCATTCTCTCTGCAGTCACAAAAAAGGTGAACAATTTATCAACATTTAAATCTTTAAATAAATCCAAATCATATATCCCCAAAAGATAATATTCCAGTCTAATTGTAAAGTTAATTTTCAATATGAAGCTGTCCATTTTCAAAGTGTGTTGGGCTTCAGTTATTGTTTCCATAATGCTCTGCAAACAGCTGAAGTACCAAGATGTACACCAATACCAATCAATTATTCAGTAGCCAGTTGTAGTAATTGTATGCTGTCAAGTCATTTCTGACATGGTGGCTCTATCATGAATTTTCTTCAGAGGGGTCTTGCCTTGGCATTCTTCTGAGGCAGAGAAAATGTGATCTACTTAAGGTCACTTAGTTGTTTTTTGATCAAGCAGGGTTCAAAATCTGGTCTCAGTCCAACATGCAACTGACTCTCACATATAAATAGATGCTACTTGTGTCACATGCCTTTATTTACATATCACTAGCTCACTTAACTGCATTGAACTGCATTAGCGTTCTGTTCTCCGAGCTAACTCTCCTCAGGTGCCCTATTCTCAGCAAGAATGGAGATGGAAACAAAAAGTATATAAATAAACAAAAAGGAATTTAATTGTACCAAAATCACCACTCTAACTCCTCCTAGGATTGACCAACAAAATATTACTTGATGGAACAGATAGAAGCTTAGAATTTAACTGGGGTTCTCTCAATTTCTGCCGAAGAGGTCCTCTTTCTAGCCTATTTTCTGTGTCCTTTGTCCAGATTTGACTTTTGTCAGTACCTCCTATTTAAACCTCTTTTCTTCAAACTGTACACTTGGCTCCTCAATGCTTCAAACTGATTTATCCAAGTCTTAAATGTAGGGCATTTCCAGACAGCCCTTTATCCCAAAAGCATCCACATTAAAAACGTGGATTTTTGGGGGGGGGAGCTGTCCGCACCCACCCCAGAAAGCGCACCGTTTCTGGGGTGGGTTGTCAAGACGTTCTCTAGGAACTAGCCCGAGAGAATCTGTGGAGGCCCTACCCCCCACCCCCAAAGCCCACGGACCCCTTAGAAAACTAAGAAAAACATCCGAAGCCTCAATTTGAAGCCTGGCAGGCTCTTCCGGCATGTAGAAATGACGCGCCAGAAGAGGGGGGGGGGGCAGTAATTTTCCTCTCTCCTCTCCCCTCCCATCTTAGAGGCAAACAAAAATATGTGATGAATAGATGTAATATGGTAGCTTTTGAGAGAGTTGGTGACTCTTCCTTTAAACATCTAATGCATTATATTCTGCTAAGCATTTTGAGTGCTCTGCTGCACATTGCAAAATGCAAAAAAAATTTAACGTAACAAACCTTTTAGATAATTGTACTTGCCAAGCTTCTATGCGTAGGCAAAGATTGCTTGTTAATGAAGATTCTCAAAAGATAATTAGATCATATCTTTCTAAATTGTACCGTTGGTGGTAATCATCTTTTGCTTTCAAAATTGTTCCCAAGTATGCAGATGTTTCCTTTGTGCATTAATCTACTAGTTTTGGGTTTGCCTTTTTTATTGTTAAAGGAACTTTATATATTAACTGACTGTGTAAATACAGGTTCAGTTGGGCATCCCATACATTAGAAGCTGAAATACAGGGGGGGGGGGGATCACTGTATTTCTTTAATCATATTCTTGACTAAAGATCGTTTCTTTTCAAGTTCCTAGTATGTTCTACTATTAGCATAACTTTGCTTATAAAGTTGGATTTTTTTAAAAAGTCAAAATAGAAAAATATATTTTCTTTGGAGGAGGGATAGGGATCAATGTAAAAAGCTGAAATCACAAATTCTTTGCATCGCCTCTTTTTATTGTCTTTACAACCAATGAGAGCTGGAAACCTAATTGAAATGTATCGGGTCAGTGTATGTATTCCGTATATTAAGCCAGCAATGTCTGGTTCAAACTTGGTCTCTGAGCCAAATTGTACAAATGAGCATTGATTTATGACTTCATCATACAGACTAATTTTTGTGCCGTATGCCAGTTCCTTTTGCCATGGAGCCCATTACATGATGTACATCTACTGTTGGTGGGGTTCTGTAGTAGAAGGGGAGAGGAAGTAGCATATGCCACTGCTATGGCAACACAAGAGGTACCCTATGTTGCATTTGGAACAATGGGGGAAGCTGGATGGTGGACGCTTCCCTCTGTGGGATGGGGCCAAAGGTAAGTTGGGTGAAGTGGGCCATGGGGCACCAGATTCTTCATACCCCCAGCAGGACCCACCACGATGTGTAGCAAATTCCGACGTTAATGTGATATGGTCCTTAAGCACATAACCAACTCCAGAGATACAGGCTTTACTGTGAACATGGACCAAGCTAATGATTATATCTACCCTTCTTTTATAACTAGATCAGATGAGCAGGAACTACCAGTATAATAATGTTTCTCTAATCTCTGTTTTAGGGGTGTAAATGTTCTCTTATTACACTCTTCCCATCGAATAAGATTTTAAAAGAAAGTTTTGTCTTTTCCCAGAATTTTTCCCTTAAAAAGTTAATGAAGGTTTTATTTGTTTTGTTTTGGGTTTTTTGTACAAAACAATTATATGCAACATACAAGGCTTTCTGCAAAATCTAGTCTTTATGAAAAATATTATTTTCACATAATACACTTTTGTTCATAAAAAGTAGGTATTTCTCCTTCTTTTGCTACTGCTGATGGATAAATAGTGCTGGTCTTTTCTATCTCTCTCATGCAGAGACAAAACAATATCACAGAGAATAACATAGTCTTAATGTGAGGAGACACTTTATGACTGAGAATGGGAATATTTTCAAATGTTCTATATTTTTCTTTCTCTGTTTTATATATAAGATTATAGAAAAGTAAGCATGAGGCTTGGTCTTTTACACCACTGACATTTTGGAGACTTATGATAACTAACTCTTAATATACCCATTGTATATTTATATATTATTTACATTGATTTTAGTAAATTCTCTAGATTTTTAAAAATAGCCATACAAGCAATGAAAAAAGAGCCATGCAATCTCATACAGCTGTGATACACGTGACGGCCGATTTTGTTTCCATAGTAACTATAGAAATAATCAATTATAACATTCTCATAAGATGTTATTTCCTTTTAGATGCTGATAGTTTTTATTGGCATCAGGTTAAATGATCTCTTGTATGTGTATGAGACTAAAATAATTAGAATACCTAATGTTAGTCATGCAATAATATTTTTATAACTATATCTTTACACTATTATGGACACATGTTTGCATGTTTGTGTGCCTATGCCTATCTATGTATCTCTGGGTATATACATGAAATACTGTTTTTATTTCCTATTAATCCCATCTGATATGAATAAATGCACATTGATAAAATGATGTGAAACATTGTGCTAGAAGTGATAATACTATATTTAAGATTATGGTCATCCCTCCACAAATAAACCTACAAATAAAAAAATTGCTCAATTTCTTACCTGAGAAAACCCCTCCCTAGAAAGTTTAGCATGAATCTATGGTCATTTTACTCTGGAAGCTAACCATAAAATTGAATTGGAGACCTGGAGATTCCTAGAGAGGTGTTGTCTCTTGGAATCTGTAGATCCTCAAGCATTACTGATGGAAGTTGACCATAGAATTACACTAGACGACCTATAGCTTCATAGAGAAAACATTTTAATCAACCATGTCAATAATTAAATACGCAAAAGCCAAAACTTCAAATGTAAAGGGATGACTATAAATTTTAGTTTACTGAACAGTGCCCTGCTGAGCTGAAGAAAGGGGACTTGCATTTGCATATTTTTAGGATTCCCATGCATCCCTTCTAGGTTATTACCTCTCTTGGCTTTTCTTTGCGAACGAAGATTCAGGAAGGAAAAGTTGGATGTGTCCTTCGAGCCTGGCAATGGATTTTTCTGGTGGAGTGCAACGTGCACAGAACAGGCCTCACCCTTTAAACCAAAGGACAGTGGCAGTAAGGTCCTCAGGTCGTAGGTTTGATTAGAGTTGACTTCTCTTAGATGGTTGACCTTACAGGGTTACACGAGCACCATTTGCCCAGGTTTGAATTTAGAGTTTTCCTTCTCTTAGGATGGTTGCCAAAGGCTAGGGAGCCCATCCTGCCCCTTTGATGCTCTTTGTCAGACCCTTCGGTTGTGACCTGTCTGGCATAGGGGGGCCCTACCGGTGACTATTATGCCACCGCCAGCATAGCTCACAACTTCATTATGGTAGGCAAGCCTCTCCCCCATGACAAGGGGGTGCCAATGGAGAGGTCTAGGTTATTAGAAATATGTAAACAGTACAAAGAGAACATTCCATGTACATGGTCGCTTTAACAACTATTATGAAGTTTTTGCTATAGTTCAAATATATATTTTATATATTTTCTTTAATTTCTTTATCTAAGAAAGAAAAATGTATCAGCATTATTTATCTATTTATTTCTTTATGGTTTTCATAAGACATTAGAATGTACGAGTTTGTGATTTTGAACCCTTTGCATATGTCATTTATGAGTTTTGGCAGGAATAGTTTCCTTCAAAGATCAACTATGTTTTTGAATATCATCTTGCTTTAACTAATAGATGTACTGCCATCTGAGGAGGCATGGAAATTTCCAAGATTAGCTACCTTACCAGATGCAGAGAATGACCGGCTTCCTCTCCACTTCTTTCCTCTGCCAGCATGGAGTCCCCTAGAACCCATCACATGATGCAGGTCTACATCTGTCGTGACACCATGGGTCTCCATGGCAGCAGACTTGTGACATTGGAGCTAAGAGGAGTCAAGTGTACATCTGACTCCTCACTGAAGAACAGAAGAGGAGCCAAAGAGGAAGGGAGGACAGATGGAGAAATGTCATGGGAAGCGAGACTGAGGGCTCTGACGGGAGGTAATAGAGCCTGACTGCTCCCTCCACTGCCACACAATTGCCCAACAGTTTCCCCCACTGTCCCCCACAATCTCCCACTTTACACCTGCTCATCTGATAAGGTCCCTAGATGTGGAGCTAAATCAAACCACAATTATTCCAAGCCAGTTCAATCACCAGATTGGAGTCCAAACTAAACTTCTGGCTGATGGCCAATCTCAGTTTCCCAACTAATATGTTCTTTATTTTCCTGATGTTCATGTATATTGAGGATAATTTAACATATTGTAAGTGATCAGATAGTTTCTGTTACTAAGTGTCTGATTACTTAGTAAGTAAGTAACTATATATTCATTATGCAGAGTATTATAACAAATGGTATATCCCTATCTATATGAGATTCAAATATGGCATATAGGGTTAATGTGGAAGTTCTACTCCATGTGTTGACCTTATGGGGCCTCCTGATAAGTTTTCTACAACATAATTCCCTCCCAAGTCATTCCTTGTTTTTTTAAACACTACCTTCTTGTCAATGTCCTGAAAATGTGATCTCATCTGTGTTTCATTGTTATCCCTCAGCATGTCCTCCATGTCTTCCTTCCAACTCTTTTGCATTGTGCTGTTAGCAATATTTACAGTCACTTTCATCTTCAAAGCATTGCAGCGTTTTGTTTGTTGCAATTCAGATTTCGCTGTTGGTGACTGAAGACTTGTAAAATGATCTCCAGCAAACAATAATAATAGATTAGAATATCTCTTTTTGCATGTGAATATATTCAAAGAATATATTTCTGTATGAAGTTAGGAAAAGGAAGACTGCCCATCATATTTCATGTTAAAGTGGGAGTGAGATTATTAAAGATAGAGCCTTTCTGCAGTTTACAGGACTTTCTCATTATCTTTGTTTTTAAGTATAATAGTGGGATTTCCAACAGAGAAGCAGTTGCAAAAAACATTTTGCTACAGTTAGTTAATTCTTCCCTACATGTGCTATATTCAATGTATCAATTTTAAAAGCAAATGAGGCATCTCTCTCTCACTTCTTTGCATGCCTAGCAAACACTAGCTGTGCCAATTTTAGATTATGCTTTGCTCTGTGGGAATATAATTTCCTAATCTTGATTATATATTAAAATTAAAAGAATAAAAAGTTGGAAAATAGGACAAGACTGAGAGCTAAACAGGCCTGAATATGCCAGGTTTTTCCCCTAGTGGTTTAGGACAAAAGAGTAAACCCAAGTGATGATGTGTAGTGTGGCTGTTCTGTTTTGTCTTAATGAATAGCTAATCTGAAGTGTTTACAGAATGGTTCTGGGAGTGCATTGAATGAAAACATACACAAGTCATCAATCTCTGGGAAGCTTGCTATCACTTGGAGTCAGCACACTGTAAATTTTCAGTTTTATAACTAATGCTGACTCCCAATGTTGTTTGCCTCTTCTGTATACCATTGAGATTTAGCACAGGTTGTAAAGTAAGAACACCACAGTACCTGTGATGAAGCCATCCACATTATAACAAAATAAATATTTACAAAGAAAATTATGTTTTTCCCACCCCACCTGCAGCACAAATCAGATAAACAAACAAAAATGTACAAAAATGGCACACTATGATGGTGCATTCTGTAGTTGTCACTTCTATAATATGTTTTATGTTACATAATGGCTTGGTGAGGCAAATCAGCAGATGAGTATATTTTTGACAGTGACTCAGTTCCCCAGCATTTCCACATTATTATGCTTATGATGCAGAACCATTTTTACTGTGCAATAAATTATTAATTCTGGCCTAGTTGCTTAGTGCAAGGGACTTCCTTGCAATGTCTTCTTTAATTGAGGCTCATGTGTGACTTACAATAGAGGTAGACTTAAATCTGGCCATGTTAGTATTTCCGATACCATTTATAAGAATATTTATTATTCTTGCAAAATCATCACATGAGCTTTAATACCTTTTAAAAACATTTAATCGCAAATAAACCTGAAGAAGGTCATAGGAAAAGCAGTAAGAATTAATGAGCAGCAAAGATCTAAAAGGCCTATGTAGATGGAAATCCCATTCTGCTCTTTGTAACCTTCTCATACCATCTGAGGGTTATCCATACCTGGGTATTAAACTCCCAGAATCCTCCAGCCAGCATGGTCACTGGTCATGCTGGCTGAAGCACCTGGGAATGATAATCTCCCAAAGTAATTTTTCAAATGTCTGCATGTACAGAATTATGAAAGATATTCAATTAACCTTCCCTGCCAACTCTTTTCTCCTCCATGAGATCATTGAATTTACAGTTTTGTTTATTGAGGTATGATAACAGTTGTATTCAGTTGCCATTTTGATGCACCTAGGACATTACTAAATTTAGTCTTGCAAACCATTTTGATTTTTATTGATTTTATGATAATTTTAATGCCTTTATTATAGAAATGGAAATGTAGAGTGTTGTGGTTTAGGATCTCCCATATGGGCATTACCAAGCAGGCCATAAATTATTTGTTATTGTTATTTGCTGTCAAATTTGATACATAGTAAGCCTATGGATGAGGTACCTGGTTATGTACTCATGTCTTGCATGAATTCCTTGATTGTATTAATTCACCTACAGACCATGTCCTACACACCATGTCAGAATTCATCCTTCATATCAATAACACTGCAAACTTTAAAATATGTACAATATGTTCCCAGACCTAATTTCCCAGATTCATTGAGACATTGATACTTATTTTACACTTTTGGAGTACTGACTCTGAGCATATTGATTCATAACATTAAAACTGGAAATCACACAACTTAATATTTTATGCCTTATTTCTTCTGGTGCCATCTGCACTTTGTCTATAAATATCAATCTTCAAATAAGGAGAAGAAATGACAGAGGCCTTTTCCACACAGCTGAATAAAATCCCACATTATCTGCTTTGAACTGGAATATATGGCAGTGAGGACTCAAATAACCCAGTTCAATGCAGATATTGTGGAATTTTCTGCTTTGATATTCTGCTGTGTAGAAGGCCCAGAGTCTAAATTCTTTGTAAACATTTGAAAGTGAACACATTACCCAGTTCCCAAAATAAAAGGTATCATTCTGTGTAAGCTTGGTTTAAAATATAGCATTTGCATACTATGGGCAACACCGGAGTGTGATCAAGATGGGAAAATTATTAATGAAGAAGAACACATAGCCTGGGAGATGCTGCTGCAGTTTGCCTTTGCCTAAGCCTACTGAGAAGCCTACTGAGATTCCTCCCCCTCCCCTCCCGAGTTACCTGAGTGCAAACTGAATTCAGTTTGCAGCAATTGAAGTAAGCTGAAAAGTAATTAGAAACCACTTCTAGCTTCAATGCAGTTGGGTTTTTTGAGGTTAGCATGGGTGAAATGAGGAAGGTTGAATGCTCCTGAAAGCCACCAATAGTAGAAATTGTTGAATAATTTGTTTTTGTTTTAATTTTTTTTAAATTTTAAAATATTTGGGTTCAGAGGCCTTGGGTTAGTAGGACCAGGGAAGCCAAATGGGCCACATGCAGCACATACACTTTTCCTATCCCTGGTTTGGATGCATATGCTAGTAAACAGGGATCTTGTGTTGGAAAGAAAATGGACTATAGCCTAGAAGTTAAAAGCATTACGAGATGAAGATTCTTACATGTCAGTCTTCACAATTGGTCTGACTTTGTCATTTAACCACCTTCATTTGATTTAATTCACTGAATTTAATTCTAGGCAACTCTTCTAGGCAACAATAAAGCATCTCTTGTTAACTTTCCTATTGCATCTGGTTTGGAACTAGAACACTATTGATATCAACCTACTGCTGATAAGAAGAAAGAAGTACATTTAGTTCAAGTTTATGGGTTTAATCCTTCAGCATTTTTCTTCCATTTTTCAATGTGTGACTTTCCCATCTTTCTGTTGTGCTGCATCTTAAGTATGTGTGTCTGTCTGGAGCTGAGAAATGTAATGTAGATAAAATGACAAAATGATGAAAGTTAAGACTTTTTATTGTTTTCTCTGGGGCCTTGCCAAAAAAATTTCTCTTATTATGTTGGAAACAGGACAAAAATCCTAACTGTCATTTTCTCTCAATGCATGTTTTCAGTCAGGGTTGATCAAAAACTGAAGCTTCTTCCATTCAGTAGACACATTGAAATTCTTTCCACACAAGAACTGTAGAAGCTTCAGGAATTGAGTATAGTTGAGTATAGAAGGGGGAATGGTATTGCCAGTGCTATATAAATAAGCACAGGGACAGTATCCATTGCCTCCTAAGAGTGAGTAAAGAATAATTCCTGATAATAATTCCTGAATTCAACCTCAGATATTTTTTATTGTTCAGCGTTGTGCCATCTCAGTTTTTTAAAATGCTGAACATACATTCCTTTAAATTCCAGACAATACGACTGTGAGATTCCACCAGGGAGTTGGACTGAACTTTCTAAGTTATAGCTGATGTTTTCTAATCATAATTCAGCTGTTCAGCTATTTGATGTGTGCTGGAATGGATAGTGTTGTGGCATTAATACAAACTAGTGACATATTACTGTATGTTCTGTTGATTGATGCAGCACACTTTTATGCTATTCTGTAAGGCAAGATTTTACAATATATTTTGACTGCCGACCTTATTATATGGGGTTAGATTTGGTGGCAAATTCCGATCTAGCCCTGGTTACTCACGGAGCCAGTTGGCTTTCATCACACAACATTGTGCTGGCTCCATGGGAAAAGGAGGGAGGAACCGGTGTGCTGCTGCCCTGGCAACACAGGAGGCTTCCCGTGTTGCTATTCCTTCAATGGGAGAAGCCATGCACACCATGCTTCTTCCTGTGTGAATAGCTGCTGGGGAGCACAGCAACTCAGGGCATATGGTGGTAGCTTCCCAATGCCCAGCATTGAAGCAGAGCAGTGCAGAGAGCCGCTGCCAAAGATATTATGAAGTGGTATGTTCAGTAAAGCTCTCCCCCCCCTCTCTCTCTTTTGAAATAACTTTTAATTCACCATTGAATCTTGCTTAGGATTGTCCCTTGAGATTCAGTGCTTCAATGGAGAAAGTGGGCAAAAATAATAAAATAACTGTTTGTTTTTTTAAAAAAATTACAGATGCTTACTGTCAGCTTTGGCTGATACACCATCTGCTCTCCCACCTAGATTTGGGGGACCTCAAGATGGTAGTATACACACTGGTAACCTTAAGGTTGGACTTCTGCAATGCCTGGACTACCTTTGTACTAAGTTTGGAAAATACAGCTGGTTCAAAATGTGGCAGCCAGATTGGTTATAGGAATATCTAGCAGTGAACATTTTACTCCCATACAGGGCCATAGCTAGGATTTTGATTGGGGGCTGAGAGTTTGGTTCAAGGGGGGCTGAGACTGGGTGGAAGAGGGTCTACCCTAGCAAACCTTTTGTATTATTATCCCAATAACCCCATTAATGTGGGATATAATGATCATGGTGATCAGATCATGATATGAATAAACATAACAGTTTAAATAATGTACCAGTAAGGCCTTTTCGCGGACCACTCTGAGAATTTCGGGGGGGCTGAAGCCCCCTTAGCCCCCCCCCTGGCTACATGCCTGCTCCCATATTAAATTCACTCCACTGGCTGCCAATTAGTTTCTGGACAAAGTAGAAAATGTGGGTCTTGACCCTACATGGTTTGGGTCCAGGTTACCTACAGAATCACCTTCTCCTGTGCAATCTGCCCAGAAGCCTTAGGTCTTCTGGGTGTTGGCTACTCCAGCCTGCCAGAACCTGACTGGCCACCGTCACCAAGTAATCTTTTCACCGGTCACTCCAAGACTGTGGAATGGCATGCTGGAAGAGCAGGAATTTAAAACACATTTGAAGACCTATCTCTTCCAGCAGACCCACTCAGCCAGTTTTAATTACAAATTTTAAACTTGTGTCTTATGTTTAATCTTTGTTCTATGTATTTTATGGAAATATGTTTTTAATATGTGTATTTTAAAGAATGTTTTAGATGACTGTGTTTTTAGCAATGTTGTAACCCATCTCAAGCCATGAGGAGAGGTGGGTAAGAAATAAATATTATTGTTGTTTTTGTTATTATTATTATTATTATTGCTATGCTCCATAATGTGAAAGAGTCCCAAGTACAGATATATTCCACCTATAACCCTGCTCCTTCCATCTTTTTTTCTTACTAGGACTATGATACCTACTAGGAAAAAAATCATTAGGGAAGAAAAGATGGAATAAGTGTACAGTGCTTTTGAATACCATCAATAGAAGTCCTCTGCCTGGAATCACCTAATTGTTAAATATCAATTAAGCTCTTACCAGTAAAGAAAAAAAAACCAATTTTCTGTTTAAAATATCCCTTTTCCCCTTTTGTACTGCATCTCCGATTATAAAGTTCACTCTGAATTTTCCTACTTCAAGCATGATCGCATTCTAAGGAGCCAAGAGTGCATTTAGGAAGAAATAAGGAAAGAAAGGAGAGTGCTTTAATTAGAAATGGGTTTATGTGCCATATGGAATGCTATATTTTAGAAAAGTCCACCTATGCTTAAAAAACACAAGGAACATAAAGCTATATACATATAAAAGCCAAAGGAAGATCAATAGTGTGTGAAAACAAATGAAGAATACGGGGAATATTAGACTGGATAATATTGAATTAATTTTTTTTATAAAAAAGAGATACACCTACAAAAAGAGTTTATGCAGAATAATAAATACAATAGGAGGACAACAAGAGAAAAAGCAGAGAGGCTGGGGAGGAGGAGCAGGAATGCTCAAGAAAACTATTCAAGGAAGCAACAGAAGCTTTCTGGGGTGTGGATTTAAATATGTAATGTCATATTCTTCCACTTTCAATTTATAAGACTAGGAAACTATGGAACGAATAGCAACTAACTTTCTAAAATGCATTATATGTTGTAGCAATTCTATGATAATATTAATTATACTTCCTGAATGTAAAGTATACCGAGAATGTGGCTCAGCTGGCTGGGTGTCAGCTGCATAAGATCTCTACTGACCAGAAGGTCATGAGTTCGAGGCCTGCCTGGGTCGGGGTGAGCTCTTGACCAATTTGTGTAGCTCATTGTCGACCTTTGCAACCCGAAAGACAGTTGCATCTGTCAAGTAGGAAATGTAGGTACCACTTTGTGGGGAGGCTAAATTTAACTGATTTCTGGAATGTTTAATTGCCTCTATGTCTGTCTATATGTGTTGTGTGGCGATGGCATTGAGTGTTTGCCTGTATGTGTGCATTGTGATCCGCCCTGAGTCCCCTGCAGGGTGAGAAGGGCAAAATATAAATGACGTAAATAAGTAAACAAATAAATAAATAAAGGCCTTTATTTCAGAACAAGCTTCTATTCTGTTCGCTTTTTAAGTGTCTTTATAATTCTACATTCCTTAGATAAAGGCCACACTCAGTGATTTTGCCTACTTCAAAACTTCAGCATGAGGAATAATGATGATTTCAACTAGCCATAATTATCTTCAGGTTTCTAAATTTGTATCAAATGTTAACTAGAATATTGGGAACACAACATTACAGATACAGTATTCCATAAAGTCGTTCAAAGGAATACCATTGTCTTGCTATTTCACAGTTTGTCAAGATGGAATAACAAGAGGTAACTGCAGTTACACCACAGTCTAAATGAAGAAAATCAATCCCATGAAACCAAATAGGTGACCAGAACTGGTGCTGCCTCAGTTCTTGTCATCATTGTGTTGTTGGTCAAGATTATTTGGAATAACTATTTTGAGGTGGGAAGCCCACTCCAACCTTTTGAAACTCTCTAACATCATTTACAAGGTTTTTTAAGTGAGTGATTTTGTTGAACAAAAGGTGGGGTGTCATAGTCCATGAGGCAGTAAATAAGCCCCAGGAACTCTTCCAATGGTCACATGCTGCAAACAAAGCCATACAATTCTTCCCTGAGGCTTTCTTTGCTGTGCTGTCTTCATACAGCAATGCTTCCTACATGTGATAGGGAAAGCATCACCAGAAGGGAGCTGTGTGTGAGGCAATGGATTCACCATATTTTTTCATGTCAGGTACAACTTGAGAAATTGCAATTTGCTTCTGGTGTGAGAGAATAGGCTGTCTGCAAGTCTGTTGCCCAGGGGATGCATAGATGTTTTACCAGCCTGCGAGAGGTTTCTGTCATGTTCCCGCATGAGAAGCTGGAGCTGACAGACAGGAGCTCACCCCACTCCCCAGATTTGAACCACCAACCTTTTGGTCAGCAGCCTTGCCAGCATAAGAATATAAACTACTGTTCCACCGGGGGTTCTGGTCAGCCCACTGCCCCTCCCTTTCCACGACAAAGCCAGGTGAAGCAAGATGCTTTGCTTGTCCTTTGTGAAAAGGTCATAAGAATGGTAGGTTACATACCTGTGACCATCTTTCTTCGAGTAGAGCTCTGTGAATCCACAATTATGAAGTTTGTGCGCCAGTCTGCAGACCTGCCCCTGTAGACCCAGAGGGCCCTTCTCACATCGAGGGCTCTGAGGGTTGACTCGTTCCCCGCAGTCGGAGAGGGGACCAGGTCTGGAAGTACAATGTCCGTATTCACATGGAACGGGGACACCACCTTAGGGAGGAAGGTGATGTCCGTCCGCAAGATAGCCCTGTCCGCTAGGAATAGCAGATAGGGCTCGTCCACCCGCAGCGCCGCCAGCTCGGAAAGACGATGCGCTGAAGCGATGGCGACCAGGAAAGCCACCTTCCAAGAAAGGAGGCATTGGTCGATGGACGACAACGGCTCAAATGGTGGGGCCGCAAGGCAGGACAGCACCAGGTCAAGGCTCCAGCCGGGCGTCGGTGGGTGCACGGGAGGGCGGGTGTTGTTTACCCCTCTCAGGAATCTCTTGACCATCGGGTACTGGAACAGCGAAGGGCCTCCCCTCTGCTGATTCTGCCAGGTGAGCGCCGCCAGGTGGGTCTTCACTGAGGACATGGACAGCCCCCTGTCGACCAGCCCGGCCAAGAAGTCAAGGACTGCCGGGACTGAGAGCGGGAAGACGGCGCTGGAACGGGCGGTCTGGAACTTGGTGAAGCGGGCGAGGCAAGCCGAGTAAGCCTTCGACGTTGCTGGTCTGTGCGCCACAGCCAAGATTGCCGCTACGGCCGGTGAAACGTCCGGCGCCGGGAGATTCTCCATGCCGTCAAGTGCAGGGATGGGAGGTCTGGGTGTAGGAGCAACCCCTTCTCCCGAGTCAGAAGATCTGGTCGGCGAGGGAGGTGTATATAATTCCCCTCGGCCAAGTGTAGCAAGGTTGGGAACCAGACCTGCCTCGGCCAGTAGGGAGCGATGAGGATGCAGTCGGTCCCCGAGAGCTGGAGCTTCTCGATGATGCGGAGAAATAGCGGGAACGGCGGGAAGAGGTAAAAGAATCCCGTCGTCCAATCGAGCAGGAGTGTGTCCCCGAGGCATCCCCGGTGAGCATCCGGGGCAAGCCAGGCACCGAAAACTGGCAGTTGGCTGTTTTCCGGTGATGCGAAGAGATCTGTGTCTGGGAATCCCCATTTCTGAAAGACACGGTGGAGTTCCTCCAGATGCAGCATCCATTCGTGGGACGACCAGCTGGTTCTGCTGAGCGAGTCCGCCTCCAAGTTCTCGACTCCTGGGAGATGGACGGCCCTGGGGGTCACCTGGTGACGAACACACCACTCCCACAGGCTCTGGGCTAGGGCGAGGAGTCTTCTCGAACCCATTCCGCCCTGTTTGTTGACGTAGTACATCTGTAATGATGTTGATTATTTGTGTGTAAATGTTGTGTGACATGTGTTAAAATGTATGTTGTTTTGAATGTTCTATGGTTTGTTTCTGTGGGTGAAACAGAAGGGAGGCATGGCAGAAGCTTAGAAGAGCTGTCGCCATGGCAACCAGGGCTAGAGGCTAGTAGAATGTTCAGGTTTGAATTCTACAGTTGGAAAAGAGCGGGAAGCCAACTGCCAAATGAGAGGGGGAGGAGTTATGTTCTAGTTGAGAGTGTCCTAAGGACTGAAAGAGAACGGTCCAGTGTTAGTGTGTGTCTTAAGGTCTGCTAGTGAGCAGTCCAGTTAAAGGGTATAGAGACCCTAGTTAAAGTTGCAGGGGTTTATAGAGGTTTAGTGGAAACCCTATAATAGGTCCCCATTGTGTTATGTAACAGAAAAGTTGTGCCTCTAAGGAAGTTTGAAACCAACCAAGATTGTACCCATTTGTGTCAAAATAAATTGTTTGCATCTTAAAGGAAAACACCTCTCCTGATTCTTTTATTGGTGGTGGCCCTCAAAGTCAGTGGTCAGCCGGATAAATGGTGGCAGCGTGGTCAAGTGGTCACTGAGAAGTTTTAAAACTCCAGTCAGTTAAATGGTGAAGGGGTGAGACAGTACCCTGCCAATAAACGTGAAGTTGCTGAGGTAACTTCAGGGTTTCCTTGGATTGGAGGTCAGCAGTGTGGACATAGAAAGATTGTCAGTCTGAGGCCGGTCAAGAAGTGGAGTGGTCACATATTGGCGGCAGCGGTGGGATCTTTAAGAGAGGTCCACCCTGTCCAGCCGGTTGATTTGAACGTAGCTTCACCGCATATTGGCGGCAGAGCGGTGGGATCGTGTAAGAAAACTGATCCAGTGCGAAAGCAAGGCTACCAGAGGAATTTGTTTAATTTCTCAGTTTACTGACCAAAGTCGTGTGGTAGTAGGAACTTTAATAGTTTAGTTTAAAGTTCTGAGGTAAAAGTTCGGCAAAATGACCACCAGGAGACAAACGGGGCTTTGGAGGAAGCAGGGCAGCCTGAGGTTCTGCAGGAAGGAGAAGACTCTGAAATTTCAGAATCAGAGTCAAGTAAAATGTCTGGAGAATACCGGTTTAGGCTTGAGGTGATGAAACTTGAGATGCAAAGAGAAGAGAAAGAAAAGGAGAGAGAGATGCGAAGAGAAAGAGAAGAAAAGGAGAGAGAGATGCAAAGAGAAAGAGAAGAGAAGGAAAGAGAAGAGAGAGAAAAGGAGAGAGAGTTGCAAGGAAATAGCCAGGTTGGAGTCTGAGAGAGGGAATGCCTCTCAGCGTGCCAGGCCAGTTCAAGAGGTGCAGGCAGAAGGTTCTATAGACCAACTCCTGAGGAGATTCCCGAAGTATGTAAAAGGGGATAGTGTGGAGAAATTTTTGGTTTCTTTTGAAAGATGTTGCTATGATTTTGAAATTGAAGAGGAGAGATGGATGACATATTTACGACCACAGATCTGCGGACAGTTGCTGGAGATTTATAGCGATATGGCAGAACAGGACCACAAGGTTTACCAGAAGTTTAAACAACAGGTCCAACAGAAGCTTCAGTTGACGCCAGAACATTACAGAGTTAAGTTCAGGTCCTTGAAAAGGAGAAAACCGAAAGTTTCTGTCAGCTAGCATCAAAGCAAAGCCAGTATTTCGATAGTTGGTTAAAAGGTGCTCAAATTACCAGTTTTCAGCAACTTAAGGATCTGATGATCCTGGAACAGTTTTATCAAAATGTTCCCTCAGAGTATAAATGGTTAGTTCAAGAAAGGATCCTGAAACACCCAGTCAAGCAGCTCTTATGGTGGATAAGATGGTGACATTGAGAGAAGGAGTTTGTAAGGCTGAAGGCTACAAACCAGTGGAGAAACATTGTTTCAAGAAACCATACAAAGTGTTGCCACAGTATCAAGAGGCTAAAAATGCTGCAGGAGAGTACGCTCGTTACAGAAGGCCTGAGGAGAAAAATTACCTCAGAGATGGCTCCCTCAGTAGTGGAAATCGTCAAGCTTTGATATGGCTAAGAGAATGTGTTTTTCATGCGGCAAGTTTGGACATATGAAAGCACAATGTTATCTACATAGCAAGGAAAAATCTTCCTTATGTATAACTCAATATTAGAAAAGTTTTGAGAAGGGGCTTGAGTCTAATAAAGGAAAGAGTTCTTGAACCAATGCAAGTACATAATCCCTTAGAAAAACAATGCCTTTTTGTTATGTTGGACACAGATAGAGATGACTACTTTGAACCACTTCAAGTAGGTCAAAACGAAATATTAGGATGGAGAGACACCGGATCGGAGGTCTGTGTGATTCGCCCTGAACATGTGCCAGAGGCATTCAGAAAACCTGTGTCTCAGCTTAGACTAAAAGGAGTAGGGGCAGTGTTGTGCGACGTTGTGTCTTTGCCAATCAATATAAGAATTGGAAAGGATTTTGGGATTTTGCAATATATGAGGACATTCCTTTTGATTGTCTGCTGGGGAATGATATTGTAAGGAAGATCAAGTATTTAACAAGAGATGATGAGTTAACTGAAGGTCCAGTTAAACAGCAAGATGTTTCTTGTTTACCAGTTGATATTATCCCTGAAGAAAATCCTGAGACAAGTTCAAATATAATAGAGTTAGTGAAAACAGGAGCAGGAGAAGAGGATATTGCTAATGAGCAAAAGGCAGATGAAACACTGAGATCTTTATTTACTGCGGCTCAGGATGAGACGAAAGTCTTATCAAAAGAAAATCCTTCAAGATTTGTAGTTAAAGGACGAGTGTTGTATAGAGAGACCATGTGTGTAAAGTCTCCAGGAGGAACTAGTTCTTGTACACAAATAGTTGTGCCCCAAGCTTATAGGGAACAACTTATGAATTTGGCACACGCAAGCACACAAGGTGGCCATATGGGAATTCGACGCACCACACAGCGCATCACCAGAAATTTCTTTTGGCCCAATATGTATCAGCACATTAAAGAGTTTTGTCAATCGTGTGATACATGTCAGCGTGTCGGAACAGGAAAAGACAAGACCAAGGTTCCCCTAATTCCTATGCCACTAATTGGAGAACCATTTTATCGTGTGGGGATCGATATTGTGGGACCCTTACCAAAGGCAAGTCGTAGAGGACGTCGGTATATCCTTACTTTGATGGACTATGCCACGAGGTACCCAGAAGCAGTGGCGTTGACTAATATTGATACAACCACAGTAGCGAACGCCTTGTTGTCTATATGGGGAAGAACAGGATATCCCAAAGAACTGATTTCGGTTTGGGAACCCAGTTTACGTCAAGACTGATGGAAAGACTGTTGGAGATGTGTGGAATTAAACATCTGACATCGTCTGCTTACCATCCACAAACTAATGGTCTTGTGGAAAACCTAAATAAGACCTTAGTAAGAATGATCAAGGCGTACACTCAACAACATCCAGCCGATTGGGATGAGAAACTACAGCAACTCCTGTTTGCATGCAGAGAGACTCCACAAGGCAGTACAGGATACAGCCCTTTCGAGTTACTCTTTGGAAGGAAGGCGAGAGGTCCGCTGGATCTAGTGAGAGAGCACTGGGAGACTTCCTCGGTTGCAGAGCCAGTTCCAGTGAGTCGGTATCTACAGAGTTTACGGGAGACGATGGAGATGGCAAGAGTTATCGCTCAAGACAACCTTGCAGCAGCACAGCAGAAACAGAAGACCTGGTATGATCAATCAGCCCGAGAGAGATCCTTCGACGTTGGTGATAAAGTACTATATTTGATCCCGGAAAGAGTCAACAAACTTCAATTGAAATGGACAGGACCATGGACAGTTGTTAAGCGTGCCAGCAGAGTTAACTACTTGATACAAGAATTACAATCAGGACTGGAAAAACTGGTGCATGTTAACTCGCTTAAACCTTATGTTGAAAGATCAGTAGATGTATGTATAATAGTTAATGAAGGTGTAAATGGATCGTTTCATTTCTGGGAAGGGAATAGGAAGGCTGACAAGAGTGTGAGTCAGGTAAAGCTTGATGAAGCATTGACAGGCTTAACCAAGAAGGCATGTCCAAATGTTGTAGTGTGGACACCACAATGTCAGGAGTCAATGGACAAGTTAAAACAGACCATAACATCACAGTCAGTGTTGAAAGCTCCAGATTTTGATCGTCCATTTATATTAACGTGCGACGCATCAGAAACAGGTTTGGGAGCGGTTTTAAGTCAAGCTGACGAGGATGGGGAAAAGCATCCTGTAATGTTTTTAAGTAAAAAGCTATTGCCGAGAAAGTAGTCTTTCTACCATCGAGAAAGAATGTCTCGCCATAGTGTGGTCGATTCAAAAACTGAGACCATATCTGTGGGGCAGGAAGTTTGTTTTGCAGACGGATCATGCGCCATTAAAATGGCTGAGTAATGTTAAGGGTACTAACAACAAACTCTTAAGATGGAGTTTACTCTTGCAAGACTACAATTTTAAGGTAGTGCATGTGAAAGGCAAATCGAATGTAGTAGCTGACTCTTTATCGAGAGTTACTTAAATTCAGATTACAGAATGGATATGGTTTGTATATAGTTGTGTAAGTATAAATGTATATGTGAAATGTATAAGATTATATAATGTCTTGCTAACGGCATTATTTTTAATTCACTCTGGACAGAGAGAATTAAAAATAATTTCGGGAGGAAGGAAGGTAATGTAATGATGTTGATTATTTGTGTGTAAATGTTGTGTGACATGTGTTAAAATGTATGTTGTTTTGAATGTTCTATGGTTTGTTTCTGTGGGTGAAACAGAAGGGAGGCATGGCAGAAGCTTAGAAGAGCTGTCGCCATGGCAACCAGGGCTAGAGGCTAGTAGAATGTTCATGTTTGAATTCTACAGTTGGAAAAGAGCGGGAAGCCAACTGCCAAATGAGAGGGGGAGGAGTTATGTTCTAGTTGAGAGTGTCCTAAGGACTGAAAGAGAACGGTCCAGTGTTAGTGTGTGTCTTAAGGTCTGCTAGTGAGCAGTCCAGTTAAAGGGTATAGAGACCCTAGTTAAAGTTGCAGGGGTTTATAGAGGTTTAGTGGAAACCCTATAATAGGTCCCCATTGTGTTATGTAACAGAAAAAGTTGTGCCTCTAAGGAAGTTTGAAACCAACCAAGATTGTACCCATTTGTGTCAAAATAAATTGTTTGCATCTTAAAAGGAAAACACCTCTCCTGATTCTTTTATTGGTGGTGGCCCTCAAAGTCAGTGGTCAGCCGGATAAATGGTGGCAGCGTGGTCAAGTGGTCACTGAGAAGTTTTAAAACTCAAGTCAGTTAAATGGTGAAGGGGTGAGACAGTACCCTGCCAATAAACGAGAAGTTGCTGAGGTAACTTCAAGGTTTCCTTGGATTGGAGGTCAGCAGTGTGGACATAGAAAGATTGTCCAGTCTGAGGCCGGTCAAGAAGTGGAGTGGTCACATATTGGCGGCAGCGGTGGGATCTTTAAGAGAGGGTCCACCCTGTCCAGCCGGTTGATTTGAACGTAGCTTCACTGGAAGTCCACCACTGGAGGGAGTCCTTGACTTTCTCCGGGAGGGAGAGCCTCTTCGAGTGGTGCTCCTTGACTGGGTCGAAGTGGTCCAGAAACCAACGTTGTAGCGGCCTGAAGTGCAGTCTCGCTTGCAGAGTGATGGCCACCGTGGATGCCATATGGCCCAGTGCGACTTGAACCTGCTTCGCCGTAATGGAAGGCCAGGTGCAGCTGTTCACTTCGTGTCAAAGCACCTGAAATCTGACCTCTGGCAGATAGGCGAGCTGATCGACGGAGTCGAACATTGTCCCGATGAACTTTATGGTCGTGCATGGGACCAGATGCGACTTCTCCTTGTTGAGGCGTAGGCCTAACGACGAGAGTAGTTGAAGTGTCGCTGTGACCTGTTGTTGCAGCAGTTCCGGGGACTGAGCCGCCAGCAGCCAGTCGTCCAGGTAAGGGAAAATCCTCAAGTGCGCAGCCACGACCGACATGCACTTGGAGAATGTTCGAGGAGCCGTCCCGAGGCCGAAGGGAAGTACGTTGAAATGGTACGCCCTTCCGGCCACCTTGAAGCTCAGGAAGCGTTGATGGGCACGTCTGATCGAGACGTGGAAGTACGCGTCCCGGAGGTCGATCGAGGCGTGGAAGAATGGACGACACTGACACCATCCTGAATTTCCTCGGCAAAACGTACGCGTTTAAGTCTCTGAGGTCCAGGATGGGTCGCAGGGTGCCATCTGGCTTCGGCACGGTGAAGTATCGTGAGAAGAATGCCTCTCCCTCCTTGCCCTGCGGAAGCGGTGATATTGCTCCCTTTTGAAGCAAGCTGTCGACCTCCCTCAAGATCAACTCGGACGGCTCCGTCTCGACGATGAACCCTGTTGGCGGGAGCTCGTCGAATTCAAGGCATAGCCGTCTTCGACAATCGAGCACCCATGCATCTGAGGTGATGCGTCGCCAAGCACCGATGAAGCGGGTCAGGCGGTCTCCGAACGGCGGGTGAGATGGTGGAGGTCGAGGGCTGGGAGGAGGCATGATGGTGGCAGCGGTACCTAGCGAGGAGACGGTGTCGTCCTTCGCCCCGTCAAACATGGCGTTTTGACTGTCCGTTTCCCGTGTTCTGACGTGGCCTCGACTTGTTGCCGTGGCGAGGGCGGTTGTTCTGTTGCTGCTGTCTCGGCTGCTGCTGTTGCTGCTGCTGTGGGGCCGAGTATGGTCGTGGGGACTGGCGGTACTGTGACCTGTTGGTAGTACCGGGCCCTGGGTTGCGCCAGTGGTAGTACCGGGCCCTGGGTTGCGCCGGTGGTCAATCCAACTTGGCCGTCAGGACCTTGAAGTCATGATTGGCCTTCAGCTTGTCGTCCGTGCCCGCAAAGAAGAGTCCCTGGGCATCGAACGGCAGATCCTCGATGACCTTTCAGGAATTGGAGGACAACCCCGACGACTTCAGCCACGCGTGTCTCCTGATGGCGACACCGTGGGCTAGCAGCTTTCCCGATGTGTCCCCAGTGTGGCGGGACATCAGGATCTGGTGGTGTGCTAGCGCCTGAGCCTCTTGAGAGATGGAGGTCAGTGCAGCCTGTTGTTCATGGGAGAGATCCTGGAAAAAGGGTTGGGCCCTTTCCCACAGGATCTGGTGGTAGGCTCCCATGCACGCCCCGTAGTTGGCCATCTTCGTCAGAAGAAGTCCAGCTCGGTATATCTTTCTGCCGACCGTGTCGAATCTCTTTCCCTCTTGGTCAGAGGGGGCTGTGGACTCTCTGCCTGAAGACTGGGAGGAGGTGACGATCATCGAGTTGGGTGTCGGGTGATCATGCAGCCACTCCTTCTCCCTCTCGTCGATCTTGTACCACGCCTCGATACGCCCTGATGTGGGTGGAATGGACGACGGGGTCTTCCATGATGGCTTCACCACCTCTTCCAGGGGTTCCAGCATGGGAAGATGTGGCTGGGCAGAGTCCTCGACCTGAACCCTGCTGAAGACGGGGCAGGTGCTGGATCTTCTGGGCACATAAGTTTGTATGCCCAAAGCTCTTGCCATCCAACCAACTTGTTCACTGAAGGCTTTTGCGGAGTCTGTCAGTGACGAGGATGGTTCCAGCTCACAGCCTCTGTGGGAGGGTGTCCGGTCCATGGCGACCGACAAGATAGACCCCGACATCACCGATCGCGGGGCTTTGCCTTCCTCGACCTCGTTCTCCGACAGTGGTCGAACCACTTCTGGTCCCGCCGGAAGGGATGCTGCCGGTGCTGTTCTCGACATGGATGGGACTGCGGTCACCACCGTCGATGCAGGGGGAGGCTTCTTTGAAGCTGGGGCCATGGCGAGCCGTGTTGTCTGCCTGCCCTTCTCGGGAGACGTCACAAAAAGTTGACGAACTGAGGGTTGAGCCGGGGGAACTCTGACGACTGTCTGTACCGAGTCTCCCAGTGAGATGGTCTGCTGCTCTACCCCTGTCTCCACAGCGAGAACAGGGGCAGGCGGGGAATCAGGACACGACGCCGATGAAGATGACGTCAGAGTCCTGCGTCTCTTCGGAGACGGGGGTCTCGAGGCTGCGGCCTCCAGAGACTTGCCCGGAGTCACAGGAACCAGGCCTCTGGTCTGGGCTCTACGGGCTTCCTCACTCGACCTCAGGAATGCTATCTCCATAGCTCTGTTGGAGGGAGTTCTCGAAATGGCCGACCTCTGGGAGAGGCCCGACACCATTGAGCTCACCGACGACCGGCGTGGTGGAGGCAGCTGGACCGTCTCCGTCGTCACGGTGCAGGGCCTCTTTGGCGCCGAAGTCTTCGACGAGACAGACTTCGTGCCCTTCTCCTTCCATGGACGCTTCTTCCCAGTCGGGTGAGCGGTCGACACGGTGGGGGCTGGAGCAGCGCCCGTCCCCAAGGAGGTAGATGGGACAGCCCTCGCCATCTCTGGAGGGTAGAGAGCACGCTCCATCAGGTAGGCCTGAAGCCTGCGGGCTCTCGCTCTTCTGGTGTGCGACGAGAAGGCCTGGCAGTGTCGGCAGACAGGAACAACGTGCCCCGCTCCGAGACACCAAAGGCACTTCGAGTGACCGTCGGAGTCCGGGATCTTGCCACCGCAGGATAAACACTTTTTGAAGCTGGTTGTGGACATACTATGCTCACACAACCAGCCGAATTTCCGATGTTGCCCAAGTGGCGGAAAACAAAGGAATGGGGTGGGCGCGCATAGAGGCGCCTTTTATGCCCTCCGGGCCGGCTGGGCGGAGCTACCGCCAAAACTTTTCAAACTGGGAAAGTTTCCGTTGGAAGCCCGTGCTGGCGCGCAAACTTCATAAGTGTGTATTCACAGAGCCCTCGAAGAAGAAACATTTTTAAAGGTGACAATAAAGTTGCCCATATTTCAACTCATGTAGGGGGTGTAGGGTCTCATTATTATTCCATTGGTTGATCAGCAATAAGAAAAATATACTTATTTCTTCCATTTTCTTCACTGAAATGGTTTTCAAGGAAGACTTACTGTGAATATGGGTATATATGTGTATATTTAATCATGCTTCTGTAAAGGCAACCAGCAGACCTATATTCTGCAATGCAAACAGTCTGTCACTTTGAAAACATCAGATAAAAGAGAAGCTCTTCACTCTGCTTCATGGTCTTTTTCCTTAGGCTGTGGTCATAATCACATCTATGTTCTCACTTTTTTCACATTTAGTTATTTTGAAATAACACACAAGGAATATCTTTCTATTTTTCTATTTTTCTGTCTATCGCGAAAAGATACCCATTGAGACAGCAGGACATCAATGACAGCTTACATCTTAAAATAAACTGCTTTTGTGAGGTATTATCAAAAGACAAAAGTTAGCCTCTCCTCTAAATGAAAAGTGGATTTTTAAAAGATACACTAAATTTTTAAAAAGAAACCAAATTTCTTTGCTGACAAAGAATATCAAATATTGCACATAAAATAAAGCTTCCCTTCTCATCGATGAAATGAGCTCCATAACTCACCCATAGATTGCACTAATTGTCTCACATTGAACAGGCTAACATGACAAGAAGAAAAAGCATTCTTTTTAATAAGGTTATTTAGTTTCTAATTAGAAAAACAAAATAATTAAGAATAGATTTAACTTCCTACCACATTGGAACAGCTTGCTAAATGAAATTGCTGAAGCCTCCCAGACTCTCATTACACTTGCCTTGTGTATACACTTTACATTTAGATCAACTTTTAACAAAAAAAGCACTTTCACTCATCTTTTATCTGTGTCTATTTTAAAGTATGAAACATATTTATTGTCACATTTACTTATCAATATGTAACCCAATTCAGAAAGACAATTCATTTGCATTAGGCACACATATAAGCTTCATGATCACATTGCCACAATAAATAAAATAAAGCAATAATTTCCATAGATATTTATCCAAGAACCTCTTATCAAGAACACAGTGACAGATCCTATGCAGTACCAAATTTCACATTGTACCAACACTAGATAACTTTTCCTTTTTCTTGCATATATGGTATCAATAGGATATTTTTGTACTAGTTTATATTGGAAGGGAAAATTTGAGAATTCTTGACAAACATGGATGCGAGCTCTGGACCTTGAATATCTTGAAAATCAATTATTTCATTTGTGTGGGCAATTCCTCCAACAATGCTGATCTCCATTAACTCATAACATCATTATAATCATAGTTTGTTTGTTTATTTATTTATGGTATTTCTATCCCATCTTTCTCAGCCCTCAAAATGGCTTACAAATTGGCAGCAATATGATGCCACAACAGTCATAAAATGCAATTAGAAATCATTTAGCACAACATTATAAAATCCATACAAAAAACCAGTAAAACATAGAATCACCAGTGTCTTCCTGTTAAACCCATTTTCTAGTAGTTGGTCTAGCCATTAGCTTTCTGATGAGTTTCTTTCTATTTAGAATACTTCTCTATTCTTGAATAGCAGACACTCAGGACATTATCTTACAAGGCTCTAAACATGGGCCCTGTCATTGCAAACTGCCTTGCTTTCAGCTCAAACATGCCGATATCCATTCTTCTTATTGCACCAGTTCATTTTTCAAGCACATGAAGAAATCCAAAAGTATTTTTACATTGTTACAGCTTCTCATCTTGTCTCATCCCAATCTGTTTATTCCCCCTGAAAGAATTATGTAATTTGTGAGTTCAAAATCTCGCTGAACCCGGGCTTTGAAAATAATTACTTTTTTCTAACAAGTTCACAAACTTCCAAACCATCCCTATAAACACTTAAAATACTAATATACAAGAAAAATGCATTTTGCAACTTTTCCTCTTGTGTATTCTGCAAGAGGTAAATCTGCACAGCTGAAAGAGGCTTGCTCCAGCTAACCTAGAAATTGCTGGAACCTTTGCAAAAGAATAAAGGAAGGTTTATATGAGTAGTAATTCAAGAACTTAAATTCCTATCAGTGCCTGGAATTACCCACCAAACAGCACAGTTCTTTAAGGAAGCAAACAGGGCAAAAGAGGGCAGTTATGGTTTTGCAATCAGAAGTATTTTCTATCTGTTCTCCAGACCAGACCTGAAATAGCAAACAGTTTGACCATGGGTAAGTGAAGCAGGTCAAATGAACACCAATTCAAAGCCCTTTCAAGCTGTTTAAAAACAAGGGTTCCCCCTTTTTAAAAAAGTACTCATTTAACATGAGTTGAGCACTGGTTTGGAGTGAATTTACAATAATGTTGTACAATTGTAAATACTTTCATATGTGGCTAGTAGACTTGGTTAATAAAAAAATGATTCAAAACTTGTTTTGGATGCAGGGGGCACTGGTGGTTCAATTCTAAAGTCACTTCTGATTTTTAAAAAATAAAAATTCAAAACCTTCCAAAACTTCTGAATAGCTTTGTTAATGGCAGACACGCATGTGCAGTAGGAAAAAAAAAACAGCACTGGCAATAGGGAAACTTCAGGGGACTCCCCCTCCCTCATTTTTAGACCAATCCTGATGAAACATGCTTGAGTGGTAGACAATATGGATCATTGTTATCTCACCAAATTTCATAATCTTTGACTTATTCATGGATTTTTGGTGAATTTACAAAAACTTATTTAATTTATTTTAATAATAAAAACAATCTGTTCCTGGTTTGAAAATGTTATTTCCTGTTTTACTGGGTGGTCTTTACTTTGAAAGAATTTGTTCTACTCCAGTTTATTTAACTGTGTTAAATTGGTGGGAGAGTCCTCTGATAGTAAACAAGGGACCAATTTGAAACTTCACCAGTGCAGTAGAATCTGGGAGAACTTGCTCAATGGCATAGCCTTTTACCAGGACTTTGTAGAAAGTTGGTTCAATATTTACAGAGAATGAAGGTATATTTTGACATGATTTTTACCAAATATACAATATAATATTTTCCAGGCATGTGCAGTTGCATAAAAATAAAAAATAAAAATAGAAGGTTTTTTGACCAATAACAGAAGACCATAATTGGCTTCTTAGACCTGTTTTATCTTCATTCAGGAAAAATGGGATGTATGAACCAATTTTAAAGATAGTAGAAAAATATTAAGTTCTCTCACTTCTCATCCTTTTGAGAAAAACAAGGGTCACCAAGGGTTATTGAACTGATTTTTAGAAAACCTTTAAAAGATATGCTGTACAAATACTGTCCCTGAGGGTGAGATCTGTTCTCATGAAGTGGGTATAAAATCCTTGACATTTAGAAATGACATAGTATGTCAGTGTGAGGTTACTCAGAATAAATCTCGCTAAGTATTATCGGCTTTTCAAAATGTTACAAAGTACAGTTATTCAGCTTGGAAAAAGTTTTAATCATTAAGTATTGATATATGAATGTAAATCCCACTACCATCAATCCCAAATATGCTTTCATCCCAACATTTTCAAATATGAATCAATGGTTCTTCTTACAATAAAAAACAGACATCGGTAATATCTTTTAAACAACTGTTTGATATTTTACCTTCAAAGGCCATGCTGATGTTTAAAACAATATTGAACTGTAAGTGTTAGGCACCTTTGGTTGCTATTTTAAATTGTGTTTCCTGCATTTAGTTCACATTATGCTACTGACATAAGAAGCCTACAGTGGTTTTTGAACATTGATTCATTGAGACTACCTAGAAAATGAGATGTATATTTCATGAGACTGCACCAGAGCAGGAAACAATTTAGAAAGAAATATTTATTAATATGGCTTCAAACTGTTTTCATCTAATGAATGTTGTGGGTGGAAGAAGGAACAGCCACCTTCTATCTATATATATTCAAGCTAATTCACAGAGCAGGTGGAATCTTGATTATTACCACAGCTGGATCCTAAAGTATTATAACATTAAATTGACAAAGTGATTGTTTTAGTGATTTGAATAAAAAGTTCCTGCAAACCTCATTGCAGGCAAAATTGCATGTGGGTTATTAGGCTTTAAACGATTCTGTTTGATACCTGTCTTACTTAGTAGAGGCTCCCACAGAATCAAAACAAAGAGGGATTTCCTTTTATAAAATATAATTTGTAGGATACTGTGTGATACCGTTCACTACTGTGCATTCTGTAAATCAAAAGTGCATTTTAGGAACAAAAAGGTCCTATTGTAGTATAAGAGGGTTGATTTCTAACTTAATTATCAACTCAATTTATCTAAGGCTAAATCTACTCTGCCATATAATCCAGTATCTGATCCCAGATAATCTGATTTGAAATGAGTCTACACTGTGATATAGTTCATTTTAAATCACATAATATGGGATAAGAAACTGAATTATATGGCAGTGTAGATGGGGCCCAAGAGGTCTACTATCAAAAATTCTTTGGTTACCGTATATCAGTGGTTCTTAACTTATGAGGACAAAAATCTGGTTCGCAATCCTCCTTCCCTTTATTTACTTATTTTATTATATTTATTTTATTTCCACTCCTTCCCTGTCACTGACCATGGCATATGTTCTGTATCAGAAACTACAGCTGCTGTAATCTATCCAATGAAATTTTCTGAATCAGCACCTCAAATAAGCAAATTGAATCCAAAATTGACCAAAAACTGATTCATAATCCTTTTGGTACTAATGTTGGATAGTGGTCCCTTGTGAAAGTGGTCCCTGGTCAGGTGGTCCCTGGTCAAAAAAAAGGTTGGGAATCACTGCTGTATAGGCTTCAGTTTCTTTACCAGCCTGATCTAGACTGTATCTGCACTACCCTATATCCCAGGATCTGATCCCAGATTATCTCCTTTGAACTAGATTACATGAGTCTGCACTTCCAGATAATCTGAGATAAATAGACAAAACAAGCCATTTAGAAAATGTCCATAGCCACTCTTATGTATGCTGGGTTTTATATTGAATTATAAGACTTTGGTTAAACAGATAACATAACTGGTAACAGTCTTTCTATATATCTCACTCTATTATTTCTTTTATGGTTATATTACTCTATTACTGAAATATCAATATGACTGACCATAAACCACCCTCAAATATTTCACCTCCAAAATATTATAATACTTAAACCTTGCTTGCCATAGTCATCTTCAAATGTCCGTCCTATATTTTGTAATCTTCTTGTGGTGATAAATAGTTACTTTTCAGAACTGATTTATTTCCAATTCATTCTGGGATTGAACTTTCTCTGCCTCGTGTGCCTTATTGGCTGAATAATACATATCAGTTATATAAAATGAAAGAATCCCTAATCATTTTATTGGATATGAGTTTCTCCAAGCCATTGCAGGCTATCTTTCAAAGAAAAGATGTTTATAATATTTACATAAAGAAATTCCTCATTTATTGTTAAAAGCACTTAAAAATACACATTGTTTTGAAATAAATCTTATATGGAGTATGACAAGGTTACATTATATGTTTGACATGTTCATTATTAAAATTTTGTCATTCCCTTCTCTCCCCTGAACCAAGGGAGATGAAGTCATTAGAGATGGGTAAATAAAAAAACGATTTTCTCTCTAAATTAATATAATGACACACTTTTGTGATGGATTTTCTAAATCGTTTCCAGGTTATACATCCCTCTCCATGGGTTCAATTATCTTTGTCATAAAAAAGAGCTTTTTCATAGACAACCTTTACCCATTTTTCAAATCCTAATTTCACTATAAAGCTGTTAATATCACATTCTAAAGGAGATGATGGATTGCCTTTTAACCTATTTGAAAATTGTCAGATTAGATACTATAATATTCATAGATATAACCTTACCAATTATGAGAAGGAAAACTGAAAATACAAATATGACTTTAACCTTGAAAGCAGATATGATTTTGGATGAGAAGGAAATTGTGATTTAATAGGTATTTTTCTCTCTGTGCTTAGGAGAAATTCTGTTTGCAACAAAACAAGGAGTCCAGCCACTTGAACTTTAATGCAATACCACAATAACCTATCATATATAATAATAAATCATATCTTCCTCAGGGAGACATTAGGTAGGCAAAGCAAAGTTGAGGAAACATGGGGCCTAAGGGTTTCAAGACCAGCAATTGCACAAGCAGAACTGCCAGCTGCGTAATTCCTGTAAACATCTGAGAAGAGCAAATCTGTGTGACATAACTAAATAGTCCTGTGAGATTGTAAGGTTCCCTGAATTACTGGTTCTCTCCACTTTTTTGCCCTCCACCCCCCCTAATTTACCCTGTGCCCAATGTCCCCTCTTCCTTTCCATGCAAGAGAATCAGAATGGATCTATACTGCCATTATATGAGTCTACATAGTAATACAATCCAGTTCCAAGGAGAGAATCTAGATTTTAGATTGCATTGTAGCTGGGGCTCCAGTTGCAAGGGAATGCAGCAATGAACACAAGTATAAAGTGGAACATCACATAAAAAAACATTCTGATGTCTGATGAAAGGGAGAAGTGATGAAGGCAATGAGGAAAAGGAAATACAGAATTAAGCTCACAAGCAGTGGAGAGGAACCCCAACGAAGGGGAGGGGTCAATGCTGCAATAACATGGAAAAATTATTTTCTGGCCCACAAATGCAATCAGCTGTGGCCTGGATATCCAAAGAGGTTCACACTTCAGCAAAGGCAGGTGGCTGGTTCACACTGGTGGTCAGCACAAAATGGCCAAGGTCCACTAGGGTATTCTATGTGTTTCAGGTCCCTTCTACATTGCCATATAATCCAGATTAAGGAATCAGATAAATCAGATTATCGAAGCAGATAATCCAGATTATTGAAGCAGATAATCCAGATTATCTGCTTTGAATTCGATTATCTGAGTCTACCAGTTCAAAGCACATAATCTGGATTTTATATGGTACTGTAGAAATGGCCTTTGTCTCACAAGGAATTTGGAGTCCTGCAATACTTTGTCCCAGAATCTGGTGTGATAATCATGGAAAATTTCACACAAATCTTTAGATGGGGATGCCATTATGAGGCTGCCCCCTTCAATAGGTTTTCAGAGATGTCTGAGGCAGTATTGGCCAGATGTGAATGCCTAGTGCTTCAGCATAACTCCAGAAGCATTGGCTAACTCAGTGCTTTTCTTCATATTGTTCAGAAGGCCTTTTTAAGGGTTCTCTTTAAATTCAGCATCCTTGAAGACATAAATATGCAAGAGAAAAGCATGAGAATCTTCACATAAGGACTCTTGAACATAAAACAACCACTAAAACTTCTATATTTACTAGAGCTGTGCAAAAGTTTGGATGTGTGTCAAAAGTATTTTGGCAAATTCATAGTTACAATGTGACTAACAAACTTAGAGCCCTCCCCCCCACTGAATGTAGATGAATCAAAACACCCATCTCTAAACATTTCTGAACTTTGTTTGTTTTTGTATGTCTCCGTGAGTCAGCTTGTTTTTGAGTGCAAGCCATGATGCCTCTTCTCTCATCATTCTGACGGGGAGATCGATTGAGGTATCAGGAAATCATTTTTAGTTCATTTTCCAGTGCTTTTGCATGCAGCCGCCAGCTTTTTAACCTAACATTATAGCAGCCACAGGCAGCCAGCCAGCAGCAGCAACCCGTGGTACACAGAGGAACTCTGGTTGCTGAAGCACGAGAAGAAGCGCCTGGAGCATCTCTGGCGCCGGAAGTCTGATAAACTGTCAAAATCCGCCTTTAAGGCTCTCAGTAATCTATGAGTCTGACACCAAAGCAGCTAAGAAAGCATACAACACCTCATTGATAACTGCCGCAAGATCCTGCCCAGCACAGATAATTAAAATTGTCCATGACATGACCAGCTTAGCCCCTCTGGTGGAAAACTCGGTGAAGTCAACCGTCACAGCAGAAATGTTCCAAAAGTTCTTCATAGAGAAGATCGTGTTGCTGCGGCAACAACTACCCCCCGCGACCGACAACACAAGCAAACCGGAGGGCTTACAACCGGTAAACAGTCCCTTTCTAGACCAATTTGAACCTCTGGATATGGAATCTACTGACAAGATCTTGGCCATGGCGAGGCCTACCACCTGCTCTCTGGATCCGTGCCCTTCCTGGCTGGTCAAAGATTGTCTGGAAGGAATGTGAGACCCCCTGATGTCCATAATCAAAATCTCTTTGGAGCAGGGTTTTTTTCCAGAGAGTCTGAAGGAGGTAATAGTTTGCCCTCTCCTGAAGAAGTCGGGCTTGGATCCATCGATTCCATCAAACTACCGCCCAGTTTCAAATCTCCCGTTCCTGGGTAAGATGATTGAACGAGCAGTGGTGGATCAACTTCAACAGTTCTTAGATGACATAAACAGACTAGACCCTTTTCAATCCGGTTTCTGCCCTGGCCATGGAACATAGACCATCTTGGTGGCCATCTCTGATGCCATCCGTTGCCAACTCGACCGGGGTGGATTGGTGCTGCTGGTGCTTCTCGATCTCACCACAGCATTCGACACTGTGGACCATGACCTGCTAACACAACGTTTAGCCGCTATCGGAGTCCAAGGGATGGCCCTTAAATGGTTTGAGTCATTCCTCAGGGGTCATAGCCAACGGGTAGAATGGGAGGGCCAGGTATACGAGACGTTTCCTCTCCAGTGCGGAGTACCACAAGGAGCTATCATCTCCCCAGTATTATTTAACATCTAAGTACAACCACTGACTGAGTTGGTGAGGAGCTTCAGCTTAGAATGTTACCTGCACGCCGATGACACCCAGCTCCTTTTACATCTAGAATCTGGGAGAACAAAAATTCCTGATAACTTCTCCTTGTGCTTTGAAGCTGTGACAGGCTGGCTGCGCACGAGTAGACTTAAGGTTAACCCGGCCAAAACTGAAATCTTATGGCCCAGTCAGCCCCGGGAACTGGCCTGCCCTCTGCCCACCTTTGATGGTGAATCCTTAGCCCTTTCTGCTATGGTGAAGAGCCTCGGTATCTTGCTGGATTCCCAGTTGACGATGGAAGCTCAGATTTCCACCATCAGTAAAAAGACTTTTTCCACCTCTGCCAAGCGAGGCAGCTGGCTTCTTACCTTCCAACAGAGGGCCTTGCAATGGTAATCTACACCACAGTTACCTCGAGGCTGGATTACTGTAATGCATTGTATGCTGGTATTCCTCTTTCAGTGACACGGAAGATCCAAGTGGTTCAAAACGCAGATGCCAGATTACTTACTTGGACACCAATGAGACATCACATAGCTCCAGTGTTACAACACCTTCATTGGCTCCCAATTGAACATCGGGCTTCCTATAAGACACTGGTTTTGACTTTCAGGGCCATCCATGATCAAGGCCCTAAATACCTCAGAGATTGTCTCTCACATACTTGTCATCAGAGACCACCAAGATCGGTTCAAGAAAACCTCTTGTTTGTTCCCGGTCCTAGGGAGGCATGCCTGGACTCCATGAGGCACAGTGCCTTCTCGGTTCTTGCCCCAACCTTGTGGAATTCCTTACCTCCATACATTAGAGCTATATCTGATTTGCGGTCTTTCTCTCAAGCTCTCAAAACTTGGCTTTTTGTCAAAGCTTTTAATTTGTGATTTATCGTTGATATGTTTGCTGTTTTATTGCTGTGTAAGTCGCTCAGAGCACTCCGGTGGAGAGCGACTCATCAAATAATAAATTGAAATGAAATGAAATGAAATGAAATGAAACAACAGCCAGCTAGCCACTAGGCATGAGAAAAATGAAACGGAAATTAAAAGAAATCGTAAGTGATTCGTATGTAATGGGCCTTTCAAGTTTATACGGATCGCAAGGCCAATCCCGGAAGTGGACTTTCTTTTACGCACCCTGGGCCCAAAATTTCGTTAGATTATTAAATATTTCGTTAGATTATTAAACAGGAAAATTTCCCCCCAAAATAGCTTTGCAGACATAACTCACAGTGAAATCGGAGCCTTTCCATGCTTGAAGCCTAATTAGAGTGGAAGGCCTCCTCCAGGAAGTGAAAAAGGAGCCAGAAACCATAGAGAGATCCAGATCGGCACTCCTAGAGGGGCTGGAGGACTGACGAAAACAGCGATTTAAACACCAGGAAGGGGTTTAGATAGAAGGACAGAGTAGGAGGACATAAGAACTGCTGAGAGAAGGGCAGCAGGGAGTGAAAAGAGCATGGAGAGGAGAAGGAAGAGTTCAGAATCAAGAAAAGCCATAGAGTTCCAACGGAGGTCCTAGACTGCTATGGTAAAACTGAATGGGGAAAAAGATGGAGTGAGGAGAAATCTACAGGGGTAGGCCTAGGCATTTATTTAATAATATTAATAATAATAATATATTAATGCATTATATGTGTCCCTGCAAAGGAACCCTGTCCTTTAATAATATTAATAATAATAATATATTAATGCATTATATGTGTCCCTGCAAAGGAACCCTGTCCTTTAATAATAATAATAATAATAATATATTAATGCTTTATATCTCCCCTGCAAGGAAACCAAGGGAAATGTTGCCCCTTGATTTGCCTGTGTTTAAAACAGTATCAGTCCTGTTTCCCTGCTTTGCCTACTTTAGAACTACTAACGAATTTCATAAGTAATTAAGTTACATTTCAGAAATTTTTGGAATTTTTTTTGTAAGTCTTTGATATACTAATAAAAAAATACCCCCCCCATTTGATTTTAGAATCGCCATTTTTCGATTTGTTATCATGCCTACTAGCCACAGCTTAGGATCCCTTTAGGATCATTTTGTTACTGCTGTGCAGTCAGGAACAGCTGCCACAGCTAAGGAGGCCTTTAGGATCATTTTCTTTGTGTGTGGGGGGGGGGATCCATTTACTAGGGTCCTTTTCAAGGGCGTTCTGTTTACTAAGGATTCGTTTAGAGAAGGGGTCCTCAAAATCTACAAATAAGATATGTGCAGTGTGCATAGGAATGCATTCATGCTTTTTTCAAATTATAATCCAGCCCTCCAACAGTTTGAGGGACTGTGACCTGGCCCTCTGTTTAAAAAGTTTGAGGACCCCTGGTTTAGAGTGACTTCGTCAAAGTGCTGAAATTGAAAAGAATTCCCTAAAACTCAATAGATGTGCATTTTTTCCTGAAACTTTGGAGGAATTATGCCCTGATTATGTTGTGTCATTATAGAGAAATTCAAGGAAACAGCTCTTGTAGTTTTCTTTTTAAAATGTTATTCAAAAAACTTTTTCAAATTCCCAAATATAAATAGTTGAGTGAAATGTTTTTGAACAAGTGTCGCATGTTTCATCCTGATAGTCATAAAAATGACAGGGAAATGAGCCCTGGAAGTGTTCCCATTGGTTCAAATAGGAAAATTAAATAAAAAAATGAATGTTGGTATTTTGAATTTGAAACACAATGAACTTATCAAGATAGTTTAGAAACACTTAATAAATAAAAAGGGGACATACTAAATTTCAAAACGAAACAGATTTTGGGTGTTTTGCACAATTCTAATTATTTAGTCATCTGTTCCATTCGCATACATGGAGTCTTCAGCTGGTGTGTATTTTTGTTTCAAGGCCACAATTGTGGAGTTTGTTTCCAAAAGATGTAAAATCCCACAGACCTTGTTCTATTTACCTATGAATTTTACTAGCTTTATAGCACTGTGAAAGTTTAGCACAAACAGACACAAAGGTTTAGGTCTGTAGTACATTCAGTTCATACTTCCTTTTCAGTCAAAAATATAATTCTACATTAAAGATTCCTAATTTACCTTGGAGGAATATAATGGTTGCTTTTTTGTGACATTATTGCATCCTGAAACTGAATGAATGTGCTGGAAAAAATACCATCTATGCAAAATGCTGTCATTCACTGTATTTCACTATTCACACAACAAAAAGTCACAGAAAACATTTGTCTCAGTTGCAAATGTTGTCACCTTAAACAGAGAACCTACCAGGGGCTAAACATAAGGCAGCATTTCACAGCGGAATTATTTAACATGCTAGTCAATCAAATGTGACAGTAATAGCTAAACAGAGATGGAACTGCTGAGCAAATTACTTGGGTCATGAAAATGGACTTACTTCTATATTATTTATTAAGATTTTTATTTTGTGTCACCCTAGTCAAGCTATTATGACCCTATCTCCAGTTTTCAGGGAAAAAGCCCGGGTTTTTGTTTGGGCATGGGAACTTAAACCCATCCTGAAACGGGTTTCTTAATTCCGTTATGAAGTGGGTTTAAGCCCTGTTTGGGAGCACCTATAAAAAGCAGTAGAAAAAGACTGTATATAGGTGAATTAACTCATTCAATTACAGTTGTATAACACTAACGAGGTGAATTCGAAGCAGCTCTGTAATTGATTACTCAAAATTACAGATGGGCTATTTTGGTGCTATAGATCAGGGCTTCTTAAACTTTTCCACTTGCAACACCTTTTGGCCAAAGAAATGTTTACATGACCCCCAGGTATATGTGTATATAAAATAGGTATAAAATCAAGCATTAACTGATAACAAATCAGCATTTGCAAGGTTTGCTAAACAGGCTGATATTCCTTTTTGTGCATCTTTTGCAGAGTACACTGTAAACACTGCACATCAGATTCATGTAAATGTCTAAGAAGCCCACTAGGTGACATTCAGAAAACCTTTAAGGGTTTTAAGGGGTTTGACTGTTTATTTTCAATACTGTTAACATTTAATTCTCTTTTAATGTTTGTATATTTTTAAGTTTTGAATTTTATTGTTGGTTTTATTGTAAGCCACTTTGAGTCTCTTTATTAGAAAGAAAAAATGGGGTGCAAATAATACTCTTGACAGATTTTTGAGGACCCCAACATTGAGCGAAGGTGTCCCCATTTGGGATTGGGACCCATAGTTTAAGAGGAAGATATTATAGTATAAAGAAGCCCTTTCTGTGACTTTGTTGCGGCTGTTGCATAGCTGACAGAATGGCATGGAAGGGAGAAAACAGAAACAATCTGAAAAGGCAGACATATATAGCTCACACAAGAGGAACTGATTACCAATCAAGATAATGCATTACCTTAAGGTAAAATTCATTGAAATACTGCACCATTCATTACATTTCTGAGTTGCTTCTGCCTCTGCACATTATCACAAAACTGTATATCCCTATAAACTCTAGCTCTAAAAATAACAGGGTTAGATTTCATGTTACGAGACATGTGTCATAGGTAGCATTAGATCAGTGTTTCCCAACCAGTGTGCCATGGCACACTAGTGTGGCGTGAGCGATCATCAGGTGTGCCGTGGGAAATTGGAACCTCCAATACCCTTTCTTCCCCCTCCTGCCGAACACTTTTTCTTCTACAATCGGGCTCCGTTCTTCCCAACCTCACTCTGCTCGCTTTGCCTCACTTTGCTCTGGGGCGAGTCTGTGCAGTAGTGCCCACATGGGTCATGCCTTCCTCCCTCCCCCTCCCCTCCCGAACACGCTCACGCTGCCCCCTTGGATCAAAATGGCAACAGAAGCGGCAGTGTAGAAGAAAAAGTAAGTGTTCGGCAGGAGGGGGAAGAAAGGGTGTGAAGGGGAAGGGGGAGGAAGAGGTCTCTGTCGAAAGCTAGCATGGGCAAACTTGGACCTTCCAGGTGTTTTGGACTCCAACTCCCACCATTCCTAGCAGCCTCTGGCCCTTTCCCTCCCCCCCCCTCAGCCACTTAAGCAGGAAAGGGCCTCAGGCTGTTAGGAATAGTGGGAGTTGAAGTCCAAAGCACCCAGAGGGCTGAAGTTTTCCCATGCCTGTTTTAGGGACCTTACAGTGGTGAGCCTCCTTCCAACATTGTGATTCTGGATAGAAAACAAACAACAACATAACATGACATTGTTTGAGTCCACAGTGCTTTCTGGGTGTAGGTGAACTACAACTTCCAAACTCAAAGTCAATTCCCAAGCAAACCCTTTCAGTACTTTCTGTTGGTAATGAGAGTTCAATATGCCAAGTTTGGTTCAATTCCATTGTTACAAGAGTTCAGGCATGATCAGGAAGGGAATCGAAAATAGGTCAGCAAACGTCGTATTACCTCTCTACAAATCTATGGTAAGGCCACATTTGGAGTACTGTGTACAATTCTGGTCTCCGCACCTCAAGAAGGATATAACGGAACTGGAAAAGGTACAGAAAAGGGCAACAAGAATGATCCAAGGGATGGAGCGGCTCCCTTATGAAATCAGGTTGCAACGCCTTGATCTTTTCAGCCTTGAAAGACGGCGTTTAAGAGGTGACTTGATCGAAGTGTATAAAATCATGCATGGGATAGAAAAGGTGAATAAAGAAAAATTATTTTCTTTGTCACAAAACACTAGGACTAGAGGACACTCCCTGAAGCTCCAAGGTAGGAAAATTAGGACTAATAAAGGAAATATTTCTTCACCCAGAGGGTCATTGGGTTATGGAACTCACTTCCAGAAGAGGTTGTGACAGCTGTCAGCCTGAACAACTTCAAGGCAGGATTAGACAGATTCATGGATACCAAGTGTATCAGTAGTTACTGAAAAGGACATTCAAGTGCCACCTCGGAGTTGGTTGAGGTAGGCAGGATTTCCCTGGGTACTGGTTGTGGGGGGTCGGGAGCAGGTCAGGGTTTTGCCCTCCCTTCTGCTCGAGATCCCCGTGTACAACTGGTGGGCCAATGTGTGATACAGAATGCTGGACTAGATGGGCTGAGGCTCTTCTTATGTTCTTATGTTCTTATGTAGGATGCTCTTTGTGTGTTAACTATAAATCCCAGAAACTGTAACTCCCAAATGTCAAGGTCTATTTTCCCCAAACTCCATCTGTGTTCACATTTGGGCATATTGAGTATTCATGCCAAGTTTGGTCCTGATCCAACATTGTTCAGTCCAGTGCTCTCTGGATATAGGTGAACTACAACTCTAAAACCCAAGGTCAATGCCCACCAAACTCTTATAGTATTTTCTCTTGGTTATGGGAGTTCTGTGTGGGAAGTTTGTGTCTTTCTTGCCATTCCTGCCAGGATATCTATGTTGTGTTCATCGAAACAGGCCCAGGTTTCACACTGAGTGTATAAATAAATTTAAAACATATTAACTATATGTATTACTGTGTTAGAGTGTCATTTTGTGTCATTTTGGTTGGTGGTGTGCCCCAGGATTTTGTAAATGTAAAAAATGTGCCGCAGCTCAAAAAAGGTTGAAAAACACTGCATTAGATAATATACTTGTTCCTTTGAGCAATCAGCCCATGGTCTGAAAGTTCCTGGAAGGCAAGTGGACCCCACACCTTTTTGCCACAGATTAATCCAATTATCCAGACCATATTATGCTACTGTTCTCCAGAAAGATGCTGTCTTTGAAGTTTGTGTGCACATATTTGTATGTGTGCATTTACTGCTCCTCTGGCCTTCGCTGCTCTCATTCATTTGTCTTTTCTGTCTGTTATTGTTCTCTTCTTTAATCTGTCTAAAATGCCACTGTGAAACTTGTATTCCTTTTCATTGCTACCACCATGTCACTATTCTTCTGAATACTTTTATTGACATTCTGTCTCATTCATATCATGTTTAAGCTGTTTGCTTCAAACTGCAAAGATAAATAATAGCACCCCATCTTTGTTTGTTTCAAACGGCAATTGCACCCCAGCTATAGCTTTTCCATCCTTTCCTGCTCTGAGCGCTTTTGTATACCCACCTATCCTCAGCAGTCTCTCTCTCTCTCTCTCTCTCTCTCTCTCTCTCTCTCTCTCTCTCTCTCTCACACACACACACACACACACACACACATCAGGTTTGGCATTGTTTAAATAATCCTGAACTTGTCTAGTTCAGTCTGAAGTTATCTTGCTTTACTTTTTATAAACATTGGAGTAGTGCATTATCTTCCCTATATATCATGAGATTTAATGCAGGGATAGTGACCTCGGTCTGCAGGTTGCAGGTCTGTAACTCTTATCTTCTGTGAGCGATTGAAGAGATAAAAAGGATCTCTACAAGCCTGTTGCATGCAAATGATCTCTTGTCTTGCTGCTCGGGAAAGTGCTGTGTATAACCTAATACAGTTGCAGGCCCTGTTTTTGTGGCACAAGGTGCAGGAGAAAGTTTTAATATGTTTTAAATCAGAATTTTTCCAAATTTGCAAAATTCAAATACAGAAGCTATCTAAATTTGTGTGTGTGTGTGTGTGTGTGTGTGTGTGGAGCGACTTGTGAAACTGCAAGTTGCTTCTGGGGTGAGAGAATTGGTCATCTACAAAGACATTGCGCAGGGGACATCTGGATGTTTTACTATCCTTGAGGGAGGCTTCTCTCATGTCCCCATATGGGGAGCTGGAGCTGACAGAGGGAGCTCAACTTGGTCTCCCCAGAATTGAACCGCTGACCTATTGGTCAGCAGTCTTGTTGGAACAAGGGTTTAACCCATTTCTGAAATTCTCAAAGTGTTAATACACAAATCTTAAAGAAGCATACATAAATACAAGGTACAAATTAAAGAGTGCGCCCGCTCTGGGCTCCTACCCCATACGCTTAATAGCGTTACTTAAAGTCCAGGAGTTATCGGGTTTGAGGAAAAAGTTCAAGGGTTCACAATAATAGACAGGCTTTCCAGGTAAGTATATGAGGGGAGGATAGACAAAGGGCCTACAGGGCCGCGTCGTAGCCAAAGAGCGGGTTGGCAAACAAGCCGTGATGGAAATCCAGGGAGCAGTAGTAATGCGGAGTTGTTTGCTGACCGGAGCCCAGGTGATTCACGCGCATGGAAGGCGGATACGTAGAAGTAGCGGCTGGGTCTCCGAGGAGTAGTTGGGCCGACGGGGATACGCTGTACAATGGTCCCAACTCCCGTTTCGACCCCCTGAAGCGGGGTCTTTCTCAAGGCCAGAGTAATAGGGCAACACAACTTGATTCCATACCCAATAGAGGTAAGGTCTGTGGGCAATAGATTACAATGAATAAACGGCTGCAAACACATATATAAGAAACACCCAAAAGCAATTCAAATATATCAAAAGATATTATACATAGTATAAGAGTTTCAAATACATACATCACATAGTAGTGAATACATACCTAATTCATAGAGGCAATTACACACATCTACGAATGACCAACGGCCGAAGCAACTGCATAGTGGGACTCGGTTAAACATAAGCGCAACCAAGGGTCAGGTGCAGGCAATACCTAAGCGAATCAATCAAGTTTTATCGCAAGAGTTCTGTTAGGGTGATTTTATCATTAAGTCCTATTGGAATTTCTGTACCCAGGGTATGAATATACCGGGTTTCGGTTCTCCATGGAGATGAAGGTCCAAATCGCCATGAGGGGGCCTGGACCCGTTTACACCAAAGAATTTGAGGTCATCAGGTCCATGTTTCAAGGTCTTAAAGTGGACGTATAGGGGGGAATCCTCAGACAAATTCCTAATTTTAGACCGATGTTCAGAGATCCTAGTATTCAGATTTCTCTTGGTTTCGCCCAGATAGAGCTTCCCACATGGACAACAAATTCCATACACACAGGAGTCCGTTTTGCACGTAAAAAACTCCTGGAAGACAAACATACGGCCAGTGCCAGGGTTGAAGATTTCTTTGTCAGAGTACACAAATCTACATTGGGCACAAGTGCCACATCTGTGGGTTTTGGGTGTTAGAGTAAAGTGTGCTCTACTTCATTTGAGATTTTGTGGACATCTGCTGGGGATACTGTGGATTTCTGTGTTGGTAGCAAACTGGACTGGATTACTCTCCTTTGCAATTTTATAATTCTTTAATTGTGATATATTTATAGGAAGCCACATGATAATCCCTAAATTTTCAAATGGCTTCTTTGATGTATGAAATGGCAGTCTATCTTAGCTATTTTTGATATTTTTGAAATAATAATAGTGGGATGCCAGTTTTCCTTCCAAATATTTACTTTTCATTATTTCTTTTTTCTTTTTGCTCTCTCCCCTTTTCTTTTTGATCTACCATGCAACAAATGTAGTCTTATCTGTTTTTATTTTACAATTGTAAATATAAACTTGTGACAGTGAACTGTGACAAATCCAAGAAGGATTATCAGTAATTTGATTTTGATTTGAAAGCAAATCACTAAATCAAGGTCAGACAAGATTAATGTTGGGCCAAACACTTGAATAAATGAATTGAAAAGTAGAAATTATGCAGCAATAGACACCCCAGGCTTGGATAACTATGGATAAGAGCCAATAACTGTGACTGTTGTCCTCTTATTACAACCACACAAAGAAAAGGTGGCCTTGAATTGGCAAGTATTTATTTGGAGTTGACTTTTTGCAGCTGGCAGATGGTAATTTTGTCAACACCGATTGTTTTTAAGTACAGGCCAAGGTCTTTAGGCACTGCAATCAGTGTACCGATCACCACTGGCAGCACCTTTACTGGCTTGTGCCAGAGTTTTCGTACTTTGATCTTTAAATCCTAATATTGTGTAAGCTTTTCCAGTTGCTTCTCATCAATTCTGCAGTTGCCTGGGATTGTGACATCGACAATCCATCCTTTTCCCCCCACAATTGTGAAGTCCTAAGTATTATTAATATTCCATTTCGCTGTGAATTATCTACAAACTCCTCTTTCATATAATGTGTTGTACTATGAAGGACAGATTTCTGAATCACTGTCATCAACAGCCTGGCCCAAGTCTGGCAGAATCTGTGATGTGGCTTCCTTGATTGACTATATCAATCTGCATTGTGTTCCTCCTGTTTTCAACTTGTCAAGCATTATTGCCTTCTCTTTGCATGATTATGTATGTATTTATTTACCACACTTGTACCCTACCGTTCTCACCCCGAAGGTGACTCAGGTAGCCTCACAAAGGCAAAATTCAGTGTTGTATATACATATACATATCAATAAATAAACAACTACATTAAAATCAACCTAATTAAACACATAAACATTAAAACATCAGTTAAAATCACAATATGTCCAAAGTTTAATCACCTTGGCTTCTAGGCTGGATTTGCTCTGGGATCTGTTTATTTGTCTTTTTAGCAGTCCGTAATAGTATTATAGAGGTTTTCTCCAGCACCACATTTATAATGTGTTGATTCTCTTCCTGTCCGCTTTCTTCCCTGTCCAGCTTTCACAACCACACATAGAATGGGAAATGCAATGGCATGGATAATCCTAACTTTGGTATTCAAGATATATTTTTACATTAACTTCCGGGTGGGCGGTGATGGTGGCAGGCAGGGGACTATAGGAGCTCCTAGAGTCCCAACAATGTAGAAGTCGTTGGGTTAAGCTGAAGTTCCCCTCTCCTGGTGGATTGACACCGGGGGGGATGCAACGGTCCTGCAGGCATACTTGAGCCCCCAAACATCTCTCTGCTCAAGGGTGAGGTGATAGGGGACCCAGAAAGCTGAGGACACACGGACGACTCCGTGGGAAGCGATCCCGAAATGAGATCACATTTACTGCCAGCCCCGCTCACCAAAAAGACAAAGGACTGGGGGGAAAGGCAAAAGCCGAAGGAACTGAAACGTAAGTTTCGAAAGGGGATATTCCTCTTCAAAGGTGGAAACAAACTTGCCGATCCAGAAAATAAATATAAGGGGAAATAAGGAAATTGTTGATGGCCCTCCACCCAACTTCCATGTGTTATTCTTCCAAGTCAAATCTTGCTTTACATATATGTTTAACATACATGTTAAACACTATAACACTACCTTTCTGTAATGATGAGATTGTGCACTCCTGTGAGGCAAGCAACTATACTGTCAGCAGCAGTATAGCTTAGCATACATGATTTGCTAAGGCTAGACTAAATGTGTCGAACTATTACTAAGCAGCTGCAATAGTGATGGTGACAGTGGTGGAGGATCTCTCAGAGACAACATCAGTGGCTCCATAGCTAATGCTAGCTGGTACTGCACAGAGAAGGCACTTTTGAATATATACTTCAATGAAAACCATACAATGAGACAATCTAAAATAAAACAAGAGATAGTGCCAAAAGATGAACAAGAAATGGTAAGTTGCAATTTTTGGGGTGAATGAGCTAAAGTGGACAAGAGTGGGACATTTTAAATCATATAATTACATAGTGTTCTATTTAGGAAATGAAATCTTTCTCATATGTTTCTCCTAACCTTAGATGAATCACTGAACAGTAAAAATGTTTAATTTACTTTTTAACCAGAGTAAAAAAATTGAGAATGATATAGTAATGAATGATTAAGTTTTCAGTACTTAGAGAGAAAACCAGAAGGATAATTTTGTTTAAGTATAAGAAAACGGGAGCTTGAGCTTAATTAATTAAAGAGCCTATGGTGCTCAGTTACTACCTGAACAATTAGAAAATAAAATAATTTAAAATCAATAAATTAGTATGGCATACTGCAGAGAGAATTACAAAACTTTCTCCTTGTAGGATAGTTAGTTTAGTTTATTGCATTAGCCACAAGGCCATATCAAGCAGAACAAACCATGCAAAAGAAATACATGTATCAAGCGTTGAACAGTGGTTTCGTACTGTGCAACAGTACATTAAACAACCATTCTGTAATGAAATAACAAATACTCTCCTGGCACCTCTGCCTTTTTGCTTCATTTTGGTCAAAATTCCTAGCCTAGATACCCATGTGTTTGTTCCTCAAGTATCCTCATCCCCTCTGCTATCAGTTCCAATTGAGGCAATATATCATTGCCTACTTTTACTAGCTTTGTAGAAGAATGTTGCTACTTTGGTAATTAATAACTGGTTGGGATTAGAGAGGAGGAATATAGTTCTATTAGTCGGAGCCCAGTGGGATTTGTTGAGTAAGAAAACTTCAAGTAGAAATTTTCTTTCTTTTTCATATATTACACATTGGTGGAGGATATGATTTAGATCTTCCACCTCCTGGGCCCCACAGACACATGTTCTCTCTGTGTAAGGGATGGAATGGTATCTACCATATCTAACCATTGATTCATTCTGTTCAAACCTTGCCCTTGTAAGAGCCACTCTTAGGTGTCTTGGTAGATTGGCCGTCAGATAGTGGGCACAACTGTAGGTGGGATTCAGTGCTGCTAGCCATTTCAAAGAGCCTGCACATCTGTCACCCCATTGATCGCCAGGGTTGATTCGGCTGATCTGGCTGGCTAGGCGCATGTCCCCTTCCTCCCTCACCGCTCCATGTGCGTCCCTCCCGAAGCTGCGCGCTCGGTGGAAGAGGACGACGTCCCAGGTATAGAAGGAGTGTACCTTGTAGGATAAATTAGCTGCCATGTCACTACATTATAGCAATATATTTATTATAGAGCACAAGTTTGAAATGCTGTATTTGAATAGCAGTTTGATGAGCCATTTTTCTTTCCTGTCTCAACAAATATTTCTTCCTGTATACCACAGTCTCTTTGCAATTCATTTTTTCTGGGGTTTATTTAATATAATATAGAATATAGAATCTTAGAATAATAGTGTTGGAAGAGACCACATGGGCCACCTAGCCCAACCCCCTGCCATACAGGAAAAGCACAATCTCTATAATGGGGGGGGGGGGGTGAGTTGATATTGTGGTATATGGGCTGCATGAAAAAACTGATAAATGATGAATAAAATTCAGGACCTTTTCAGGAGCTTTTTCCAATGATTTCTCGCAGCACCTGTTATAAGGGATTTACTGACAAAATTATAATGTACATCACTCTACTCACCAGCTTGTGATTCTTTACTAGCCTTATAATAAGAATAAGAAGAATAAATATAATCAATATAATAAATAGATCAAATATAATATATATAAATATAATATAAATATAAACCAAAACTTTATTCAAATATTTACTGGCATCCTATTACATAGTTACAAGAGTGAAATCTCATCACTCATGGGATTTACATTTAAAATCTCCCCACCCAACTTTTGAGTCAAGTAGCAAATAAAAAGCACAAGATTTGAGTTTCTGAACTAAACACTGGATTTAAAATGTCAAATGAGCTCTAAATTAATGAGTTCCAAACATACTTAGTTTTGACAAGAATATGCACAATGTGGTGTCATTTCTATGACACATTAACAGAGCTTTGTCATGAACCCCAGAAAAGCACATCTTTCGTTAATCAACTTGTTACCCAAATTAACTTGTTTTCTTTCTTTTTCGTCTGCATTTTTCTGTTTCTATAAATGTAGTTAAGATGGGGAAAATGTTAAGACTACCTAGAGAGTTGTAAATATTTCACCGAGCCCTGCAAAGTCATAAGATATAGGACACTGAACTTTGTGGGCCAGTGATGCTAGTTGGCATTTGAAAGAAGTTCCACGGGTACAATCAAAAATGTCTCCTGTGATTTGTGTAGGCAGTATAAATGGGGAAAATACTCAAATATATATATAAATGGTTCTTGAGTGTTGAGAAATCCTAATAAGAAAAATCCTGGGCTGATAAGAATCTGCAGTTTGTGATTTATTCCACAAAATGCACATGTGCAAACAAAGGCTACAAATTTCCATTACTTTCTTTTGAAAGAAAATTGGTATAGAATTATAACTGATAGCTCCATCATGCTTTATTATGAAAATGTCTGAAACAGGCCAAAAAAGGGAGGGGGAGAAGATAGTCAGGGTGGATCTAGACAGCCCCTTTATTGCGGTAACTCCCGCAATAAAGAAGGGCCTGTCTAGATGATCCTGAATTAATTCACTACAAACCAGGAAACCCATGGTTTGTAGCAAATTAATTAGATAATAGCTTTATTCCATGCCTTCTTGGAAGGTGTGGGATAAACCCACTATTTCCAGTTCTGGACTGCAGAATACTGCAGTCCAGACAATATTCCCACAGTTTTCTGGGCAAAATTAGCCTGGAAAACTGTGGGAATCCCTACCCTCTCCCCAGAAGCCCCCTAAACTCTGTAAAAAAAAGAAAAGAACTCACCCGGCCTCCCTGGGATGACTGCCGGAGTTCTCCTGGCATGTAGAAATGATGCACCAGGAGAAAGGGATGGGAGAAGAAAATCGCTCCCCCCTCCTTTCTCCTGGCATGTCATTTGCATGCTCCAGGAGAACTCAGGTGTTGCACGTCAGCTGGGGTTTACCTTGCTCAAGCATTCACCAAGAAGCCCAATGTAGAAATAAATAGTTTATTGACAAAGCACACACAGTAAAGAGTAAAAAAATCCAAATAGGTAAGATAAAAGGAGTCTCAAAAAAACAAAGATAAAGCTTCCATGCAAAGGTTAAAGCATGAATATAAATCCAAGGAGCAGGGTAAACTCATGAGCTTGAATAATCTAAAGACAAGGGGAAAAAACATCCACTTAAGTGATCCAAGAATCAACGACAATACATTAGCTTGAGTTCATGGTAAAATCCCCAAGGTTTGAAGCAAAACTTGACCAAGACATGACTTGAAGTGGAAACGAAGGCAAGAGTTCCTTGCTGTAATTGCTAAGTTGATTGATTTAAAAACCGAAAGCAGTTTCTCCCTTATTAAGGGCGGCAATGCATGAAAGCATTCCTTCGGCCCTTCGGCCACTTTTCCCCATCAGCTGACTTGCACCTGGAATTCTTCCCATGCAAAAGCAGTCTTGATTCTCTATCGAATCTCCTGCAAAACAGTTTCATTTTCACACAGAGTCCACCAAAACCCCCTCCATTCTCCCAACCAGGGAATTGCCATCTTGTTCCAACATCCCCTGTGTCTGATCACCTTCAGAAATATCAGGGCCTGCAGGCCCTGCACCCCCAGACCCCTCATCAACATCCTCAGCTGGCTGTACTATATCAAACCCCTCCACATCAACCTCAGCTGGCTTCAACCCAGTGGCTTCAACTTCAGTGACAGGGAGTAAGGGGCATTCCTGTGGGCTGTCCCCTACCAAACATTGACTTTTCTCTCCCAAAATCCTGTTTCATGAGTATGGTATTTAAAAAAAATGATGTAGCAATTCAAAATACTGACAGTATATGTCTAAATAGAGTTTATCAAAATGTTTAACAAAAAGTATGTACTATGCATATATACTCAAAAAATAAAAATACATTGGAATCACAGTAAAACTTTTACCATATTTATTATTCCAAAGCCTACTTATTATTCCAAAACATTGACTGTACAGACTCTTCGGAAATTTAGTGTTTTGTGAGGTGGTATGATCCCACAGCTGCTTATTTTCAGTATTTGTGAGCCCTCTATTTCTAAATTATGTTCCCTTCATGAAAACTCTAAAAGGTCAGTCTTGTACTTACTAAGAACAAATCATGTTATAAGGAAGGACAGTGTGTTGATTAAATGATTCTGTCATTAAATATTTATAATCTGAGAATTTGATCATATTGGGAGAATGGACCATGGCTTTTTTATCAAATATTGCAAGTCTCAGAATACTAACAAGGTTTGTATTTTTAAAGAACACAACACAAACTAGCTTGCTAGAGCTGGCTTTGTCATGTACCATGGGTGAACTAACCTGCTTCAGGCAGGAACTGATGTCTGACTGATCAGTGTTGTTACTATTAGTGGAAGCCCTCCTTCAGACAGAAAATGTCTTGCGGCAATAATGCTAGGAGCTTCCAAATTGCAACATCTGTAAAACACACTTACACACACAAATTACAAGGCAAACTGAGGTTGAAGCATTTCAACTAAATTAGCAATTTCTGTTGATGATGGGGTTTTGGGTGAAGTAAACCTTAATATTAAGCTGGTTTAGAAAAGGCAGCAATGTAGAAATGCTGGTGGAAATAACAGTATTTTGAAATGTACACTTAATTTAAAGATGACACAGAAGGAATTGAGTTGGTATTTATTTTTTTGTCTTATTGCTTTACTTGCAGTTGCTTTCATTTTGTTAGCCAATGTTACTATACTATAGGTGATCACTCGTGGCTGAGTGTGATTGTCTTAGGCCTCTTCCACACAGCTGAATAAAATCCCATATTTTCTGCTTTGAACTGGAATATATGGCAGTGTGGACTTGGATAAACCATTTCAAAGCAGACATTGTGAGATTTTCTGCCTTGATCTACTGTGTTATATGGCTGTGTGGAAGGTACCTTAGCAGTGGGTCCATAAGTGGCTGTAGAAACTTATTTTGGATCTACGTGGTCTGTCACAATAAGGACATACATTTCCAGGTGGAAGGCAGTCATAACAAGAGTTTCCTTTTGATACATTCCTCCCTTTCACACTCTATTCATGCCTCCTCAAAATCCATGGTACCATTGGTAACAGTTTACCTCTAATTAGAATGCTTGAGTGCAAGGGATTCCTAGTTCGCAGTGTTTATGCCACATTTTAAAGGTTAGCTTTAAGCCCATCTTTAAATCTTTAAATTTTGTCCCCCAATATTCCATGAGTTGAGAGTAGAGTAACTGTTTGGGAGATGGTGATTGGGCATTTAAACAACATGGCCAGTCTAGCAAAATTGAAGCTGAAGGATCATCACTTAAAAGCTGGTGGTCAATTGGGGCAGTAACACATCACTGTTCACAAGTTCATCAGAGCATCTGATTTTCAAGAGGATAGTCCAGAGATAATTACAATTCACAATGTCAAAGGTTGATTGCAATGTCAATTAATGTCATGTACTGGGATTCATTTTGTCCCCTCCATTTTTCTTGGACCTGTCATGCATTGAAAAACATATCCATTGTTTCTCTGCAGGTGTGGAAGCATTCTGGGATTCAGGGAGGGTGTCTTCTGAAGTAGCTAGAAGTGGTCTGTAAGGATTCTTGTGAGGAGATACCTCAATAGTTTCCACAATCTCTTCTTTCTCCCTATTTGAAAAAGGTGATAAAGTCCACTCAGCCACTCACACTTTTCTATGAACTTGTGGAGTTGTTGTATCAGCTCAGTCCTGCCTTCTTTAAATATTTCAACAGTGGTCCTATCAGGTCCCCAATGGTGGCACAATGGGTTAAACTCTTATGTTGGCTAACTTGCTGACATAAAGGTTGGTGGTTCAAATCCACAAGATGGGGTGACCTCCTGTCTGTCAGCTCCAGCTTCCATGCGGGGATAAGAAACCTCCCACAGGAAGGTAACACGTCTGACTGTCCCCTAGGCAATGTCTCTAGAGATGGCCAATTCATTCACACCAGAAGCAACTTGCAGTTTCTCAAGTCACTTCTGACATGATTTTTTAAAAGTCTGCTGACCTTGTTATGCTGTTTTTGTTGTTGTTGGTGGTGGTTGATGTTGCAGAATTTGTGAAAAAAAACCTCTTCAGTCACATTAGAAATACAATAGAGAAGGTTATGTCGATGCTCTTTCCAACATGCTGCAATAGATTTTTTTTTGTCCTTTTGAAGTTTGGTTCCATCTGATGAACTTAGAAAGTGTATGACATGATTTGTTGGGCCGTTGTGACTTTTTTTTAAGCCCGTGCAACATGGACATCTGCAAAGTATTATAGTATAGAATATAGCTTTACAGGCAGTTGCTTTCATTTTGTTAGCCATTGTTAAGAGTTCTGTGAAAAAAGGGTAGGTTAGGAATGTTGAGAAGCGAAAGTGTAACTTCTGGTTTGCTAACCAGCAAAATGTATAATTAATCAAATTCTAAAAGATTTACCATGTGGTTATGTGTTTTATGGCTACAAAGGGGTGTTGTTATACTAATATGAAAAATTAATGTTGTTACTATGGTATTTTATAGGCTCTGTGATAACTAAAGTGATCAGACAGGAAAAGATCACTCACACACATATTTCATGGCATGTTTCATAAACCATAATGCTTCATAGAGCAGGAAGAGATTACAGAAGCAATTCAGAAGACTGATCTTGGGATCACAGATTGTTTGCATTACTAAAAGGCAGTGAAATAATAAAAGTTCTCAATTTGGAACAAAACAATTTTTTGGACTAACACAACTATTGCAACACAGCATATTAGTGTGATAAAGTCCTTAGGTTTGTAATTTTAACTGTGTTTTTATGAGAAAAAGTAGGGTAAAATTGGAATCAATCTGATATTTCTTTTTTTAAAGTCTGGTTAAAATCAAATATAAAACATGGTTAGTGTACAGAAAGAAACCAAGCTTCTACAAACTAAATCTTCCAACAATTGTTACTTTGAGTAGTCATTAAAATAAGTCTGTATTGTACCACACTTCATGTTATAACATATATTCATGGAATAACATTTCATATATTTTATAGTTTGAATTTGCTATCTAATTTTAGGAATGTCCATAAAAGCTGTAAAGGTAATGCAAGAGATTAGTGCTATTACAAGAGAATAGTTAATTTACATGTTCATTTTCCATTTATGTTTTCAATTTGTCCATTTTAGGATTCTGAAATACATATGTGAAATATTCAAAACTTCTGCACACAGATGCCATGTCATTCTGATATATTATATTGATTTGATCAGGGAAAATTGTGGCAAGCCATTGTTAACATTATGAAATGTGGTAGACACTAGACTTGTGCATAGATTTTGAGTGGTCAGTTCCCTTTGGTCAGTCCGGCTTGTTTGGCTTGATCAGAGGGCAAGAGTACAGCTGTGATGTTTCCCATCTATAACAGGACTATGGGCAACCTACCATGGCTCCTCCTCCCCTATTTGGCTTCAGTGTATTTTTTTGGCTTGGCTTCTGGCATGGCCTCTCTTAAATCTTAAATGGATACAGGTGTCTACTGAAATCTAGCCAGCAGAAACAGCTCGAGGTTCAGCTGAAATGTACAAGCCTAATAGACACAATTGTATATTGTTTCATAAGAACAGACAATTACAGAAAAAGCAAAAGATGAAGTACCTGCTCACAAAGCTGCAATTTTAACTGTTAGTTAAATTCAAATGTTTCATTTTCTGTCAGTTCATCAGTGACATTAGAAAATAAATGATCTGAAAGTGAAATCCTTTGGGGAAAACAATGTTAATTAATTACATTTCTTGTGGGAGAAAGTACTGCTAAATTTTGTTTCTGGGCAACCTCTTGAGCAACAAACACTGTAGCATTCAGATGTGGGTCGACAGGAGTATGGAGAAAAATGAAGAAAGTATAATTTCATCTGAATATTTGTGAAGGCTTCAATATAGTTAAGGCTTTACACCTTCAACAGCTTCTTGTTTTCTAACAAACTGCTAATTCAATATATAGATTAGTTGGTGCAAAATGTCTCAAATAATTTAACTTGTCTGGTAGCTCTCATAAGTTAACATCAAATTCCACTGGGATTTTCAGTTGTATTTTCTTAATACCCACGTAGAGGTTAATTTAGAGGTTAATACATGAGAAAAGCAGTGTAGAAGTAATGGTGTACCACTACAATGAACAATTTGTCCCCGGAGAGTATTCAATTCTTCTTTTCTAAGAATAGTTTTAAATTAATATACTGATTGGATTTCTTTTAGTGTTCTGTGACAATGGATAGATCACAATTTTATATTTTTCACCACATGTTGAATTACAATTTTCTTCTGTATAATTTCATCCAATTAGCTGCATTTGATTCATTAAAAAGGGGCTCATAACTGATGCTTTTAGGTTTTTTTGTAGTCTGTAACAATGACTAAGGGGAGAAAAGGATAATAATGAGATGCTTTTAATGATGGTAGTGCGTATGCTAGAGAATAGGTTCAAAAAGTAATGGCTTCAAAAGTAATGGTGATGGAGAAAATGTGACTCACAGTTCTTTTCTCATAACTTTTGTTCTGTTTTAAAACAAAAGTATCCCTCAAATTTAGTTTCTAATTCAGCCTATCACTAACTAATCTTTTCTGTTATATCTAGAGAGTTGTGCTACCCTTTAGCTGTTGCTAGACTGTAGCTCCCATCATTGACTATACAGTCCAATGTTCAGCCCAGAAGAAACCATTGGACTGTAAGACTAGATGCTACAAGCTGTATAGGCAATGATGGGAGCTAAAGTCCAGCAACAGCTAGAGGACAGTGAAACTTTTTTGAAATAACAAAAAAGATTAATTAGTGATAGGCTGAATTAGAAACTAATATTGTTTCTCACCCATTTTAGATGGGCATAAGGATTAAAGTAAAGCCAATGGGAATGGAAGACAAGTTATCCATAGTCATGCATGTTGATTTGTGATGCTGTGGTGAAAACCATCTAGGGCGCATGTGTGAAACTTAAGGCCCATGGTCCAAATGCAGCCCACTGTCATTTTATGTGGCCTTCCAGAGGCTGGACTAAAACGCCTGCATTCCTCATCATGAGTAGGGCTGATGGGAGTTGTGAAATGCTAACAATGGGAAGGCTGCAATTTATACTATTTAGAAACAAGGCTTGTGGATATGATGTCTGATTTTAAAATGTTTGTTAACATTTCCCAACCTCAGAGCCACAAGTTCTGTTGGCTTGAAATTTCCATTATGCCCAGTCCACATGGCGGATAATCAAAAGTGATAGGAGCTGTCATTCATTACTATCTGGGGTCCCAAATTAGGTTAAAACCAAATAGCATCAACCATTATGGTAAAAAAAAGTTGGCACTTTATATTCAGAGAGTCTCTGCCCATGGATTTAACAGCCCTTTAAAGGTGACCATAAGGATGATGTGGCCATCAACAAAAATAGGTCTGGCACTGCAAATCTAGGGTATGGTTATGAATGTGTGTGGGGGTTAAATTAAATGAGTACATCATTTATGACAAACAAAATGAAAAGTAGATATGATGTCTGTAATGTTACTATAGTGTTGCTGGAAAAAAATGTACATTCCAATCCCCTTATCATTTTACTTGGGTTATTAGCTTACTACCAGGAGTTAGTTGGGTGTGCTTTCAGCAAGACATGGTGCTTTTATGACTGGAGCCAAACTTTTGCTTAATTAGGAGAAAGATTTTTAACCCCCCCCCCCCCAACAGTCAGTACAGAAGAAATAGAAAATAATAGATTCTTTCACCCAGACTGAGAAAGCCTAAGTTCAATCACTGAATTTTTACTTTGCCTGCTTTTCTTTTTGCTAGGCTCTGCATTTTAATAAACCTCTCACATTAGCATATATCTTTTGAATGTGCAAATCAAAAAGAAATTTAGTTCAGTTCATTTTAGAAGAATTTACCAAAATATCTTCATGTTTGGAATAGAAAGAATTTTATAAATTCAAATTCAGAAAAAGCTAAGCTGACAGAATTTTCCATCTACATACAGTACATCATGTACAGTTGTACTTTCATTTATAGCTAGGACTGTGCATATGAGGATCCATGCCTGGTGAGCATTCAGGCTAAACCGAAATAGATCAGGGCAGAGTATTCACTCACGAGGATGAAGACAAGCACAGAGATTTATTCAGTCTGACCAGATAGGATGCATCTACAAATTATGCTTTCAAAGGTACAAGCAAAACATGAATACAGGGACACAAGTTTTTATACATTTGGCAGCTATTCAAACCTCTTGTGCCCTTCCTTGATTGGCTAAAATAAGGGACAGTTTGGATCTGTACCCTGATTGACTGTTGCCGCCTTCAGGTGGGGATTCCCTCTGGTGGTGTTGTGAATCAGCCTGTGATTGTGTTTCGGGATTTGTTTCTGATGTGCAAAATGATGTTGTTGCTGATGTGCAAAATGAAAGTGATTTGTTCAATGTTTCCCCTACTGACCCTGAAAGCAAGGCATCACTGCAAAAAGTTGGTTCTCATGAGAATTTTCCTGTTAGGCAAAGGGATGATGATTCAAGATTTAGGTTGGGACAACAACCTGACACCTGGGAATGTTAACGAGCAGCTAGATAAGGAGTTGGGGATTAATAGGCATCTGGAGTTTAGCCAGGGGCGGCAGATAGCCCAAGGTTTACGCCGCAGTGAGAGAATTTGGCAATTAAGACCGAAAGCTGCTGAGGGAAAGAGAAACCAGTTCATGACTGTATTTAAGATTTGATTTTGTGGGCATTTCTCAGATCAGGCTATGTTTAGATTCAAGCTTCATGTGCCAAAATTTCTTGTTCCTGTGGAGTTCTAGTGTCTTCAAGAGGGGTCTTGTTTCTGTGGATTTCTAGTCTTGTGGATATTGTCTGCCATTGCCTGGACTGCCTTGTAACCTGTGAATTCTTGTTTTAGATTTATTTTGCCTTGGAATGTTTTTATCCTTTGTGGACATTGCTTCATGATTTTGTATTTTTACTGATTTTATATTATTGAAACTTTCTCACTTTTCTATATTAGCTATTTTAACTGGACCTTTTATATGCTTTAATAAATGAGATTTTGATTTTACACTCACTGTTTAAGTCAGAGGGCTTTTCCCAGCTCTGGAGTGCAACAGGTAGGGTGGAAATGATGGGAGATTGGTCCTCCTGTCCTGGAGGTGTCCCTCATGAGAGAGGCCAAGCTATCAAAGATTCGTGCCCATATTTGAGAAATATTGCTGAGTTTCCAAGTTACTTATTTGTCCAGTTCCAGATGAAAGGAAAATGCTTTGGGGGGGGGAGGTGAGGAATCTCACAAGCTAAAGGTGATGATCTCTTTAGTCAAGACTTGAGTTTGAAATAAAGAAGTGTGCAAATGTCCACATTCCAAGCTTCTGTTTTCACATTCAGCAATCTTTCAGCCAAAGTGGGATACTTGACTGAACAAACATTGGCTGGCTTTATCAGATCAGGCTATCATTCTAAATATACACACAATGGATCTTGATTGTCATTATGCCAGGAAATGCCTGGACAAGGTGGCTGGAAGGCAAAAGCCTTTGAGACTCATCTGGTTATCTTTTGAAACAAATCATATACTTTATATGTACATATAAAGGGATAGAAATAATATTACATGTACAAGGTAGCCATGAGGAGAGGCAAGTAAGAAATAAAATTCTTATAATTAAATTATTATTATTATACACTCAATGAAGGAGAGAGAGGGCGTGATATAAAACAAAATAATTTTTTTAAAAAATGAATAAATCAAGGGTTGAAACAATAAAGTCATTGTGGGGAAACCACTGTTGCAAGTCAGCTCTGCACCTCTGCTGGTGTGTGTCAGTGAATATTTGCAGACTTAAAAAATAACATTTCATATTTCTTTATTCTTGTGCCATTGGGAAACTATAAATACATAAGAACATAAGAACATAAGAAGAGCCATGCTGAATCGGGCCTCAGCCCATCTAGTCCAGCATTCTGTGTCACACAGTGGCCCACTAGTTGTACACAGGGATCTCTGTCACCTGCCACCTCCCACAACCAGTACCCGGGGAAATCCTGCCTGCCTCAATCAACACAGAGGTGGCACTTGGATCCCAGTGGGGGTTTGTGTTAGGTCCTTGTGTTATTCTTTAGTCACAAAAGAATTAATCACATATTTATTAGTAGTAGCAGCAGCAGCAGCAGCAAAACAACACTGTTGTACCTGTCATCAAAGAAGAAAATGAAAGACAAAAAGTAAATGACAAGTGACTACCTTGGATTTTAAACTTTTGATTGTCATTCATATAAGAATTCAATAATTGCATAGCAATCTCTGATTGACTATTTAAACTGTTTTTGCCCTTTGTTCTTGTGTCACAAAAACATAATGCTCCCATTTTATTTAGCAAAGATGAACTGTGATTTTCAAGAAAACTTTCTTATTTTTAACAGAACTGGCAAAATTAAAATCATTGTATTTATCAGAGGAAGACAGGACTTACAAATGCATCTTTCTCTAACAGGCAAAGTATTTAATTCATTTGAAGAATGTTGATTCACTTTTTATTTCTGTTCTAAGAAGAGTGCTTTTTATTCCTATTAGCAAAAAGTACATCATTATGATTCAAATCCTCTCTCTGGCTTAGCCAATTTTATCAAGATTGCTCTGTTAAAAAAAAGAATGTCTGATGGCTTCAGCATAAGATTTTGTAAGCTCTAGTTTGGACTTGCATTCAAGGAAGAGAATCAGAGTATATTGGTTTATCACCATTGTAGAATTAATGCAATTTGGCACTACATTAACCATTATTGCTCAATGTTATGAATAGTTGAATTTGTAGTTTGGCGAGATACCAGCACTCTTTAACAGAGAATGCTAATGACATTGCAAAACTTCAGCTCCCATGATTCCGTAGCACTGAGCCATCACAGTTAAAGTGATTCTATAATGTAGAACAGTGATTCCCAACCTTTTTTTTTATTAGGAACCATTTGACTAGGGACTACTTTGACCAGGGAGTACTTTCCAACATTAGTACCAAAAGGGTTACGAATCAGTTTTTAGTCAACTTTGGATTCTGTTTGCTTATTTGGGTGCTGATTCAGAAAATTGCATTGAATAAACCACATCAGATCTAGTTTCCAATACATAACATATGTCATCCAGTAGTCACTATCCGCTCGCCCACAGAAAAACCATATTTAATAATATAGAGCTGATGTGATCTATCCAATGCAATTTTCTGAATACACACTCCAAATAAACCTAGGACCAGGCCTAAAAACAATGACACCAAGAAAAACATTTTTGATTGGACTGTTTTATTGTACATGGATTCTATTAATATTCATGTTAAAAAAGGAGGGGAGTGAGGTTGAATAAAAATACAAAAAAGCGGAGCACGAGACCCAAGAAACGGTCCCTAATGGCTTTAATAATAATAACTTTGGGGGACTCTCCCCCCCCCCCCTCGCTTGTCAGGTGAATCTTCTCTGCCCTGGTCTGGGAAACCTCCTAAGGCTGAGCAAATGCTGGTGAGCGCAACGGCCTTCCTTCCTTCCTTCTCTTCCTTCCCTCTCCTCCTCTCTCTCTCTGCTCCCTCACGCCAAGAAAGTGCTGGAAAAGGCGAGGGCAATGCACTGATGTATCCTTCCTTTCTTCTCTCCAGCTCTCTTCCAACAGCGGTATGTGCAATTTCCCCTCTCATGTCTCACATACCTTATTTTAGGGAACCCCTGGTTTATAAGCATCCTCTGAAAGTGATGCTGAAATATATGAGGTAATCTTGAAAGTTCTCTGAGGTTTCATCCTTTTGCTATATATCTGGTGTACCTGCAGATTTGGAAAATCACCCTGCAGCTTTGGAAAATCCTTGCAGAAGAAGTACAATCCTTAAGGTGTGCTGCCACCAAACACAATATGCATTTTATTTCCCTCCCAGCATATATAAAAGATTTGCTTGACTTTCCTTTCTTTGAAGAAATTCCTAAAAGGTTTAGTAGCCCACTGATAAAATTGTCAACAAAATGAATTGGTTGAAGTACTGCAAGTTAGTTCTCCTGCTTGCAAAGAACAGTCTGACTTTATGAAGAACATTTGATGGGCACTTTGTTCAAGATCACTTAAGCTCCACCAAAGAAAAGAAAGGATTTTAAAAAGTACAAAGCGAATGCTCAGGTTCTAGCCCTGGTAGATGCAGCCCTTCATCCTGTCAGGATTTCAGAGTGGTGTCCAATCAGTTCTGTGCAGGAAAACATGAAAATGATTGTAATGACTTTGTAGATGGACTGAATTTATTTGTTGAAAAGCCCAATAAATACATAGACCTTCTTTCAGAGCTATATCAAGATACTAGTGTTTGATCCATTAAAAAAATGATTCTAAACTACAAATGGGGGTATTAGTAATAGAAATAGATAAAAAAATCCAAAAAATTAGTAATTGGAACGTAATTAATAACAAGTTTTCTTAATTATTCATTATTAGGAAAACAGGTCTGACGCTGTTGTAAGCACAGGCAAATCAAGGGGGAAACATTTGCCTTCACTTTTTGGAGTACAATCGACTGGAGCTGAAGATTTATAACATATAGAAATGGTTCCACCAACTTTCTGCATATTGATGAAAGTACAGAGAGTGTAATATACTAACATGATAGAAGCAAGCTATATCAACAAACAATCAATTAAATACACAGATACAGTATGAGCTGCTTCTAACACAGTGGTTCTCAACCTGGGGTCCCCAGATGGTTTTGGCCTACAACTCCCAGAAATCCTAACAGCTGGTAAACTGGCTGGGATTTCTGGGAGTTGTAGGCCAAAACTGGAAGCAACTGGAACAAGCTGAAAGCTAAATAAATAAATACTCAGAGGTATATTTTAAAATATATATCTTTCTATTGATTCATCAAATTCAATATCAAAAAGAGAGCAACAGGGCAAAGGCACCTTCAAATATACATTTGACCACTGACATACATTTATACAAATTATTAAAGAGTAATTCAACATATTACCTTATTACAAAGTCCTGAGTCAAAAGAGGATTCCCTCCCTCCAGGCAGGAATCAGGCAGGCTTTGAAGCTGCCTGGCCGTGTCCTAGAAGCAGCACTCTCTCCTGACGTTTCACCCACATCTATTGCTAAAGACACATCTATTGCTAAAGGCCAGGTAACACCTCTCAACAGAGGATTCCCTCCCCCAAGCAGGAATCAGGAAGGCTTTGAGGCTTGCTGGCCGTGTCCCAGAAGCAGCACTCTCCTGACGTTTCACCCACATCTATTGCTAAAGGTACATCTACTGCTGAAGGCCAGGTAACACCTCTCAACAGAGGATTCCCTCCCCCCAAGCAGGAATCAGCTTTGAAGCTGCCTGGCCGTGTCCCAGAAGCCTCTGTCTCAGCCCCTGTCTCTCTCAGCCTCTCTCTCACACACCTCTGTCTCTCTCAGCCTCTCTCTCTCACACACCTTTCTCTTTCAGCCTCTCTCTCAGGTGGGAGGGAAGGAGAAAGCAGAAACAGACGCCCCAAACAGAAGGAGAAGACGTGAGCAACCGATGCCATATAGAATGGATCCGATCACGGATCCATTCTATCTAGCATACATTCCTTGGGTCTGCTCGGGTCTGGGACTATTTTCTGGCTGCAGGAGCCTGCTGTGTCTGTGTAAGTGGGCTCAGAAGCCCTTTCTGGGGAGATTTATATTCCTTTTGTAAGAAGCTCTCTTCTGGCGAGAGGAGAAGGGAACTGAGGGGGCACAATACGAACTAATAGAAAAAATAAAGAAAATCCTGGCCTAAAAGTTCGGTGAAGATATTCCACTTCCTGGTTGGGCATCTTGGGTCAAAAAACATAGAAATTAAAAAATAAAAATGAAAAAACCCGATATCAAATAATTTATAGCAAGAGATAAACACCCCTACAAGATACGTAACCAAAATATGGGTATTTACTTAAAATCTTTTACAAAGGATCAACAAATAAATAACATCATCATATAATTCTAGATCTTAAGTTAATAAAATAAAATACATACCATTAGAACACCAGTAGAAATTTCAGAAATACTTTCCCCATTAACTGAATGAACAATAATAAAGAGAACGGCAAAACAATTTAGTTGCACTGATGGACAGAAGTGATGGAGGACTAGAGAATGTTGTGTGACCAGATCCAATTGTATCTGCTGGAATATAGCTGGAGAATTTTTAAATTTTTTTGTGAATGGGTTGGAATGGTGTTATAGTAATGGAAAAAGATTCAGACTTTCACTGAGACCTGTTGAGGAAATCCTGATCCCAAAATACTTTAGGTTTTTTAAAGAATAAAATCAATCTACAAGCATGTGGAGATTTATTTTTCTGCTGATTTAGTGTATATGCTTTCCAGTCTCTATTCCTAGTGCAATCAATTAAGCTGCAGGAAAAGGAAAGCCATAATAATATAAAAATCTATGTAAGCAAAATATCCTAGTGATTAAGAATATGTTTGTTAGGTGCCAATATATCAGCAATTTATGTGCCAATAAATATTAGCAATTTAGATTGTGGGCAAAACTTTAAGGAAAATGTTCCATGGCATGGGCTCTGCCATAAAGAAAACTCTTACTTTAATTTCCCTTGGGATAAAGGCAGGATTCAAAATAAAGATCGAAATAAACATCTCCAATAAAAGAGACACATACCTAGCCAAGTGCATTGATATAGGATTATACATTTCTTCAAGTACTTAGGTTTTAAGATAAAATATTATCATTGTCCTGAAGGTAAGTAGTTAACTTAGACCTATGACCTTATTGTGAAGTCTTCATAATGTTGTGACTAATTACTACTTCTCACATGTTCATTTTCTCAACTGGGAACATTTTTTTTCCTTTTGGGTTTCTTATTTCTTCTTCGAGAGCTCTGTTAATGCACAATTATGAAGTTTGCGTGCCAGCGCGGGCTTCCAACGGAAACTTTCCCAGTTTGAAAAGTTTTGGCGGTAGCTCCGTCCAGCCGGCCCGGAGGGCATAAAAGGCGCCTCCATGCGCGCCCACCCCATTCCTTTGTTTTCCGCCACTTGGGCAACTCGAAATACAGCTGGTTGTGTGAGCATAGCATGTCCACAACCAGTTTCAAGAAGTGTTCATCCTGCGGTAGCAAGATCCCGGATTGCGACGGTCACTCGATGTGCCTTCGGTGTCTCGGGGAGGGACACGTCGTTCCGACCTGCCGACACTGCCAGGCCTTCTCGTCGCACCAGAAGAGCGAGAGCCCAGAGGCTTCAGGCCTACCTGACGGAGCGTGCTCTCTGCCCTCCAGAGATGGCGACGGCTGTCCCATCTACCTCCTTGGGGTCCGGGCGGCTGCTCGCCCCATCCGAGACGACCGCTCACCCGGCCGGGAAGAAGCGTCCACGGAAGGAGAAGGGCACGAAGTCTGTCTCCTCGAAGACTTCGGTGTCGAAGAGGCCCTGCACCGTGACCTCCGAGACGGTCCAGCTGCCTCCACCTCGCCGCTCATCGACGAGCTCGATGGCGTCAGGCCTCTCCCAGAGGTCGGCCATCTCGAAGACTCCTCTCCAACAGAGCTATGGAAATAGCGTTCCGGAGGTCGAGCGAGGAGGCCCGTAGACCCCAGACCAGAGGTCTGGTTCCTGTGACTCCGGGCAAGTCTCTGGAGGCCGCAGCCTTGAGACCACCGTCTCCGAAGAGACGCAGGACTCTGACGTCATCGTCATCGGCGTCGTGTCCGTCACCGCCTGCCCCGGTTCTCGCTGTGGAGACAGGGGCAGAGCCCCAAACCATCTCGCCGGAGGAATCGGTCCAGACGGTCGTCCGGATTACCCTGGCTCAGCCCTCGGTCCGACAACTCTTCGTGACGTCGCCCGAGAAAGGCAGACAGACCACGAAGCTCGCCATGGCCCCAGTGGCCCGAACGCTCCCTCCATCGACGGTGGTGACCGCGGGCCCTTCTACATCGAGGGCGCCGCCATCGCCCCAGCTTCCGGTTGAACCGGAAGTGGTTCGATCCATGGTCGGGAGATGAGGTCGGAAGGCGAGGCCCCTCGATCGGTGAGATCGGGGTCCATCCTGTCCCTCAACATGGACAGAACACCTTCCCACAGAGGCTGTGAGATGGAGCCGTCTTCCTCACCGACAGACTCGGCGAAGGCCTTCAGCGAGCAGGTCGGCCGGATGGCAAGGTCTCTGGGCATGCAGACGTATGTTCCCAGAAGGTCCAGCGCCTGCCCCGTCTTCAGCAGGGTGCAGGTCGAGGACGCGGCTCAACCACACCTTCCCATGCTGGAACCACTGGAAGAGGTGGTGAAGGCGTCCTGGAAGACCCCGTCGACCATCCCACCCACGCCGGGTCGGATCGAGGCGTGGTATAAGATTGACGAGGGAGAAGGAATGGCTACGATCATCCGACACCCAACTCGATGA
>JARBWK010000004.1:58954521-59080764 GCA_030556195.1 Anolis apletophallus | reverse complement strand
CCTTCCTACCTTCCTTCTCTTCCTTCCCTCTCCTCCTCTCTCTCTTGCTCCCTCATGCCAAGAAAGTGCTGGAAAAGGCGAGGGCAATGCACTGATGTATCCTTCCTTTCTTCTCTCCAGCTCTCTTCCAACAGTGGTATGTGCAATTTCCCCTCTCATGTCTCACATACCTTATTTTAGGGAACCCCTGGTTTATAAGCATCCTCTGAAAGTGATGCTGAAATATATGAGGTAATCTTGAAAGTTCTCCGAGGTTTCATCCTGTTGCTATATATCTGGTGTACCTGCAGATTTGGAAAATCACCCTGCAGCTTTGGAAAATCCTTGCAGAAGGAGTACAATCCTTAAGGTGTGCTGCCACCAAACACAATATGCATTTTATTTCCCTCCCAGCATATATAAAAGATTTGCTTGACTTTCCTTTCTTTGAAGAAATTCTAAAAGGTTTAGTAGCCCACTGATAAAATTGTCAACAAAATGAATTGGTTGAAGTACTGTAAGTTAGTTCTCCTGCTTGCAAAGAACAGTCTGACTTTATGAAGAACATTTGATGGGCACTTTGTTCAAGATCACTTAAGCTCCACCAAAGAAAAGAAAGGATTTTTAAAAGTACAAAGCGAATGCTCAGGTTCTAGCCCTGGTAGATGCAGCCCTTCATCCTGTCAGGATTTCAGAGTGGTGTACAATCAGTTATTTGCAGGAAAAAATGAAAATGATTTTAATGACTTTGTAGATGGACTGAATTTATTTGTTGAAAAGCCCAATAAATACATAGACCTCCTTTCAGAGCTATATCAAGATACTAGGGGTGTTTGATCCATAAAAAAATTGATTCTAAACTACAAATGGGGGGGGGTTAAATTAGTAATAGAAATAGATACAAAAAATTCCAAAAATTAGTAATTGGAACGTAATTAATAAATTAATTTTCTTAATTATTCATTATTAGGAAAACAGGTCTGATGCTGTTGTAAGCACAGGCAAATCAAGGGGGAAACATTTGCCTTCACTTTTTGGAGTACAATCGACTGGAGCCAGGGCCGTAGCCAGGATTTTGGTTGGGGGGCTGAGTTTGGGTCGGGGGCCTGAGACTGGGTGGAAGAGGGTTTACCCTAGCAAACCTTTTGTATTGTTATCCCAATAACCCCCATGAAGGTGGGATATAATGAGCATGGTGATCAGATCATGATATGAATAAACATAACAGTTTAAATAATGTACCTGTAAGGCCTTCGCGGACCATCCTGAGAATTTGGGGGATGAAGCCCCTTAGCCCCGGCTACATGCCTGACTGGAGCTGAAGATTTATAACATATAGAAATGGTTCCACCAACTTTCTGCATATTGATGAAAGTACAGAGAGTGTAATATACTAACAACATGATAGAAGCAAGCTATATCAACAATTAATGCAAATGAAATACACAGATACAGTATGAGCTTCTTCTAACACAGTGGTTCTCAACCTGGGGTCCCCAGATGGTTTTGGCCTACAACTCCCAGAAATTCTAACAGCTGGTAAACTGGCTGGGATTTCTGGGAGTTGTAGGCCAAAACTGGAAGCAACTGGAACAAGCTGAAAGCTAAATAAATAAATACTCAAGAGGTATATTTTAAGAAATATATCTTTCTATTGATTCATCAAATTCAATATCAAAAAGAGAGCAACAGGGCAAAGGCACCTTCAAATATACATTTGATCACTGACATACATTTATACAAATTATTAAAAAGTAATTCAACATATTACCTTATTACAAAGTCCTGAGTCAAAAGAGGATTCCCCCCCCCAAGCAGGAATCAGCCAGGCTATGAAGCTGCCTGGCCGTGTCCCAGAAGCAGCACTCTCTCCTGACGTTTCACCCACATCTATTGCTAAAGACACATCTATTGCTAAAGGCCAGGTTACACCTCTCAACAGAGGATTCCCTCCCCCCAAGCGGGAATCAGGAAGGCTTTGAGGCTTGCTGGCCGTGTCCCAGAAGCAGCACTCTCTCCTGACGTTTCACCCACATCTATTGCTAAAGGTACATCTATTGCTGAAGGCCAGGTAACACCTCTCAACAGAGGATTCCCTCCCCCCAAGCAGGAATCAGCTTTGAAGCTGCCTGGCCGTGTCCCAGAAGCAGCACTCTCTCCTGACGTTTCACCCACATCTATTGCTAAAGGCACATCTATTGCTAAAGGCCAGGTAACATCTCTCAACAGAGGATTCCCTCCCCCCAAGCAGGAATCGGGCAGGCTTTGAAGCTTGCTGGTCGTGTCCCAGAAGCAGCACTCTCTCCTGACGTTTCATCCACATCTATTGCTGAAGGCCAGGTAACACCTCTCCACAGAGGATTCCCTCCCCCCAAGCAGGAATCAGCTTTGAAGCTGCCTGGCCGTGTCCCAGAAGCCTCTGTCTCAGCCCCTGTCTCTCTCAGCCTCTCTCTCACACACCTCTGTCTCTCTCAGCCCCTCTCTCTCACACCTTTCTCTTTCAGCCTCTTTCTCGGGTGGGAGGGAAGGAGAAAGCAGAAACAGACGCCCCAAACAGAAGGAGAAGACGCGAGCAACCGATGCCATATAGAATGGATCCGATCACGGATCCATTCTATCTAGCATAATGGTAGGTTACATACCTGTGACCATCTTTCTTCGAGTGAAGCTCTGTGAATCCACACTTATGAAGTTTGCGCGCCAGCGGCTTTCCAACGGAAACTTTCCCAGTTTGAAAAGTTTTGGCGGTAGCTCCGCCCAGCCGGCCCGGAGGGCATAAAAGGCGCCTCCATGCGCGCCCACCCCATTCCTACGCCACAGTTGCAACTAGGAAGGGTGGTTTGAGATAGAGGTACGGCCGGGCGGGTTCGTGTGGATTCACAGAGCTTCACTCGAAGAAAGATGGTCACAGGTATGTAACCTACCATTCTTCTTCGAGAGCTCTGTGAATGCACACTTATGAAGACTTACCGAGCTAAGGTGAAGGAGGTGGGAACAAACCAGCCAATTTTTATAAAAACCGAACAGGTTTATTGCAACCAGCAATATATATAAATAACATAATCAACAGTGTGATAAATAAGCGTGGAAGACATGCTCCCACGTGTAAACATAGTGCAACAAGCACCATTCATGCCAGGCACGCAGGCCTCACAGTATAAAGTGCAACAAGCACCATTCATGTCAGGCACACAGGCCTCACAACAATAAGTGCACAACAGGTGCGACCTATAACCATAGGATTTTTAAAATAAAGCGCTTTAACCGGTAGACTGTGTCCCGAGACCCGGGGCACGGCAAACACTTATCCCTTTTACAAGGTAGTGAAGTTCGATCGACCCTAAAACTGTCGATGGAACAGTGTCTAGAGGGGAGAACAGGGTAGCCTGTTAGACACTAGCCCTGGAGGCCCTTGGGGTTGAGAATTGACCGACCAAAGGCCGCCCTCCTTTGAAACAGGGTGTCTACCCGGTAATGTGATGTGAAGGTTGAGGGGTTGGCCCAGATGGCCGCCCTACAGATCAGGTCAAGGGGATTCCTTGGAGAAAAGCGGTCGACGTGGCCACTGCTCGTCGAGCGGCCCTTGACCCTAGGTGGACACGGTTGGCGGGCTATCTGATAGCACAGCTCAACCAGGGAGCCACCCAATTTGACAGTCTTTGTGACGACACCGGCAAGCCCAGCTTGTCGGTGGCGTAAGAAACAAAAGAGTCTAGTCGACCGACGGTAATCCGCCGACCGGCCCTTATAGACCCAGAGGGCTCTTCTGACATCGAGGGCTCTGAGCGCCGAGTCACTGTCCCCAGATTGGGAGGACCCCAGGTCTGGGAGCACAATGTCGGTGTTGACATGGAACGGAGACACCACCTTAGGCAGGAAGGTGATGTCCGTCCGCAAGATGGCCCTGTCTGCCAGAAACAGCAGGTAGGGCTCGTCGACCCGGAGCGCCGCCAGCTCGGAAGGCCGACGCGCCGAGGCAATGGCGACCAGGAACGCCACTTTCAGGAGAGGAGGCGTAGGTCGATGGACGACAACGGCTCGAACGGTGGGGATGCCAGGCAGGACAGCACCAGGTCCAGGCTCCAACCCGGCGTCGGTGGATGCACCGGGGACGGGTGTTGTTGACCCCTCTCAGGAATCTCTTGACCATCGGGTACGGGAATAGCGAAGGGTCTCCCCTTTGCTGGTTCTGCCAGGTGAGCGCCGCCAGGTGGGTCTTCACCGAGGACATGGACAGCCCCCTGTCGACCAATCCGGCCAGGAAGTCCAGGACCGCTGGAATCGAGAGCGGGAAAACAGCGGCAGACCGGTCCGCCTGGAACTTGGCGAAGCGGGCGATGCAAGCCGAGTACGCCTTTGACGTGGCCGGCTTGTGGGCTGCTGCCAGGATTGCCGCTACAGCCGGTGAGACGTCTGACGCCCGTGGATCCACCACGTGGTCAAATGTAGGGACGGAAGGTCTGGGTGCAGGAGCAGCCCCTTCTCCCGAGTCAGCAGATCTGGTCGGTGAGGGAGAAGTATGTATTCTTGACTCGCCAAGTGGAGCAGGGTCGGGAACCAGACCTGCGCGGCCAGTAGGGAGCGATGAGAATGCAATCGGTCCCCGAGAGCTGGATCTTCTCGATGATAAGGAGAAGAAGAGGGAACGGCGGGAAGAGGTAGAAGAATCCCGTCGTCCAGTCGAGCAGGAGTGCGTCCCGAGGCAACCCGGTGTGCATCCGGGGCAAGCCTGGCACCGAAAACTGGCAGTTGGCTGTTTTCCGGCGATGTGAAGAGATCTGCGTCTGGGAATCCCCACCGCTGGAAGACACAGTGGAGTTCCTCCAGATGCAGCATCCATTCGTGGGACGGCCAGCTGGTTCTGCTGAGCGAGTCCGCCTCCAAGTTCTCGACTCCCGGAAGATGGACGGCTCTGGGGGTCACCTGGTGACGGATGCACCACTCCCACAGGCTCTGGGCTAGGGCCAGGAGTTTCCTCGAGCCCGTTCCGCCCTGTTTGTTGACGTAGTACATGGCCACTATGTTGTCTGTCCTGACCAGTACTACGTGTCCCCTGACGAGGGGAGCAAAGGCCCGAAGAGTCTTGGCTATGGCCAGGAGCTCCAGGTAGTTGATGTGGTGGAGCCTCTCCGTCGTCGACCATTGTCCGTTGATCGACAGGGTGCCTGTGTGACCTCCCCACGCACGCAGCGACGCGTCGGTTGTCACCGTGATGGATGGAGTCACCGTGTGGAAAGGTACTCCTTTGCACACGTTGGTCTTGGAAGTCCACCACCGAAGGGAGTCTTGGACCGCCTTCGGGAGGGACAGCTTCTTCGAATGGTGTTCCCTGACCGGGTTGAAGTGGTCGAGAAACCAACGCTGCAGTGGCCTGAAGCGTAGCCTCGCCAGTGGAGTCACGGCCACTGTGGAGGCCATGTGGCCCAGCGTGACCTGGATCTGTTTCGCCGTGATGGCGGGCCTGGTGCAGCCGTTCACCTCGCGTCGAAGTGCTTGAAACCTGACCTCTGGTAGATACGCGAGCTGATCGACGGAGTCGAATATTGTCCCGATGAACTTGATGGTCATTGCTGGGACCAGTTGGGACTTTTCTTCGTTGAGGCGCAGGCCTAATGAAGAGAGTAGCTGCAGGGTCACCGAGACCTGTTGTTGCAGTAGTTCTGGAGACTGGGCCGCCAGCAGCCAGTCGTCAGGTAGGGAAAATCCGGATTTTCGGCCTTCTCAAGTGCGCAGCCACGACCGACATGCACTTGGAGAAGGTTCGAGGAGCTGTCCCGAGGCCGACGGACAGGACGTTGCACTGGTACGCCCTCCCTGCTCCCTTGAAGCTCAGGAAGCGTCGATGAGCAGGCTGGATCGAGACGTGAAAGTATGCGTCCTGGAGGTCGATCGAGGCGAAGTGGTCACCTGCCCGGAGAAGCGGGAGAATGGACGACACTGACACCATCCTGAATTTCCTCGGTGAAATGTACACGTTTAAGTCTCTGAGGTCCAGGATGGGTCTCAGGGAACCGTCTGGTTTCGGCACGGTGAAATACCGTGAGAAAAATGCCTCCCTTTCCTTGCTGTGGGGGAGCTGTGAGATCGCTCCCTTTTGAAGCAAGCTGTCGACCTCCTCCAAGATCACCCCAGACGGCTCCGTCTCGACGATGAATCCCGTTGGCGGGGTCTCGTCGAATTCCAAGGCATAGCCGTCTTCAACAATCCAGAGAACCCATGCATCTGAGGTGATGCGTCGCCAGGCAGTGATGTAACGGGCCAGGCGGTCTCGAACGGAGGGTGAGGTGGTGGAGGTCGAGGGCTGGGGAGGCATGGTGGTGACAGCGGTACCTAGCGAGGAGGCGGTGTCATCCGTCGCCCCATCAAACGCGGTGGTTGGATTGTCCATTTTTGTTGTGGCGAGGCCTCGCCTTGTTGTTCTGGTGAGGTCGATTGGCCTGCTGCTGCTGCTGTTGCCTCGGCTGCTGCTGTTGCTGCTGCTGAGAGGCCGGGTATGGCCGTGGGGACTGGCGGTACTGCGACCTGGGCTGGAACTTTGCCCGCTGGTAGTACCGAGGTCTGGGCTGTGCCTGTGGCCGGTCCAGCTTGGCCGTCAGGACTCTGAAGTCGTGAGTGGCCTTCAGCTTGTCGTCCGTGCCCGCAAATAAGAGTCCCTGGGCATCGAACGGCAGGTCTTCGATGGTCTTTTTGGAGTTTGAGAACAACCCCGAAGACTTCAGCCACGCGTGCCTCCGGATGGCGACACCGTGGGCCAGCAGCTTTCCTGACGTGTCGCCCGTGTGGCGGGCCATCAGGATTTGGTGGTGTGCCAGCGACTGCATCTCCTGTGAGATGGAGAGGAGTGCGGTCTGTTGTTCCTGGGAGAGATCCTGGAAAAAGGGTTGGGCCCTTTCCCACAGGATCTGGTGGTAGGCTCCCATGCACGCCCCATAATTAGCCATTTTTGTCAGCAAGAGTCTAGCTCGGTAGATCTTTCTTCCGACTGTGTTGAACCTCTTTCCCTCTTGGTCAGAGGGGGCTGTGGACTCTCGGCCCGAAGACTGGGAGGAAGTGACGATCATCGAGTTGGGAGTTGGATGATCGTGCAGCCATTCCTTCTCCCTCTCGTCGATCTTGTACCAGGTCTTGATACGCCCGGAGGTAGGAGGGATGGTCGACGGGGTCTTCCACGATGCCTTCACCACCTCTTCCAGGGGTTCCAGCATGGGAAGATGTGGCTGGGCCGCGTCCTCGACCTGCACCCTGCTGAAGACGGGGCAGGCGCTGGATCTTGTAGGGACATACGTCTGCATGCCCAAAGATCTTGCCATTCGGCCCACTTGCTCACCAAAGGCTCTCGCGGAGTCCGTCGGTGATGATGAAGGTTCCACCTCACCACCTCTATGTGAAGGTGTTCTGTCCATATTGAGGGACAAGATGGATCCCGATCTCATCGATCGAGGGACCTCGCCATCCTCGATCTCGTCTCCCGACCACGGCTGAACCACATCCTGGTTCACCGGGAGTTGGGACTGCGGCGGCGATCTTGAGGCAGTCATCACTGTCGACTCGGGAGGGAGGTTTCGCTCTGCCAGTGCCAGGGCGAGCCTCGTGGTCTGTCTGCCCTTGTCGGGTGACGTCACAAACAGTTGTCGGACCGAGGTCTGGCCCAAGGGGACCCTGACGACGGTCTAGACAGAGTCTCTCGGTGAGATGTGTTGCTCTACCCCTGTCTCCACAGCGAGAACAGGGGCAGGCGAGGAGTCAGGACACGACACTGAAGACGATGACGTCAGAGTCCTGCGCCTCTTTGGTGATGGCGGTCTCGAGGCAGCGGCCTCCAGAGACTTGCCCGGAGTCACAGGAACCAGGCCTCTGGTCTGGGCTCTACGGGCTTCCTCGCTCGACCTCCGGAAAGCTATCTCCATAGCTTGATTGGAGGGAGTCTTCGAGATGGTGGACCTCTGGGAGAGGCCCGACGCCATCGAGCTCGTCGACAACCGGCGAGGTGGGGGCAGCTGAACCGTTTCGGTCGTCACGGTGCAGGGCCTCTTCGACACCGAAGTCTTCGAGGAGACAGACTTCGTGTGCTTCTCCTTCCGTAGACGCTTCTTCCCAGCCGGGTGAGCGGTCGATACGGTAGGGGCCGGAGCAGCCACCCCGGACCCCAAGGAGGCAGATGGGACAGCCGTCGCCATCTCTGGAGGGCAGAGAGCACGCTCCGTTAGGTAGGCCTGAAGCCTGCGGGCTCTCGCTCTTCTGGTGTGCGACGAGAAGGCCTGGCAGTGTCGGCAGGCAGGAACAACGTGTCCCTCTCCGAGACACCGAAGGCACTTCGAGTGACCGTCGCAATCCGGGATCTTGCTACCGCAGGATGAACACTTTTTGAAACTGGTTGTGGACATACTATGCTCACACAACCAGCCGTATTTCCGATGTTGCCCAAGTGGCGGAAAACAAAGGAATGGGGTGGGCGCGCATGGAGGCGCCTTTTATGCCCTCCGGGCCGGCTGGGCGGAGCTACCGCCAAAACTTTTCAAACTGGGAAAGTTTCCGTTGGAAGCCCGCGCTGGCGCGCAAACTTCATAAGTGTGCATTCACAGAGCTCTCGAAGAAGAAACACCCCTACAAGATACGTAACCAAAATATGGGTATTTACTTAAAATCTTTTACAAAGGATCAACAAATAAATAACATCATCATATAATTCTAGATCTTAAGTTAATAAAATAAAATACATACCATTAGAACACCAGTAGAAATTTCAGAAATACTTTCCCCATTAACTGAATGAACAATAATAAAGCAAGAGAAAGGCAAAACAATTTAGTTGCACTGATGGACAGAAGTGATGGAGGACTAGAGAATGTTGTGTGACCAGATCCAATTGTATCTGCTGGAATCTAGCTGGAGAATTTTTAAATTTTTTTGTGAATGGGTTGGAATGGTGTTATAGTAATGGAAAAAGATTCAGACTTTCACTGAGACCTGTTGAGAAAATCCTGGTCCCAAAATACTTTAGGTTTTTTAAAGAATAAAATCAATCTACAAGCACGTGGAGATTTATTTTTCTGCTGATTTAGTGTATATGCTTTCCAGTCTCTATTCCTAGTGCAATCAATTAAGCTGCAGGAAAAGGAAAGCCATAATAATATAAAAAATCTATGTAAGCAAAATATCCTAGTGATTAAGAATATGTTTGTTAGGTGCCAATATATCAGCAATTTATGTGCCAATAAATATTAGCAATTTAGATTGTGGGCAAAACTTTAAGGAAAATGTTCCATGGCATGGGCTCTGCCATAAAGAAAACTCTTACTTTAATTTCCCTTGGGATAAAGGCAGGATTCAAAATAAAGATCGAAATAAACATCTCCAATAAAAGAGACACATACCTGGCCAAGTGCATTGATATAGGATTATACATTTCTTCAAGTACTTAGGTTTTAAGATAAAATATTATCATTGTCCTGAAGGTAAGTAGTTAACTTAGACCTATGACCTTATTGTGAAGTCTTCATAATGTTGTGACTAATTACTACTTCTCACATGTTCATTTTCTCAACTGGGAACATTTTTTTTCTCCTTTTGGGTTTCTTATATATATTTATGACAGAGTTCATTTTTTTCATTTATTATGCAGTTAATGATTACATCTTATTAAATGTAAGTTATATTACCATGGCATCTTCTGAATTCAATACATAGTATATATTTATTTATTTATTTTTTATTTATGGCATTTTACCTCGCTTTTCTCAACCCCCGAGGGGGGACTCAGAGCGGCTTCCAAAAGGCATAATTTGATGCCTACATCACACTTGCAGTATAAAACACAATATAAAACCCTCCAGCATTCGACACTAAAATACATTAAAATACAATTATATTCACACATCCTATGCATTCACCTATGTTAAAAACAGTGTTCCATCCATATAGTTATGGTTTACAGCCATAACTATATATATTTTCTTTTAGAACACATTACCTCTGGCTGTATGTTATTTTTCTTATTCTATGCTTGGATATATGTTTTCTGATAGCTCGTACATAAATCATAATATAGTAATAAAGACTACATTAATATGACTAATGTGCATTCATATTGTCAAATGCATAGGAATAAAAATAATAAGACAATCGTTCTTTAATACTCTTTGAGGGAACACTGAATGGGAACAACTATACTTAAAAATAATTAGCTTTCATATCTGAGTAACATGTATATACATCAGTAGAATTTCTTTATTCTGTTGTTTAACTTTGTACCATATGCAAAATCTGACTGTTATAGTTTTCATATATTCAATAAACATATCCTCATAAGAATAACCCTAAGAAGGGAATATGAGTATCCTATGCGTATTTATTATTTCCTCACATCATACATAGACTGAGTTGAAGACTTTATCTAAGAAACTGTACATAGCTTATGAAGAAGGGCTGTTTTCCAATTCTAGTGCTTCTATGCACTAATAGCTATATAGTGTTGGGTTTTGGGTTGAATTTTTCATGAGTCTGTCTACCATAATTTTTCACACAGAACCAAAGAGTGGTATGGTAAGAAGAAGGGTTGGTTGTGGCCTATTATAATTTCAGTATCTCGATAACTTGATATATTTTGCAGTATTTCAATATTTATTTATGTATTTATTTATTTGTCGATTTCTAGGCCGCCACTCCCGGAAGGCTCGGGGTGGCTCACAACAGGGCAATACACAATAAAACACATTAAAACACATAAAGCACTCTAAAATATCCATACATTAAAAACACAATACGCTGTACAAATATTGTTCTTAGGATAAGTGGTCAATACAAAGAGATAGCATTCAGAGTAAATGCAACAGGGCTTTAGAAAAGCTTCCCAATGGTTTCCTGTTTGGCAGGAAAAAATAGTGACCTCTGAAGAAAAGTTTGCACATGACTGCTCAAATAGTGGCTGTAGCCCAGAATAGATTGCCTAGCTTAGGTTGGTGTATTATGTTCCTGATATGATCAACTTTAGCTATAGTAACACACTAGTTATTTCTATATTAGATTACGGCAGTGCTCTCCACAAATAAAGTATGTCTAGAAACCACAGGTATTCCAGAATGGAGCTGTGAGAAAATGCACATGTGGTCCTACTATATAGTTAGTTTGTTTTAATCTATGTTGTGTGCTTCCTTTGGTCCCATATTGAGAAAAAAGGAGGATATAAATACAGAAATTATGTCTGTCCTGAAAGGGGTTGCACTGGTTACCAAATTATCTCTGGACAAAACAAAAAGATTTTCAAGTCCCATTTGGCTTTCATAGCCCCGTATCATCATACCAAAAACATATATTATAGGGGTCACCTACTCTGAAAGCAGGGTTTATATGCCCTAACCTAATAAAGTAATTGTAGCAGTAGCAGTAGTAGTAACCAGTGTTGAGATTAATGACCTAATCACATGGGGCTTTTTAGCATCCTAAAAATCATGCTAGACTTCCCATGGAGGCCCTGTCTACAACTGGAGTAGAAGCATTGTATGATGCTTCCCTCGCAACATGGGAATCTTCCCATGTTGTGCTGGCTTCACACCACTTTTACAATGTTTCCTCCATGTGATAGAATAAATGTTGTCACAATGAATTGATGTGCCGTGCAATTGAGTCGCCCCTTATCCCTGCCATTTCACCATGAAGGCTGGTGAAATGGCATTGGGGGGATCCCCCATTGTGATAAGTTCACTAGAGAAGGGTCTATCCTGATTTTCTCAGAGTTCAGGCAGGCTCATATTGGGCAATATAGTCTACGAAAATAGCCTGGACCTAGGCCATATAGGGCTTTAGAAGTCATAATCAACAGTCTGAATTGTGCCCAGCTAACAAACTGGCAGTTAGGCAGGTAACATGGTGATTTGCATCATGGTTGAAGCTCTTCCTACACTAGCAGAAGTTTCCAAGCACTTCAAATATTTCCCAATGTCACCAAGGCTTAGCTGAAGACATATATATAGAGAGGGTCTTTTCTGTGGCAGCACTTAAACTACAGAATGCCAGAAGGCTTGAATAACCCCATTTTCAGTTATGTTTTACTGGACCACATAAATAATTTTTTGCATAAGTACCTGATTATTTTTCTTGAGTATTAGACACCCTTTTTGTCTGCTGCCTCTATTGTATCAGCTGCACCTGAACTTGTTTTATTGTATTGTATAGTGGGGAATTTTGTAGCATTTTATATGTGGATTTAATTGCTGTTAGCCATATAGAATGGGAGGCTATAAATGATCAAACGAGTATAAACCAATAAATATGCAGTTGAAGGCATGTGTACCATCAGAATGGATTATTGTTTTGTATACTAGGTTTTCTTGAATTCTTCTATCCCCAGTTAATAACTTAATATCTTAAAAATGCTCTGTCTCTGCTTGTGTGTGTGTGTGTGTGTGTGTGTGTGTGTGTGAGAGAGAGAGAGAGAGAGAGAGAGAGAGAGAGAGAGAGAGAGAGGGGTGACTTGAGATACTTCAAGTTGCTTCTGATGTGAGAGTATTTGCCATCTGCAAGGACGTTGCCCAGGGGACAACCGAATGTTTTACCATCCTGCGGGAGGCTTCTCTCATGTCCCCACATGAGACATTGGAACTGACAGACATGAGCTCACCCCACTTCCTGGATTCAAACCGCCGACCTTTCAGTTAGCAGTCCTGTCGACACAAGGATTTAACCCATTGACCACCGTGGACTCATTTGTCTCCGCTGGTTTAAAGAGACAAATGCTTGATCAGAAAATAAATATGTGTTTTATTTTTATTCATTAATACTTAAGGGGAACTCCACGCATCATAGTTCAAATAGTTTGACTGATGAAGAAACTTTTAGAAAATAGTACATATCTCAGTTTCCTATGAAAATGTTACTTTATGGTGGGAGTGTGTATATGTGAGTGTGTAATGGGGTTCAAAGTGAGCAACTATAAAAGTATTGTAGCCTACAAACAGAATAAATTGAGATTGTGGGTCATTGTAGCACAGCAGTTCTCGTTTGTGCCTGGAGGGCAGGGAATAGGTCCTGGGGTTCCATTAGCATTAGGGCCTGCAGCAGCAGATGTGGATTCAGAGGATGAGCTAGATGATTGGGGTGAAGCACAGGGCCCTTCGGATGGGCCTCGTTCGCCCACAGAGAGCTTGGCATGGGATGAGATGATGTTTGGGCCTAGCATAGATTCCGATCACCAGGTGGAGATGGGAAGCAGCGAAGGAGTTATGAACACCCGGGGAGGAATTCCCAAGAGCTTGAAAGTGAAAACATGGACGAAGCCGAGTGGGAAAGTGCTAGGGAGGAAAGTTCTCAGGAAGATAGCGACACAGCTGCTGAGAGGCAAGGTCGCTCCTTCGATAGGAGACGGGACATTGAGTCTACCAGGAGGGCTTGGTCTAGGGTCCTAGACCGACCGAGGTCCGTGAGCAGAGATTGGAGACGAAGAAGCCTAGAGCGTCGCGGACCTCGGCCGAAGGATTAAGTATAGGATCCATGGGAACGCATCCTCAGTTCTCCGGCCACGTCTTTCCTGAATAGGCGTGAAGCGGAGTGGGACCACAAGCTAAGCCGTGGTCATCAAGCCTTGTCTTGCATTTGCCTTGCCTTGTTCTTGATCCGCATTGGATTGCGGAGCCTTGCCTTGTTTCCTGAACCGCATTGGATTGCGGAGCCTTGCCAAGCTTCAAGCCTGTTTGCTACGTTACTTTGGACAATCTTGCTTACTACCCTTTTGGACAATTGCTTACCATTGGACTATATAATCTTTGGAGCTGTTTTTATACTCAATAAAGTAGTTAGCCTTCAGTACGTCTCTGTGTGTGTGCTTAAGGGGCCTGCTAAGTCCGTGATCGTGACAGCTGGCCGGAGAACTCCAAGAACCCCTTATCACACCACGGGACGCCGCGAGACGCCGCAGAAGCGCTCCACGACAGTGGTCGCCATGGCTAACTTGACGGATGCACAAGTGCAAGCGATGCAGCAGGAATTGGGAGAACTACGTACCCGGGCCGGACGGCACCCGGGGGTGAGTCCACCGGCCCGTTTCAATGGCAACCCGGCTCAGGTGGAGGTTTTTGTTTGCCAAGTGGAACTATACCTGGAGCAGCGCCCCAACGAGTTCGCCAATGATCGCGCCAAGGTGGTGTTTATTTTCAACCTGATGGAAGGGACCGCAGCAACGTGGGCCACCGCGTTGATCCGGGCCCAGTCCCCCCATACCAACACGCTGCAGGCTTTCCTAGCTGCGATCCGGGCGACATGGGGGGCTCCCGTGAATGAAGAGCTGGCTGAGAGAGATTTGGCCCGGCTGACGATTAAGGATCTATCCCTGTCCCAGTATATTTCCCGCTTTCGAGTCCTGGCTGCCCAGGTGCAGTGGAACGTATCGGCGTTGCATTACCACTATACTGCAGGGCTGACTTCGGAAATGCAACAGGAGATGTTAAAACATCCTCGGCCTGATGATCTTGAGGCTGCCATTGCCCTGAGCCTTCGTGTGGAAGCTGGACTGCAGACCAGGAGGCGGTGGGACAAGGCCCCCTGGAGAAACCGGTGGCCAGGAAGGAAGGGGCCCCGGCAATTGCCAACGCCCGCTGGCCCTGACGACCCGGAGCCCATGCAGTTGGGGACAGTACGGCCCAAAGTGGACCAGGCGGAGAAGGCTCGGCGTCAGCGTCTTAACTTATGCTGGTACTGCGGGGGGGGGGGGGCTGGACATGTTTCAAAGGAGTGCCCCCAGAAACCGCGCGGAAAAACTCCTCGGGCCTCTGCCGCCCTCGGAGGGGCCCCAGAGGCCGAAGAAGCCATCCAGGCGACGGGGAAGGGGCCGGCCGGGTGTAAGAGGGTTTGCTCACTCGGCCGACGTCGCTAACCTCCCCCCTGAACCCAAGACTGGACAATTGTTCCTTGTAATGGTCAGCCTGTGGTCACCCGAAAAGGGGCCGATGATGGTCCATGCCATGATAGACTCGGGGGCCACCAACAACTTCATCGATGCAGACTATGCCAAGTCTGCTGGATTAAAATTTCTTGATCTCCAAGAGCCCAAGGGTGTCCAGACTATCGATGGGAGAGTTTTGAAAACCGGGGCTGTGACTCAATATACAGCCCCTACCAGGATGTGGACTAGCTCCCATAAAGAGGACATTTCTTTTCTTGTGACCAAGCTCCCAGATTTCCCCATTGTCCTGGGCATTGTGTGGCTCGCGCTCCATGACCCCCAGATCTCCTGGGCCAAGAGACAGCTATTTTTTTCTTCTGAACATTGCCAGGGCCACTGCATGATGGCCCGGGCGTGCCAGGCTCAAGAAGTGGAAAATGTGGCCACCCTGCCCAAGAAGTATGCCGGATTTTGGGATGTCTTCAGTGAGAAGGAGGCGAAACGCTTGCCTCCACACGGCCCTATGACTGTGCCATTGAATTGCAGCCGGGAGCCCCAATCCCGCGGGAGACTCTACCTCTCTCGGAACCAGAGCAACAGGCTCTCCGAGATTTCCTGGATGAGAATCTGCGGAAGGGGTTCATTCGGCCCTCCCAATCCCCGGCCGGGGCACCGATTCTGTTCGTCAAGAAGAAATCGGGGGAGTTGCGGCTTTGTAATGACTATAGGGAACTCAACAAGGTCACGATCCGGAACCGCTACCCCTTGCCCTTGATCCCCGAGCTCTTGGAGCGGATGCGGGGAGCCAAGGTGTTCACTAAACTGGACCTGAGGGGGGCTTACAACCTTGTCCGGATTCGCCAGGGCGATGAATGGAAGACGGCCTTCCAGACCAAGTGGGGAAGTTTCGAATACCTGGTGATGGGATTCGGTTTGTGCAACGCCCCCGCCTGTTTCCAACATTTCATGAATGACATTTTTCGAGACCTGCTGGACCGCTATTTGGCGGTCTACTTAGACGACCTGCTGATTTTTTCTCCAGATCAGGCAACCCATGACCGCCATGTCAAGGAGGTGCTCCAGAGACTCCGAGCTCACGGGCTCTATGCTAAGCTGGAGAAATGTGCTTTTGATCTGCGGGAGGTGGATTTTCTGGGCTACCGTATCTCTCCTACGGGCATCGCCATGGATGACACCAAGGTCCAAGCCGTGGTTGACTGGGCGGCCCGGCCAGCAAAAAAGACATCCAACGATTCCTGGGCTTTGCCAACTACTACAGAAAGTTCATTCCTGACTTTGCCAAGTGGGCTGATCCTATCACCCAGTGTTTGCGGGGAAAGGTGCCTTTCTGGTGGACTCCGGAGGCAGATGTAGGGTTCCGCAAGTTAAAGCAGCTGTTCACCACTCAGCCGCTTCTGCAGCACCCCAACCCCCGCACCCCTTTCATCGTCCAGGCTGATGCGTCGGATGTGGCGGTGGGAGCGATCCTGCTACAGCCTCAGGGGACGGACTTGTTGCCCTGTGCCTACTATTCCCGGCAGCTGACGGCTCCGGAAAAGAACTATACCATTTGGGAGAAGGAACTTTTGGCCATCAAGGTGGCGTTTGAAGTCTGGAGACATCTGCTTGAAGGGGCCAAGTTCCCGGTGGAGGTTCACACCGACCACCGGAATTTGGAGCACTTGAAGACTCAGCGCAAATTGAACCAGAGGCAACAGAGATGGTCCCTGTTCTTTGAGCGATTCAATTTCCGCATTCACTATGTGACCCCCAAGCAGACCAAGCAAGCTGATGCGTTGTCCCGAAAGCCGGAGTACGTTCGTGATGGGGCTGGGCCGTCTGAGGCCCGGTTGCTCAAAGCGGAGAACTTTGCGGCTGCTCGGGCGCTCCCTGTCCATCCTCCAGCGGCCCCGCCGGCCCCTGGAGACAAGAGACCTTTGAGTGTTCGTGTCCACGCTCGCCAGCGGACCGACCCGTGGGTGCAAGAGCAGCTGGCCAAGGGGCCCCAAGCCCCTTTCCAGGTAAAGAACGGGGTGCTCTACCACCGGGACTCGGTCTATGTTTCCCCGGGGCCCGAGCGGGAGGACATTCTCAAGCTTTGCCACGATAGCCGGGCCGCAGGCCATTTTGGGCTTTTCAAGACTCTGCAACTGGTCCTACGGGACTTTTGGTGGCTTAAAGTGCGGAGGGATGTGGAGGACTATGTGGGATCCTGCCCTGTGTGCCACCGGGCTAAGAACCAGGGGGGCAAGCCGGCCGGTTTGCTCCAGCCGCTCCCGACCCCCTCTGCGCCCTGGAAGATGATTTCGGCTGATTTCATCACCGACCTCCCCAAGTCCAAGGGTTTCACCACGATCCTGGTCGTGGTGGACTGTTTCACCAAGATGGGACACTTCATCCCCTGTGTGGGGGTGCCTACTGCCAAGGAGACTGCTGATATGTTTGTGCAACATGTGTTTCGGCTGCATGGACTTCCACAGAGCTTGGTGACGGACCGGGGCACCCAATTCACTTCCCAGTTCTGGAAGGCTGTCCAGAAGTTGCTGGGGATTGATGTGCGGATGTCCACGGCTCATCACCCGCAGACCGATGGGCAGACCGAAAGGGTTAATGCCACCTTGAGCAGTACCTGCGCTGCTATGTCAACTATCAGCAAAACAACTGGGCGTCCTTGTTGTCTTTGGCAGAGTTTGCTTACAACAATGCGACGCAGGAATCCATCAAGGAGACTCCTTTCTTTGCTAACTATGGACACCACCCTCGGTTCTACCCACCGGTGGACCCGTCTGGGGACGTTCGGAGGCTAAAGATTGGCTTCGAGAGCTCACTGCACTCCAAGACTTGCTACGCACCCAGGTGGACCAGGCGAAAGCTGACTACAAGCGGATGGCTGATCGGCGGCGCCAGGAGGGTCCTGAGATCCTCGTGGGGATAAAGTTTGGCTGTCCACCAAGAATTTGCCCACGCAGCGACCCAGCCGCAAGCTGGACGCGAGATTTTGGGTCCCTACAAAGTTTTGGAGAAGGTGGGGCCTGTTTCCTTCAAACTACAACTCCCAGCGGACATGAAGCTCCACCCGGTGTTTCATCGCTTGTTGCTCCGCCCGGCGAAGGGGTGCGGCCTGACGTGACGCAGCCGCCTCCTCCCCTGTGATGCGCGATGGCGAGGAGGAGTTGGAGGCGCAGGACATCTTGGATGCTCGCATCCGCTACCGGAAGTTGGAGTCTTTGCGTGACTGGAAGGGGTTGGGCCCGGAAGACCGTTCATGGACCCGGCTCGGGATGTCTCGGATCTGGCTCGTTTTCACCGCAAGTACCCTGACAAACCCAAACCTCAGAGGGCGGCCTCGGAGGGGCCCTGAGAAGGGGATAGTGTAGCACAGCAGTTCTCGTTTGTGCCTGGAGGGCAGGGAATAGGTCCTGGGGTTCCATTAGCATTAGGGCCTGCAGCAGCAGATGTGGATTCAGAGGATGAGCTAGATGATTGGGGTAAAGCACAGGGCCCTTCGGATGGGCCTCGTTCGCCCACAGAGAGCTTGGCATGGGATGAGATGATGTTTGGGCCTAGCATAGATTCCGATCACCAAGTGGAGATGGGAAGCAGCGAAGGGAGTTATGAACACCCCGGGGGGAGGAATTCCCAAGAGCTTGAAAGTGAAAACATGGACGGCCGAGTGGGAAAGTGCTAGGGAGGAAAGTTGCTCGGCCGAAGGATTAAGTATAGGATCCGTGGGAACGCATCCTCAGTTCTCCGGCCACGTCTTTCCTGAATAGGCATGAAGCGGAGTGGGACCACAAGCTAAGCCGTGGTCATCAAGCCTTGCCTTGCATTTGCCTTGCCTTGTTCTTGATCCGCATTGGATTGCGGAGCCTTGCCTTGTTTCCTGAACCGCATTGGATTGCGGAGCCTTGCCAAGCTTCAAGCCTTTTGCTACGTTACTTTGGACAATCTTGCTTACTACCCTTTTGGACAATTGCTTACCATTGGACTATATAATCTTTGGAGCTGTTTTTATACTCAATAAAGTAGTTAGCCTTCAGTACGTCTCTGTGTGTGTGCTTAAGGGGCCCGTTAAGTCCGTGATCGTGACAGTCATAGAGGGAGAAAACCTATACTTTAGAAATCTTGACACAGCATGCAACAAAGTAGAAACCTCATGGAGAGAGCTCTAAGAGTAATTACAGTTACAGACTAAATGCATGGAAGATTTATTGATATACGCAGTAACCATAATAAGTGACAAATTAAATGATATTGCATTACACTGGCAGAAATTATAATATTAAATCTAGAATGACAGAACTTCATACAAAGAATGGAATCCTACAACCAAATAATTCCTTTCCATACCTTACTGTGAGCTCTGAAGATGTCTTAGTAACGTTATTTCTATTGCTTGTAAAAAGGAGCACTTTATTTCACAGAGAATAAAACTGCCATATTTTGTTGCATATTAGATATTTTATTTTATTCCATTTCAAAGTTTCATATTAAATCTGAGTTGTGTTGCAAATGCAGGAAAATAGTGCCAGCTGTTGTATACTAACTTATTCCAAAGAGTGTTCCAAAGGAAACCAAATTGGCAGAGATCAGAAAAATGGCAGGAAAAGCAGTAAAAAAAACCCCCACAGTTTAATATTAAGAAAAACAAAAATGATACCACGTACAATTTACACAAATTTAAATTAAATAATAAAGACATGGAGGAAGTGAAAGATATTCTATACCTTGGCTTAGTCATTAATCAAAATGGAGACTGCAGCCAAGAAAGAGAAAAGGGGGGGGGGGGACCACTAGAACTTTGAAGGGCAGCTATGAAAAAAACTGGACAAACCCCTCAAGTGTAAATATGTATTATTGAATATCAAAGCCAGGATTGTCTGTGCCATTGTACTTCCAATTTCTATGTATTGTTTTGAAAGCTGGGCAGTGAAGAATGGTAGTAGAGTCACAATCATATCTATCATAGTTTCACTATGCTAGAGTTTTTCAGACATTTTATGTTCGTGACATACCCTTTTAGACATGCATCATGAGACAGTAATTCAATTTTACTAGCAAACCAGAGGTTAAACCAATCCCTTATAAGAGATTCAGACACTTATATAAATTGCAGAAACAAAATGTATGGAAACACAACTCATCTCATAAATGCATTTCATATATATATATATATATATATATATATATATATATATATATATCTTATTGCTTATTTCACATAGACACAAAGGTTTGTCATTATGTTTGTGCAACACACCAGCACACTGCAGGTGACATATTAGTGTGTCACAACACACAATTTTGAAAGTTCTACATTATGCTGTTGTGAAGTTGCTTTAAAGACAGGCACAAAAAGGATTTGCACATGATTATGCAATTGCAACCTCCTGGGCACAATAATTGCACAAGAAAAATCTGTAAAAGTTTAACAGCATTGCAAAACCATGACATTCATTGGGTCATCTTAAGCAACTTGATTATCCAACCTAATTTATCTCAGAACACCTTTTACTCATTCAGTTTCTTGATGAATGCTGGGATAAACATTTGACAGCTAGATAAATTGCTCTATTTTCAGTGTTTGTAGAATATGCTGTGGTGACCTTAGTGGATGATCTCCATCTTGAAACTGGCAGAGGAGTATGTCCCTGTGCTTTTAGATCTCTTTAGATACCATCAGGCATAGCCGGGGGGCTTAGGGACTTAACCCCCCCCAAATTCTCAGGGTGGTCCATGAGAAGGCCTTACTGGTACATTATTTAAACTGTTACGTTTATTCATATCATGACCTGATCACCATGCTCATTATATCCCACATTCATGGGGTTATTGGGATAACAATACAAAATGTTTGCTAGGGTAGACCCTCTTCCACCCAGTCTCAGCCCCGAACCAAACTCAGCCCCCCCAAATCAAAATCCTGGCTATGGCCCTGATACCATTGACCATAGCATCTTTCTGGAATGCCAGGAGAGGCTGGGAGTCAGAGACACTGTATTGCAGTGGTTCATGTCATGTCTTTCAGATGCCGGTGCTTGTGGATAGCTGCTCATCAAAAAAGGAGCCACAAGGTGCCATTATATTCCCAATTATTTTAAGATTTACATGAAACCGGTGGGAAGGATCATCCAGAAGCACGGGATGGGGTGGTATCAATATGCTGTTGATATCCAAATATATTTCTACATGACTTTAAAATCGACCTTAGCTAATGATACTGTGTCTCTTGTGAATTAATGCCTGGAAGTGGTAATGGGCTAGATCAGGGCTGTCCAACTGCCGGCCCTGGGGCCGGATCCGGCCCCCCAGCCTGTTGGACACGGCCCCTGCTATGCCCCCAGCCGCCATTTTTAAATTTTAAAAAAATCTAAAAATTTTTAAAAAAATGGCGGTCGGGGAGGGGGGAGGCGGGGCAGGGAGGAGGAAGAGAGCTAGCTCCTCCTCCTCCCTGCACCGCCCCCTCCGTCCCTCACTCCGCGCCGAAAAGGAGGAGTAGGCAGCGCCAAGGGCAGCACGTCACGCCAGGCCTGTGACGCGCTGCCCTTGGCGCCGCCTTCTGCCCTTTTTCGGCAGCTCTCCTGCTCTAGGAAGGGAAAGAGGAGGAGGAGGGAGAATGACAGCTTTAGGAGAGGGGGGGCGGGGCCTGGGGCGGGGCCTGGGGGCGGGGCCGAGCGGCCCCCGAGGTCATCAGTGACCTCTATTCCGGCCCTGGACCCGGTAGAAGTTGGACAGCCCTGGGCTAGATGAAGAAAAACAAATTGAAACTGAATCCAAATAAGAGAGAGTGCTTACAACTAAGGGTCCTAAAATGGTGCTGGAAGTGTTTCAACCAGTTTGGGATGAGGTTACTCTCTCTCTCTGATATTGTGTTCATATTTTGTGAATGCTCCTAGATTCATCTCTCCAAATGTCAGCCCAGATAGATGCAATGGTCAGAACTGCTTACTACCAGCTTCAATATGATATGCCAGTTGTACCCCTTCTAGAATTGGAGAACCTAAAGATGGTAGTGCATATGCTGCTCACCTCAAGGCTGGACTTCTGCAATGTAATTTACATTTCTTCTGTCCCAAGTTTAGAAACCCCAATTAGTTCAAAATACAGCAGCAAGATTGGTTACAGGAACATCTAGTATTGAACAAATCACATGTATACTAAAATCACTCCACTGATTGCCAATTCATTTCTGGGCAACATGTGATGTGTTGGTTACAATCTTTAAAGTTCCACATGGTTTGGGTCCAGGTTATCTACAGGGTCACCTTCTCCCACATCATCTGGCTTGTACACATATGTACTCTGAGTGGGGGTGGGGGTGGGGGCATTAACCCAACTAGCCACTGTCACACAGGGGACCTTCTAATCAGCCAATCCTGAACTGTGGAATGACAAGATTGAACAGCATGAACTGTCAGAATTTTAAACAGAATTAAAGACCAGTATCTTCTGGCACACCTACCTGATTTTATGCAGACACTGTTATTGTACCATGAATCAGATTCAAGCTACTCTCAACACAAAAGCATTGGAGTTTCAGATGACCTTTGACAGAAGTCAGGTATTTTAAAAAGCGAAAATCTAGGTCCTTTACAATATTTCATCAGTACAGCAGTTGACACTTCATCTGTAGTGTTTTGGCAGATCTAATCAAAATCTGAAAGGACATGTTTTCCTTTCTTTTAATACAGTAGTTAGGGGCATCAGAAGCTTACTTATGGTGGGCAGACTATTGTTTGAAAAAAACTCCTATGCACACTGAACATACCTTATTTGTAGAGCAAACAAACATGAAATAACAATACAGCATTTAAAATTAATAACACTTGTTGCAAAACTGCTCTGCCTTGTCTCCCATCTTGCATCAAGGCAAGCCTTTTCCTCAAAGAGAGCCACCTTTGAGGGAGGAAGAGAGACGACACTGCTCCCCTCCAAAACTGAGAAAAGAAAAGGGGAAACAAAGGCTGGCAGCAAGAGCAGCTAGCACCTGTGCTGGATCTCTAGGTAAACTGTGATGTCTTCCAGCCCTGTTGTGCCAATGGCAAAAGTGATGCAGGCCGTGCTGCATGCTGTGAGTGGCGCTGCTTGTAGACTAGAGAAACACCCTCCATGACCTCCTCCCTCTTCAGCAACCTTATGGATGGGAGCGAGAACGTGCGGGAGGAGGAGGAGGCGAGACATGCATGGTGGTGGGCATCTTGTGTGAGAGCAAGCACAGGCAGCTGGTGAACTATGCATCCCTCAATGGGCCATGCACATGTGGTTGCTATTACTGAGCTTAAGAGAAGCAAGTTTATGCTAGAGTGTAGGGAAACCTTAGGGCAGGGCCTGGGAAAGTGACATCGGGGCCCAGAGGCCATAGTTTAAGGATCCCTGAAATAAAGAATGTATGTATTCAGTACTCCATATTATCTGACATTTCACTTATGAAAATTGGGATAAGCACACATCAATGTGTACTCAAGATATCAAAAGTTAGTAATTAAAAAAACTTACAAGCTAAGCAAAGGTGCAGGTTTGCTTTTTTTTCCTGAAGCTACAGGGAAGGATAAGAAACCACCTCTTTCTTTCTTCTCTTCTCCCTCCTTCTGACACATTTGAGTATATCATATCTGTTGTTGATGTACATAGTGGTAACTTTTATATTTTAAAATATGTTTATTTTAAAATCTTTTCCTGCCAAATCAGGACAGCTGGAAGGTCTAAAACTGCCTGCTTGTTTCTCGTGAAAATGCATTTCCCCTGGAAGATATTCTGAATTTATTCTGAATTTATCCAAGCCAGTCAAATGAATATAGAAAGTGTCCCTTTTGAAACCCTGAAAATAGGAAAGGTTTAATCTTAAAGTGTAACAAGGGGGCATAAGAACATACATAAAGACTTCAACTTTATTATTCTTTTGCTTATATCAGCCTAGAATTATAGCGCCCCCTCTGTTACTCAAGGAAGAAATAATGTGTTGAAACTATGTGAAATCACATACAACCCCCATGCTGCAGTTCAGATTTATATTATGGGTTATAAATGCTTGGGCTTTTAAATTATTAACTGAACATCTTAACATGTCACAGTGATTTTATTAAAAATAGCCATATAGCATAGGGTACATTAGTGAAGATACTTTTTTCATGCAAGATTTAATCATGTACATAATCCTGCTGTACTTGTTATGTTTGTTTACAAAACTGTGAACTTTCTAATCAATTACAACATACTAAAATGATTTTCTAAATTATCTGCTGCTAATATATGCCACTAACTATAAATAGTTATATTTATTGTTAGTTAGTTTTATGTTAAGCAGCTTTTATTTGTATATTTTAATTGGTTATGCTAATGATTTATGCTAAGCTGTGTTGAGTTCCCTTCAGGGGAGACAAAGCGGGGTATAAATAAAAATAATTATAATTATTATAATAAAAGTTTGTATCTAAAGTTTTGATTCTATATTGTCTCATTTCTTCTGCAACTGGAACTATTAGCTGTAACCAAATATGAACTTCTTAAAATAATCAGTCCTTATAATGCTTTATAGGGGAAAAAACCCTCCGTTGATTGTTGTTGTTTTTGTTATTATATTTGTTTATACCATGCCTTTCTCCCAGGACAAGGATTCAAAGCAACTCACAACCTTAACAACTATACAATGAAAAACCTATATGACAAAAATATTAAAATGCAATAAAAAAAGTTTAAACACCATTTCTCTGACCTCTTTTTTTCTTAGATGGCATACTATACATCAGTCTAGCCACATGGTGGCCCACATAGGTTCATGTTTTTGTTTCTTTTCTGAGTCAGAACATGGATAACCAAATGCTTTTCATTTGATGCTTAATCTTGGAGCCACTGGGAGAACTAAAATATAAAATAATTGCTTATATTTCTTTTCAGATTCTGCTATGACTCAAATGCATACCCTATTTCTTTATCTTAATTTATGTGCCTGGAGTCCATTTGTTTGGAGGAGGGGAGAAATAAATATTAACAGTAGTACAAATCAGATGTTGATGTATTATTGGTACAAAAAAAATAATTATTTTCTCTGGTTTTACTGAAGTAAGTTTATGGATCTATGTACTCCCTGAATAGTTTCAATTTTGGTTCTAGCAAAGAGAATAAACTTGGAACAATATGTAGTGATCCCTAAACAGTGGTAGCACCTGCACTATTGGCTGCTAGTTTCTAGGAAGTTTACAAGAAAGAAAGAATCAATTGTGGCCAATGGGCATAAATGTATTGTCATATTGGAGGTAGGGGGAATTAAATAAGAGTGTTCAAACTTTTTATCAAGAATGCATAGCAAATCCATGCGAATAGGTTAAACATAAGCAGTCCATATCAGAACAGAAACCAATGTCTTTATCTCATGTATTTCATTATTGTAACTTGATAAGCAATCCATATCAGAAGAGAAACCAATATTTTGTCTCATTTATTTTATTGTTATTGTGTGCCTTCAAGTTGTTTCCAATTTATGGTGGTGTAGTGATTTGAGTACTGGACTATAACTGGAGAGCAGGATTCAAATCCCCATTCATCCATGGAATCCACTGTGCGACCTTGAGCAATTTACACTCTGGACCTCATCATACTTCGTGAAATCAGCATCCTAGGACAGTTCCATGCCATCTTTAGGATGGAAGCTCACATCGACCGTCACACGACATTGTGTGACTTCTGTCAGAGGCTCCGCCTGTCAACTAGGGTGAAAGCATCACCAAATGCTTCCCCCCCCCCCCAAGACGTGAGGCTTTTCATGTTGTGCTGGCTTCAATGAAGTCAGTATAGGGTCTCATCGGGAGGGCAACACTTTTCACATGTGATAGGGAAAATGTCACTTAGAGGGAACTGCTCCTCTCTTTTCTCTCAGCTACCAAGCAAAGCCAAAGGCAATGTTTGAGCCCAAGAATGCATTATACAAAAAAAACCCAAACCTGGAAATATGACATTTCTTGGATATTGCTCTAAATTAGATCAACATGAAAAAACATACTAAATTAAATTCTCCCCCTTTTCTACTTAAAATACAAACACAAGAGAACATGAAATAACACTGGGCAAAAGCGTATCTCTAGCAATGATAAAAATGACTTCATTTGAGCTCACCCTGTGAATTTAAACTGATAATGAGACATGGTTAAGCCTGAAGTGGCTCAGGCTCCAATCAATTAGGTTACTAAGCAGATGGAAACTGTTAGGAAATTGCTGGAAGCTTCTTAAATAGTAATTGTTGAAAAGAGTGTTCAAATCAGAACAACATTTGTCAGCCTCACTGTCATCATCATCATCATCGTCACTAGTAGTAATAACTGAAGTGATCATAATAGTATTACTACTAATAGTGGTAATTGTAGCAACATAGTAACTATTCCATTCTTTCTACTAACATGTCACTAGCAATTTGATCATGTAGGATACAGTTTACCATAGCTTCCTGTAAAACAAAACCATGTAGCACATCGTGCTGACGGCGTGAGAGAAAAGGAGGGGTGATTATTCAGTGGATGGATAAAGTGTTCACCTCTGCACTATCTGAAAATGTGCCAGTTCCTTGGTGTATGAAATGGAAAGCTGCAGTAGGTTATAAAAATGTGATGGATGATTTGGATGGCTATATTCAGCTGTAAGCAATAAGTGCTGAGATCAGCAAAAACGTCTAAAGGCAAAATGCAAGTGATTTACTAGCAATTTAAAGCGCATGAGATTTGTAATGCATGAGGCCCTCAGGCCCATCACTTCTTTTCAAGTAATGGGAAACAATATTTCGGTGGAAAATTGCAGGTTTATTTTCAACTTTGTGCTATAAACTATAACAGCACCCTGAAATGAGGGTGTTTCCCTCTTCAAGAAGTTACTGTGTGCAACTTATTCAAATATCCAGCCTATTTTATTATAAATATTTTTCACACTTAAGTCTGATCTTCTTTACCATACATGTTACCTATGAAAATCCATGTGATCAAGCTTGCTCTTTTTGTTGTGAACTTTTAGATGTTGCACAGCGCTGTGATTGTTTAGTTTACAGAAACCGTTAGATTACAAATGACAAAACTCAGGTTCAAAGTTCTACTTATTCAGTGGGCTGGTCATTGGGAATATATCTCTCAGTTCATTCAAAACTTTCTTGGCTACTAATTCATTTCTGGACACACTTCAAAATGCTGGCAATGACCAGTAAAGCTCTATCCCGGTGCTTCCATCATTGGCCAAGGCAGCTGAAACTTCTGGGAGTTGGATTCCAAAAATCTGGAAGACAAGCGTTTGGGACTTACTGAATCAGTGTTTTCCAAACTCTGGTCTTCCAAGTGCTTTTGACTTCAGGTTCCAGAATTGCTGATCATTGGTCAATGAAGACGAGTTGATGTCCAAAATACCCAGTGGGCTAGAGTTTGGGAAATATTCCTCTATGTAGTTTGGATCCATACTATCTGAAATACTATTCTTTCCATGTTTTGAGATTATCAGGGAGGACTTTATCTCAGTCCCAGCACTTTCACAGATTCATCCAATGAAGAGACAAAAGAGGGTTGCCTTGCCAGGCTGCAAAGGTTTTTTCCCCCATAGCAGGCTATGTCAGATAATTTATTTATTAAAACACACTTTGGGCAATTGAGTGGTTGTACAGAAATGTCTCTCTATGTTGTCTGTGAGTGTGATATGTGTACTTTTATTCTCATTGTTGTGTTTTAATCACCTTTGTATTGTTTTGAATTAGAGGTCTTTTAAAAAGTACAGCTTATTTATTTTGTTTTAAATAGCTTTTTATTTACAGGTGAGGGAACAGATGGATTTCTGGAAGGCACAATTAGAATTTAGTCACAGAAATGTAGGAAAGATTGGAAGTCACTTACATATTTGTGTTCGTTCTTTTCCTTCCCACCTTCTCTCTTTTTCTTTTTAAATTCTTTTTAATTTTCTGTTGTAGATTGTCAAATGTCCTTTTGATATATTTTTATCCAGTATTATATAACCTTGACAAAAATATTACAAAAAATCAGTTCTTCACTTAACATAAAGAGAGTCGTCTTGTCTCTTATGTTGGGAGAACACTGAGGTATAAATTAAATAAATGAATAAGCATGAAGTTCACAGAATATTTTGAGACAATCGCTGTCTTTCATCCTAACCTCATAGAGTTGTTGTGTTTGGACAAAGTAAGGGAGGAAAAGAACACTATATGCTGCATTAAGCTTCTTCAGAGACAGATGGTAAATAAGCAGAATAGAAAATGACTCTTGCTATGCTTTGGTAATGTGTAAAGGGCATCTTCATCAATGAAGGTTGATTTGTATGAGCTAAATAAAATACTTCAATGTCATCTTTCCTATCATCTGTAAGTTTGACCAATATGTGACTGTTGCCCCTTTTAAACACCGAGAGTGAGGTTTATAGTTATCTTGGGAAGGAATGGGGAAATAAATCATTTGCCAATATTTCTGATATTTGATGTTTGTTGTATTTCTTGCAAATTACCCTTGGCACATAGTAGAAATGGATTTATTTCTCTATGAATATTGCTGAAAGGGAATTGTGTTTCTGTCATTAAGAATCCTTCACCCTGCTGTCAAAACAGCATGTGTACATTTTAAGAGACTTGATATAAAGAGGAATTGAATCTTTATTATTTCTTAGGTAAATGCTAGTTCAGTTGTTGTCTTAAAATTTATTCAAAATATCAAATGTTAGGTTTCCTGAAAATCCTCAGAATAGTAGTTCTACTAGGGAAAATAACTATGTGGTTTTGTATTGTTTGTGTAAGGTTATGTTCTGCAAAGTAAATAAATATCTGTTTTTCACACATTTATTTTATACTAAGTGACTGTATAACCAGAGGCATAGCAAAAACTAGAAAGAATTTACAGACCTGGGAATTTGGAAAGAATTTATTTTTTGTAAGTTGTCAAAATCTGAAGTTAGTGTAAACATATATCTGTGAAGTTAGCTCAAGGGTCTCTTTCCGCTCTATGCATTTCTGTGTTGAAAGCATTTCTATAGGAAAAATTGAGAACTACACATAGGTACAACTGATTATACATAAACTATTTCATTGTGCATATTTGGCGTACATACACTAAGGTCCCACAATCATTTGCAGTTCCATGGATTTTTAAACAGTGGAACAGACAGGGACAATAGACTTCATACTTCTTGGGTGCGTAATTTATACTATCGTATTTTAATATATTTGCATTCCATCTGCTCTGCAACCAGCTCTAGGCAGTTTCAAGTAAATGAAAATTTAATAACCAAATAGTAACGATTGCCATTTGAAATAATAGTTTTCTTATTTGTGTATTTCCATTTTTTCCATATAATGCCACCGCTTCTTTCATCAGTGTTTATATCCATGGGCAAAGCAACAAATATATAAATTTGACCAGAGGCAGCTGAGTTTTCCTGGAACTGAAAGTTGTGCAGCTGAAATAATGAATTTCTGTAACTGACTACAGTAACTTAAACAAGTTCAAACTCTGGTGTCACTTTAAAGGCGCCCTTAACATTTCAGTCCCTGGACTGCCCTGTCTTCCTCCATCTACTATGTCTTGGCTTTTAAGAACTAGTTCATCCTTTCAGAAGGGATTTAGAATGCAACTTTTTCCCTTAATATAAAAGATTCTTGCACAAAGGCAGCTGAAATAATTCTATATTAAATGCAAAATGCATCAAAACAGATAAATTGAAAATCCATTTCCAAATGACAATAAAATGCTAGACAAGAAAGAAACAATTTCTGCTTGTAGGATTCAGTACTTTCTCATGTTTTCATGTAGTCCATCTATCTATTTCTTTCTGTGATAGCTTTTATACCATACACTGAGGGATATAATTAGGGCCAAATAGAATAGATCACTGAATAAAGAAAACTTGCATAAGAGTTGACTTAACACATTACCATTGATTCAACTGCACCATTCACAACTAATTGATGGATTTGGACTAGAGATTATAAAACAAGCAGAGTTTCCAAATGTACTTCTTTATCTGGAATGATATAGCCTTGGAAATAGTTCCACATGAAAATAGAATGAGATGTGTAACTCAGAAATACAACAGAAGAGGACAAGACATGAAAATACACTTGGGGGCATTTCTCCTGTCTTAAAGGACCAAGCATATTTTTATAGGAATCCAGGAAAGGTTTTGTGACATATGTCCCCTTCTCTTAATGGTGCTATGGTCCCACACTCCATAAGAAATGAAAAAAAGTTTGTTTTAATTTAGGTTTTTGTATCAAAGATGTTTTATACATTTCTGAAGAATTATAACCATTGCTATTTTATTGCATAAGACAGTTTGAGACTCAATACAGAGATTATTAGACCAGCCTGGCAAGGAAGGATCGGGGAGCCGTGGAACCAGCAAGGAGGATGATGTCGCCAAGGCCCTCTTTGGTGGTGACCTCCTCGCCGCCTCCATTGTTCCCCACCTCAGAGCCTCCTTGGGTACCCAGCCTGGGAAGGATGGAATGGGGAGCAGCTATACAGTGTTCCCTCGCTGCTCCCAGCAAAACAACGAGTCTGCAATAAGTGAACTGCGAAGTAGTGAGGGAACACTGTACTTAAAAGACTGGTCAAAAATCTGCATGATACTTGAACCTGGATTGTTATCACATGTGGGAGAAAATAAAACACTGAGGAGTTACTTATTATTAACTCTATCTAAAGAAAGAACGCAAAGTTTAAAAAACCAGAATAAATTAGCTTTAATAAATAATTAGCACAACTTATCTCATAATAAATGACAATTATGAAATGTGACAAAAATAAAGTATTTATGCCCAAATAAACCATAGACAGTCACACAAACATACTAGCAAATGCTCAGAGGGTTAAAGCCTTTTTATGAACAGAAACTATGATATCATCTGTCACCACTCCTGAACTGCTCTGTTTTCTCACAGTAGCATGAAGAGAAAGGAATTACAAAATCCTTGTTCCAGGTCTTTACACTGACACTGCCTTCTGCACTTTTGTTACTCTCTGTGTGCTGCTATATAAACATAATTTTAACACTGGCACTTTTCCCCTTAAAATAGATACTTAATGAAATTTGAGAATGAATGTCTTACAGATATCAGCTGCATCAGCTATTTAGTTAAGTAGTGTCTCTCCTGGCTTGGCCCTCCCAATCCTACTTTAGACATTGCAAGCAAAGAAAATTTGTTGTCTTGTTGATCAGAGCACAGCAGATTGATGTTTCTTCACAAATATACACACACACACACACACACATGTACCCATGTTTCAAATGTAATATCAAAAGCAATTCCTCACTGAGAAAACTGGTGGGGGAAGTCAATGCACACACACATGTACCCATGTTTCAAATGTAATATCAAAAGCAATTCCTCACTGAGAAAACTGGTGGGGGAAGTCAATCAACTGCGTCCCCATCAACAGGAGAATGGTCCTTCATGGTCCTCATGGTGGCCTCCAAATCTGTGCTTCCAATTTGGAAAATGTAAAATAAAATGCTAATGTTGCTATGTGCTGCTCTTGTAAGTCAAGGTCTACTGTTACCATCATTTGCCTTGAATTTGTTCAGTTGCACAGCAGCGGCCACTGCAATAGAAGAGCTGCCATGATGGTTGGATAATCATATTAAAGTTTATTTAACTAGAAATTTAGGAAACCATCTATTTCCCCTGTAATAAAGTAGAAATTATCTCAGAAAGCACTCAAAACATCAGTGTGTATGACCGAATGCTAGTATGAAGGGGGGCATTTCTGAAACCACTACAATCTGGTTAATAACATTCATTGTTCTTGTATTCGAATTAAAAGATAAATTCTTGCCATAGCTGAAAAATAAGTGCCTTGTTATGTAAACAACAGTATTAGGAGCTCTTGTTATATTTGTAAATGTAAGTAGGATTTAATGCTGTGGAGAAGGTTTTTGCAAGGTCAGAACTCTAGACAGAATGACAAATATTTCCATTATAACCTTGTTCGTGGCTTCCACTGCATTAAAAAAAATACAGCTGCATATTAGATTCTTTTTGAAATGCTAGCATTAGTTTGGTGTCCTATAGAGCATGAGTTCATATCTCTTCCTCCTACACGCTATAGGTTCATATGTCTTCCTCCTACACATCTGTCAATATTCATATCACATACTGTTGCTCGGTCACTTTGTTCAAGTTAGGTCTCTCTGAGCATAATCTTTTCTTGATTTAGCTAACAGAAAGAAAAAATTGTGTCCTATCTGACAACAACTTTTTTCACAATATCTAAGTGTTCCCGCAACAAAAGCCTGATTTATTTCACTAAGACCTGAAATAGCAGAATCATATACTGGTGGCATTTTTCTCTCTGTGTGTACCATTTTTAAAAAGAAAAACCCAGGCTCTATTAATAAACCTCGAGACTTATACCACTGTTAACCTTTTGCCATGGTGAAAATTGGTCAATTTATTCTTATTCTAGATTTGCTGACCCTTTAGCCAGTTTTGCTAACATCACATATATTTCAATGCTAAAAGCATAAAAATTGTTTGTAATGGTTTTATGTGGTCAGCTTTATGAAAAGCTCTAAATGCCTATTTAATCGACAGCTACCAGCAATCCTTTATTTGATGCTTTATTGCAGTAATCAAACAATCTTGCCTGCTTGAAATAGATTGTGTTTCCTCATAGTACATTTAAATTGCTTGGTTCTTTTCATAAACTACAACTAAAATCTCTTCTGCATTCTCTGCTGTGATTTCTTTTTCATGTCAACGGGGCTTAATCGTCATCTGTATAATAGAAATATAGATTTCTATTTACCAAGGTCTTGACCTATGTCTAAAATGCCACATCAGTCATTTTTCTAATGTCTTAATTTGACAATGCTGTTTTCAGCCCAATTTTGGTGGGAGGTGTGTGGTAAGTGTTGGAAACACTAAGTACTATTAATTCAAAATGAAGAATCTTAAATGTCTTCTGAGAAAAATAGAACCACAAACAGCTTCAGAAGACCAGCTCTGGGAATGTTAAGTCAGTTCAACCATATTCTGTGTCCGTACAACTATACTGAATTTCCAATTTCAAAAACACATATGGTTTTGCACTATATAATTGTAGCCATTTGATACCACTTTAACTGCTGTAACTTCACCCTACTTACAGTTCTAGAACTCTATTACAAAGATTTCCAAGTACTTCAATCAACTGTAAATACCAGGGTTCTCTAAGATGGAGCCATGGTCTTTTGAATGGTATCAAACTAATATAATTGTTCAGATTAAATATATTGTTAGACCTACAATTGGCAACTTCTTCATCCAATGTAGAACAGGAACTATATTTGCCGAAACGAGTAAAGATGACCATCTAGTTTTAATGCATTTTAAATGAAGACAGGAGGATTGCTAATTGACATACAAGTACTAATAGCTTTAGAAGAAATGCAATTTTATTTTACAGTTGATGATTAACCATTTTAAGACAGCTAGAGATCCAACAAGAGAAGAATCCTTTCAGCAAAACAAATGTGTTATATATGTGTATAAGGCAAATGTAATTTTACCACATTTTTGCTTCTCACTTCTAGCAGTTGTAAAGTTCAGTGGAATTTATTCATTTTCCTAACAACTATGTCAGCAATAAAATGTACACATAAATTATCTGAAGCGTTGTATTTTTTAAAAAACGAAGTAAGTAGTAAATTATAGTAAAACTCTATTCTAGAACATTTATTTTCAGAAGAAATCATTTAATTGATTAATGGATTGAAATGATGATCCAGCATTTATTTAAATTTATTATTTGCCAATCTGATGCTAGATTCAATTTTTTGTTTTATTTGATAATAATCAGATGACAGGAGAGGGCACCTGATGGGGACAATGCAAATTCATCTACCCATCCCAATTATTACCGGCTGTTCTACTGAATATCCAGAGAGAAGGAATGTAAATCCTTGACTATTTTTTGCTTTTGAAGAGAAAATAAATACCCCCATAGTATTTTCCCTGTAGTCAAACATCCAGAAATGTTACTGAGTAATTATTCTATAGAGAAAAAAATGTGGGTTTTTTTTCTGGGAGGAAACGTGTACAGAACGAGAATTCATGTGTATGACACAGTGTTTTGTTGCAAATGAAACCCAATTTTAGCTACCCCACATATAAAGATATTCACAACCGTGGCAGAGCAGGCCTTTTTCTTGAATCTCCCACCTGCTTACTTGCCACTAAAGCTTAGAAGAGGATTTTACTTAATAACTTGAGTGAGCACAATAAAAGATCTTCTTCCATTATATTGCTGCCACCAACCTTATTAATATAAGGGCTTAGATATTTTCTTCAGGATCCTAAATGAACTACGCTCCCACACTGCTGTATGCATTTTTAACAACTCCTTCTGGCTCCCAGGCAAATATTAGCTGTGAGGATTTCTGTGGTAAATTCCCTTTAAAATATAGGAACTGCTTTAAAGACTTCTTGACAGAATGAGGCACACTTGAGGCTTGACTTTTAAAAGTGAAAAAAGAATGTTAATTGATGAAACTATTATCAGAACTGGCACATAAGCATAATGGTTACAAAACTATGTAAAGTTTGGATGTTTCTCAAAATGGTTATTTTAAAATCTCGGTTTCAATACATCTTCTTCCAATATAACACAGGATCTAACTAACAGAGTTCATCTCTGAATAGCTACTCCCAAACTAGCCCAGATAGTTTATCTTTCTAAACGTATCGGTCTAAAACTTACTTCACAATTTCTCTGAATAGCTGTGAGTTTCCCACTAACTAAAACAGTTAGCAACCTGAAATCCCTCAAGCCTTTTGACCAAAACTAACTAACTCTTCCCAAAGAGCTTTCTAGTTAGCTTTTCCAGTCACACTCTCTCTAAACCAGAAGACAGCTCAAAATTCCTGTCTGACTTCTTCTGTCAGCTTTCTCAGACTGCCCTTCAAAGACACGTTTCCTTCCTTTCCAGTTTGGCTCCTCCCATCATCTCCTAACCAATCCTGGGCAGTTCTGTTTCTACACTGAGGAGTTCTTAACCACTCCCCCTTTCCTAGCAACATCTTCCTAACATGGCTGCCTTGCTGACACTCCCAGCTCAAGATGGAGGCCAAACTGTTTACAGGCCTACCTCACAGGCTTCGGCCAGGCCTACTAGGGTAAGGTTCATTACACCACACATTTTCTACAAAGAATATTTTTTCTGCAGTAAATTGTGATGATTAGCTGTCAGGAAAAGTTGTGCAAAAGTTTCCAGTCTTTTGAGCCCCCTTTCCTTTCTTTCTTTGCTTTTTTAAAAGCTATTCATCCCATTACAACCAAGAAGGAAAGACATCTATTCAACTGAATCCATTTCAACCATTTCTCTGTGATAGAGGCCAGATTTGCACACTCATTAAATATCAAGTTCCTGGTGGGCTTTTTATATTCACTCACCAGCCATTCAGCAAGCAGCACTACATGATGAAAACAGTATGCCAGGCTCCCTAAATGGTGGACAGTTTGGGCAACCAAGTGTTTTTCATTTAAGAACATAAGAAGAGCCATGCTGAATCGGACCTCAGCCCATCTAGTCCAGCATTCTGTATCACACAGTGGCCCACCAGTTGTACACGGGAATCTTGAGCAGAAGGGAGGGCAAAACCCTGACCTGCTCCCGACCCCCCACAACCAGTTCCCAGGGAAATCGTGCCTACCTCAACCAACTCCGAGGTGGCACTTGAATGTCCTTTTCAGTAACTACCGATACACTTGGTATCCATGAATCTGTCTAAGTAGTACTACTACCTTGTCACAGACACATGATAGACTCTTATAACAATGAGACTCCTGTGCGATAGTCAGCAACCTTATTTGAAGGCAGGGTTATATAAATCTGTCCTTCATGCAGTCAAATAAGAAAAGTACCGAAGGCATGTTTTCAAAGCATCAGCCCCTATTTTGTAGGTCACATTAAAGGTCAACTATGGCAAATGTCTTTTGTCTCTCACTCAATGCTATCATTTGTGAAAGGAAAGACATGTTAAAAACGGCTAGAAGAAAACTTATTTTTCCTACATTTTAAGAAAACAGTTCTCTTAACAAAACAATAAAGAATCAGTTCTTATCTGCCAAATTTTAGAGAGCGTGAACTTTCTTTCTTGACATATTATTTACAGTAGTATAGATGTACAAACTGGGTCAGGGTTTAAACACAAGAGCTTATGCACTCTGATAAGCTCTGTGTGAATTGATGTGTCAAGCTGCTTTCACAGAAATTGGTATCCCTGTTTAATTTGTCTCTCTCCAGGTAAGTTGTCAGCTTGTGCTTTCTGAGAACTATTTCAGGGTAAAAACATGTTATTTATCATCCTTTAGAATCCAAATGTTGAATTTGCCTTTGTTCTGGAAATATCCTTAGATGCATCACACACGAGTCTTTGTAAATGTCACAGTGCACCAATATCTGCTGTGTCTTATGTACCAGGAAATTCTAATGTGACTTAGCATCCACAAGAGGTTGAGAGAAATACAAAGATTAGGAATTGAGGGTCACAACTGCATTCTTAAACATGGTTTTAAGAGTATGTTTTTTCAATATAGCAAATTCTGCTCCTTTTCTGAAAAATGTGGAATCAAATGTTTTTGCAAACATTGTGGAGAAAAAAACATGGAAATTAATATGCACTTAGATACATAAAAGTTCATAATTAGCAATAGATATATAGTTATATCAGAATCATTCCAGAATCAAAGAATTGGCTTGAGTTGGAAGAGACTACATGGCTCACCCAGTCCAAACTCCTGCCATGTAGGATTACACAAAGAGCTCAGCCATCCATCCTCTGTTCTAAAATCTCCAAAGAAAGAGATGCCAGCACTCTCTGAGGCAGCATATTCCACTGTCAGATAGCTCTTCCCATCAGGAACATTTACTAATGTTTAGATAGGATTTCTTTTCCTTGATTTGAATTAGTTCTTCTATGTTCTAATCTCTGGAACAGCAGAAAACAACGATTTTTGGGAGGGAGGGAGGGGCCTGAACATATAATATTATAAATGTTAATTTTAAAATAATCAAAAGCAGGATTGCTCACTGCCCTCCCAAGGATAACTGTTTTTAATGTGTGTTTTTAACATAATATTTACTTTCAGTAAATTAAAAAAACACATTAGAAAATGCCAAAGAATTTTTTTGAATAAATGTTACACTGTAGGCCTATACTAAAAATGTTTCGATATTAGACATTGTCAGATTACTTAGAGCATTCCGTTCTTTCCTCCAAGTAATAATAGCATGTTCTCAGTAATGTCATTATTGGTCGTGTGTTATTTCCATGCTTTGAAATTTTTTATGGGAATGAAAAATAAGGCAGATTTATTCATACACATATTGCCAGAATATCAGAGGCCAAGGTAGGATTTGAATATGATAGATTTCTGTCTGAAAAAAATGTACAAAGTTGAGGGAAAAAACAAAACTCTCATTTTTAGATTTAAGCGGCATTATACAAATAATAGATTTTTTGTTGTTAAAAGATTAGGTCTCAATCTTGAAACCACTTTGGAGTTTTTGTAATTTAATATAATAAGTATAAAATAATATAATTCCAAACTTTGAATTTTATACCATCGCATTACTGGGATGGGATATTGCTTCAATTTTTAAAAAGTATTTGCTTTCAGACATGTCATGTAGAAAGATGTTTGGAAGGCTGCCTGAAAAACAATCCTTTATCTGTGATGGTGTTGCCAGTGACATTGATTGGGTGGTCAAGACCAAAAGATTATCAGGAGGATTGGAACCGATTTGGTAACAAGCACAGAATCAGTGTCAGGAGTATTCAGGCAGACTTGTTTCAAATTATAGACCACACAAAGACTGTGCTGGGCAAGAGAAGTACACGAGTAAGGCAAGAGTGGGAACAGCAGCCAATTACACACCACGTTACACACAGTTTCCCCCTTCTATTGAACCTATTAATGGCTATTGTTAGCGAAGGAAAAAATATAATCCAAAGGCGGGAGGACACTGGTCAAAAGTTGCAGTTGAAGACTTCTGGAGACAAAAGACTGACAAGGTTATTTCCACAAAGTGTCCTTCCCTGACAATTCCTATTATGTTCATTTTCAAAACTAGAACTTGTGCACACTTGCCAGCAGAAGTCACATAGAACTGAGCCTCACGCATTTCTAACTGGCTATAACTCTATTTTCAAACTGGTTGACAGAAATCTAGCAACCGCAGATCCCTAAAGCACAATGGTGGAATCCAGCTGTGGGCGACTGGCAGGGAGTCACAGCATAAGTGCTGCAAATGATGCTTTGTTTAGAGATGATAAATCCCAAAGCTGTCTTTCTCCATATAACTGTTAGGCTATCAAAGATAATTGTGTGTGTGTGTGTTTCTACAAGTGGAATGTCCATGAGGGTGATATAAATAAAGCATTTCTAAAAATGCAAGTATGTTAATTGGCCACCACTTAAATCAAATGTCCCTTTACTGCACCTGTGTCACTGTTAAATGGGATAATTATTGCTGGGAGCATCCTTGGCATGGCATCATTTGCATGTCCCCTTTGGATAATCATTTCAATCCGATCTGCACTGTATACAAAACAAAAACCCCGAGATCTCTTCATTACCGCAGTAACCCACCATCTATAGAACATCTAATTTAACTCAGTGTGCCGTGTTAACTATGCATCTTGTTATGTGTCATCTGTTGTACTGCTCCAAAAATCATTTAAAAGTAAAGTTTTTTTTAAAAAAAGACTAAGATATTTATGGTAGCATCTTCAATACTCCTGGAACTATCTCTGGAAAGATTTGGAAGGCTTTCCAGCCCTCCAAGGCAGATCTTTGGGGTGCTCATAAACTTCAGTCAGGAACTAGCCGCTTTGAGTCTCCTTGTGGAGAGAAAAAGTGGGGGTGTAAATAAACATAACAACAACAACAAGATTGTGCCTCCCACTTAAGACTAAAGAAAGAGAGAGAAGAGAAATGACATTGGGATTGTTGTGAGTTTTCCGGGCTGTATGGCCATGTTTCAGAAGCATTTTCTCCTGATGTTTCGCCTGCATCTATGGCAGGCATCCTTAGAGGTCTTGAAGTCTGTTGGAAACTAGGTAAGTGGGATTTATATATTTGTGTAATGTTGAGGGTGGGAGAAATAACTCTTTTCTGTTTGAGGCAGGTGTGAATGTTGCAATTGGCCACCTTGATAAGCATTTAATGGCCTTGCAGCTTCAGGGTCTGTCTGCTTATTGTCTGGGGGGATCCTTTGTTGGGAGTAAATGTTTACTGTTAGTAAATTTTACCATTTTAATTATAATCGGCCACTGAATATGATGTAGAATATGTGTCTACACTTCAAACATTACAAGGAGTTTGACACAACCATAAAAATGGAAAAGCTTGCGGAGTTTTTTTTCCAAAAAGTACCCTGCAATTTGATATTTAAAATAAAATCAGTGAATAGTATGCTGTAGTATATTATAGCACATTTTCTCATCTTCCATGTTCAACATAATACTTCATTCTTACTTCTAAAGTTTCCATTTGCCTATTGTATAACTTAGACGTTGTTGTCTTCCCCAGAATTATCACCATAACTTGTGTCACAGGTAGTATCACCAGTGTTAAAAACATATGAGCTTTCCTCTGCTTTTACCTGATTACTACTATTTCATTACACCAGAGAATGAATCCACTTTAAATCTGGTTTCTGCCTCCTGCAGAATTCTGGGGTTTGTAGTTTAAGGTAGAGCCTTTAACAGTCTTATTAAACTACAAACCCCAGAATTCTGCAGGAGGCAGAAACTGGATTTAAAGTGGATTCATTCTCTAGTGCAGTTTCCCAACCTTTTTTTTTTTACTAGGGACCACTTTGACCAGGGATCATTCTCCAACATTAGTACCAGCAGGGTTACAAATCATTTTTGGTCAAGTTTAGATTTGGTTTGCTTATTTGGGGTGCTGATTCAGAAAATTGCATTGGATAGACCACATCTGCTCTAGTTTCTGATACAGAACATATGCCATCCAGTAGTTGCCCTCTGCTCACTCACAAAAAACATATTTAATAATCTAGAGCCACAAACCTTATTTTAGGTCTCATGGCCCATCAGTGGGTTGCAGCCCACAGGGAACCACTGCTCTGGTGTGATAAAGTCTTAGGAGACATCTAAAGTGTTGTGAAGAAGAACTGCTCAATTGTTGATATAAATCCAAATGCTAGTCTTGTTAGTTGACCACTTTTTGACAAGGTGATATCCTCTCCTTGTTAGAACTTTCTTGGAGATCTAAGCCCATGAGTTGTTTTTAAAAACTACATTTTGCCAGTGTTCTGAAAATTACTTATCACAACTCAACGACAGCCATGCCCTTAAAAACATTCAAAGAATTGTATTTAAATAAAATATCTAGCCCAAACTTGCATAATTTCCTCTCATTATTTTCATTTGAGGTTTATAACGCAAAACTTTCTGCAGTGTTTTTTATTTTATTTTATTTTATTTTTTAAAAAGCTTTTTGTGTTAGAATTGCTATTGAAATTTGAAACACTGAAATTGGGGCATACAGCCTTTTTACTACTTTTCTCGTGAACACACTCCGGCATTCTCCCATAATATGATGAAGTTATGCTTTCATGCGCTCGTGGTATCTACACACTCTTGCCATGCTTTGCTCCATGTTACAGGGATTCAATATTTAACTGCTTCATGTCAACTATCTTCATTCTTATATGTGGAAAGCTTACAAATCCAAGTCCTATAGTTTCTTTAACCATAGGTCTACTACATTTATGGAGGAGAATGAGCACAAATGATATATATATATGGTATTATTAAAAGAGTAGCAAACCTAATAGACGGTAGACACAGCCAGAATTTGGATATCGTGTTTAAAAATGCCTGGAAGACCATGACAATAGAATTGATTACAGAATTACAGAATTTTGAATGGTCAATATTAATTTATTCATGTTGGTCGACATTCATGTTATACTATTGATCTGGACACATTACAACATTGTGCGATATTGTAGGTTATCATTACAAAATGTTTAAAATACAAATATAGACATAACAAAGAAGAATCAGAGAATTGCAAAGATCCCTTAAGATGGGAGAAAAAAAAACTGGAAAACTAAGAATTGTTCTCTAAGATGTACAGTTTTTATTCATAGTATTTCACAAAGAGAGGATTTACAACATTGGTGACATAATTATATTATTGTTGTTATCCCATGTTTTACCATTGATGAAAATGAAGGAAGACACAATATAACCATCAACAACAGTTTATTCCAAACCACAAACCATAAAGCTGAAAAATACAGCATACATTTCAAATCAAAATAAAAGCATATCCACTGCAATGTGGATGAATTTAGCAAAAGAGACATATGATATCAGAAAGTATCACAAAACATATTTAACATGATTCATCTTCATTTCATATCTGTGTTCTTGTTCCAGTAGCTGGAGCAATAAACCTGGGCTTATATCAAGGATACAGAATATAACTTTCCACTCAGAGTTATCTGACAATTGTGCAGTGGGGAATTGAAAGTATGCATTGATTGCAACTGAGTATGAAATCACATGTAAAACTAACAATTACAGGATGTAATGTAATGTATATCTTCATGTGCAGAGAGCAGGGAAATACACAATATCTTTCGGTACATGTTCATATGCAATGCGCGCGCACACACACACACAATAACACTACGTGCACAAGTCTGCATCTACACCCATTTTCTAAATATGGACTTTTGCAGTGGAAAAAAATGCCCAGCTGCTTCAGCAGGGTAACACATACATTAGTAACAAACAAAATCACAGTTTGGGTAAGATTTGGAGATGAATCCTGTCATTAGTCCCAACTAAACCAATTAGCAAACCCATTGAATTGAATTGAGTTGAGTTGAATTGAATGAAGTACAACATGCTCTTGGTATCCACTGAGATTTAGAGCCAGGATTCCCATGGATACCAATTATTACAGGTTGAATTTAACAGTAGAATCAATGCTAATTTTAAATTCTACTATTCATTCTGAAATCCTGGGTATGAGGCAATGATATGTGGGGGGTTGATGAGCTCTAGCATCCATGATATAAACACAGAGGTGAGGTCCTGCTGTGTAAAATCTGGAGACCAGATTAGAACAGTGACAAGTGTGTGAATGACAAGGAGCAACTGAGGAAAGCCAGATCAGAAGTGAAAGACTTAGAAGAAGAAACAAGTTGGAGAGGCAAAAGACTTGATGATTCCTTAAAGCAGGGGCAACAAGCTTAAGGGTACAAGTGGCTGGGAATGGATATCTGTTCATGCCTGTGCATGGTGAAAAAAAGAATTCAGGGATGAACTAGATGGAAAGAGGGAATATGGCCAGATTTTGTTGGTGACACACACACACATGCAATGCATAGGTATACCTTCCTCACCCCACCCTCAGATATAGAACATTTTTGAACAGGCTTTAGTACCTAAGAAACCTGGTGGCTGAGCAGGCAGGTTACTGCACCCCACCCCATGTATTGTAGGATTGCAGCTAGTGTCTGTTTTGTGTGATAGAACTGTGAAATGGGGTGAGAGGCATGGATCTTGTAGGCCACTGGTTCTCAACCTTCCTGATGTTGCGACCACTCACCTCATGTTGTGGTGACCCCCAACGATAAAATTATTTTTGTTGTTACTTCATAATTGTAGTTTTGCTACTGTTATGCCAGATGTATTTTCATTCACTGGACCAAATTTGGTACAAATACCCGATACATCCAAATTTGAACACTGGTGGGGGTGGGGGATTGAGTTTGTCATTTGGGAGTTGTAATTGCTGAGATTTATACTTCACCTACCATCAAAAAGTATTATGAACTCCACCAACGATGGAATCGAACCAAACTTTGCATACAGAACTCCCATGACGAACAGAAAATACTACAAGGGTCTGGTGGGCATTGATTTTGAGCTTTGGAGTTGTAGTTCACCTACATCCAGAGAGCTCTGTGGACTCAAACAATGGTAGATCTGGACCAAACTTGGCACGAATACTCAATATGCCTAAATGTGAACACTGATGGACTTTGGGGAAATAGACCTTGAAAATTTGGAATTGTAGTTGCTGGGATTTATACTTCATCTACAATCAAATAGCATTCTGAACCCCACCAACAAGAGAATTGGACCAAGCTTCCTACACAGAACCCCCTCATGACCAACAGAAAATACTGTATTTTATTATTGTCTTTCGCGACCCCTCTGACACCCCCTCGTGCCCCTCCCAGGAGTCCTGACCCCCAGGTTGAGAAATACTGGTGTAGGCAATGAGAGATGTGATTGTGAAAATAAATTATTTTAGGGTGATCTTCCTACCTGGGAGAATTTACTTTCACCTCCCTGCAAGCCTGGGAGGGGAGGGCTATTTGCCTCCTCAATGAAGGCCGCCCTGAGTTATGTAAGGCCGCCCCGAGTCCCCTTGTGAGGAAAAGGGAGGGATAGAAATGTATGTAATAAATAAAAATGAATTGAGGCAAGCATAATAAAAGAAGTTGGGGCAGAGCCTGTTCGGCAGATTAGCACTCTCCATTTCTCAACTCCAGCTTGAATGTTGGCCCACCCATCCCACCCTATAACAGTGTACCATGATAGTAGGGGGGCGCTTCAGGGCTGGGTAGGAATCCCCCCCCCATTTAATAGGTTTTTTTGCCAACCTCCATTTTTTGTCTACCCTACCCATGTTGTCTTCCCTGTTCACCAAGCTCCAGGAATTGGGGCTGCAATTTCATAGAGAACTTGTAGCTGCTAGGTAATCTCTCAATCAAATATCTGACTCATTTCGGCTGCATCTACACTGACCTATATCCCATGATCAGATGCCAGATTATCTACTTATCCCAGATTATTTGGTATCATAGACTCATATAATCCAGTTGAAATCAGATAACCTGGGATCCAGCCTTCCTCCAAGCAGGTGCCCACCCACCTGAGACTGTGTGCTCAAGCAATGGATCAGGAAAGGCATACAATAAAATACCAAGGATCACACAAGCAGACCTCCACTTAATTTATGCACTCAGAACAGACATAGGATCACACAAAAAAACCCCCAGAACACTAAAGACCATACAATCAAGCAAGCATTCTTGTAGCCCACACAAAGAAAGAGCCATATCCAACAGGTACAACAGCCTTAACTCAACAAGCCCTTCCAAAACCTTCTCAAGAACTAGAGATGTTTAACCTTAGACACACACAACCACCTTATGCTGTCTCTTCCGCCACATGTAGGCATAATATCCATATTAGCCTTCATTTTTGCTAGGTCACCAAGCTCCAGGGATTGGGCTGCAACTATATCGAGAGCTTTATCTTCAACATGTGTTGCCTGTCACTTACAAGTAGAGCAACATATTACAGGATAAACATAGCTCCCACCAACTTGTTTGCCTCTTAATTTGAGTATTGTAGACATGAAGACATTTGCAGGAGAGCTCTACAAGAGTATTACATTATTCTGCCATCCTTCAATTTTCTCCATAGCATCCTATCCAAGCTATTTATTCCCATTCTCTCCTGACTCCCAGTCTGTCTTTGAGGCAGGAAATAAGGCCAGCTGGCAAGGGAAAGGGATCACAAAACACAATAATTGGCACGTGGAAAACACTTAAATAGCCTCCACACCCTGCATATTACTATTAAATGACAAATACATGGTTAGAAAACATGTCTTTGCCAAGATTATGTGTAGTTCTGCCCTTCACATTGCTTCTGATAGCCTAAACAGTCATATTTTGGCAGGCTGGCTTTAAAAAATGTTCTTTTTTCCCTTTCATAGCAAAAGAAAGAATGTGAGCAAATGTGTGGGAGGGAAAGGTTTGGTCCTGTCAGCTTTGACAATTTCTTTTCATGCAATCCAGTATCATTTGAAATGAATATCGAGCTTGTCTTGCTATCTGTGTGTGTGTGTTGTGAAGTGCTGATTTGCATTTTGGAATGATATACTCCAGAATCATTTCGATTTCTTTGCTTTCTGTCATTATTTAGAATAACGCTATATACAGTAGGTTATTAGACTTTGCAGCGCCCATCCACTGGGTTGGAAACTTCTGCTTGGAGGATTATTTAAATTCTAGTTTTGACTAGCATTGAACTAATTAATGCTGCTTCCAGGAGAAATAGCATCTTTCAGAAATGAATCATCACAAGCAAGAGTGTAGCATGGATCTCACTGTAGGGAATGCCAACATATATGACTGAGAGTACAAACGTAATTTACACTGTCTATATAAGATGGCATTTGACTTAGGCACAAAACATTCAGTCTTTGCTAATTGCAACTAGCAGGTTATTCGAATGCTGGCTTTTTAAAAAAAAAATAGAGCTTTGTACTGCACTGGGCACTTACCTTGGATTAAACATGGATGGCTTGGTCATTATGAAGATAGGCACTGCCCTCTAGTGGAGCAAAGGAGTCATGGCACCAGCCCAGCATTTTGCTAATTAGAGACTTGTAGCACTGAGACCAAATGTTGTCACTGCCGATAGTATTGGCTGTCTTCAATTGAATTATACCCTTATGTTGTAAGGTCTTCCTAGCGTTCTGTTCAATTTGAAACCAGGATACATGACAAGACAGGATATAGGAGAAAGGGGGATTTGGGGATTTTGAAAAATAATTTCATACAGCATCTGCCTAAACTCAATTAACTAGAACGGAATGTGCATCTCTATTATAGGAGCCTGCGAATCATTTTGTCCATATTATTCTAAAATGTTTCCTCCAAAATAAACTTCAGACAGGAAGAGTTTTCTCGTTAGAAATCATTTGACAAGTGTTGCACTCAAAAATATTTATTATTAATTAGTCGCAAAATGAAAGTTGTCTATGGAAGACTTGGTATCTATTATTCATCTTTTTAAAGCATTTTTCAAAAATCTGTATTTGCAATAAGGTAAACAGGTTTGCTTAAACGATGTTTCATCTTGTTTCCAGACCTCAGGAAGGGAATAGATTAGGATGCATCTACTGTGAACCTGTGGAGAAAGTAGAAATTTCATGCAATGATGCAGCAAATTGCAGAGCAAGAGAAAAGAGAGAATGCCCTCATTACAAATGGAAAGTTAAGCTCTTTAGAAGAATGTAAATGGAGAGCTCTAATGGCATTGCATCTACAAGAAATGAAAGAGGAAGCTGTTCACGGGACACATAATGTGATAAGTCATTCTCTAAGCTGTACCATTTTAAAGCCAGATGTTCAAAGTTTCATTCAAAAATGCCATTGCAAAAGCAATAATTGCCTAAAGCTCTCTGTGAATTACCATTATTTCAAAATCTGAGGTTACTTTATGTATTGCTAAATGTCTAAAAGAGTGAATGTACTTGAGTTGGGCAGGAAGGTGCCAAAATGTTATCTAGCAGAATGGATGGCACAGATAAAGGGTTTCCCCATAGCCAAATATTTCTAAAAGATTACTTCCTATACTGCTAGATCAGCAGAAATCAACAAATAGGAGAAGAAAACAGTATCTGGAGCTTGCAATTTTATTATAGTGAACAGCATGACTTACCTTAGTAAATATGCATGGAAACAACTGAGTTCAGAATGGTGTTTTAGACAAAAACAGCTAATGGCAACCTCAAATGAACTTAGCAAAGTGGCTACAGAAAGAGAGCCTGTTCAGATTGCATTTCAATTTCAATTTACCACATTTGCATGTCCTGCATGTAAACGTGAGAACACAGCCATCAAACCCTTGATATTGATGAAGTTCATGATATTGGTATACATGTCTGACACACTACATCATGAACCTATGTGATAACTGCAATGAGTTCATTTGGAAGAATGCACACTACAATGTGTTCATCTCAAAAAGTGCATAAAATCTCACCTCTGAAAAATTCACACAAAAACACTTCTTCAAGAGGAAATATAAGTCTTATACAAACTGAAATTTGAGGTGGGAAGGGATTTCCATGTTTTACATATGCAACCACTATTCTACTCATTTATTTTGTTAGCAGCTAGTTTACTCCTATAGCATTACAATGTTTGAAAGCAAGTAATCCATGCATGGCTATGATTCACAAGTATTGTCACCCGAGAAAGAATGTTTTCATTTATTTTAAAAAGATTGTTTAGGAGTTTTCTGATGGACATTTTCCCAACCCATTAAATAATGAGAATATAAAGCCTGGAGTAGAATATAGATGCATAGTAGTCTGTCTCCTTTTTCCCTTCAAATAGAAACACAGAAATTTATGAACTTTCTAAAACAAGCCTTAGGGTCCTTCTAATCCATGGACGGTGCAGACTGGCAGTACTCCAAAGAATACACTACCAGACTCTATCCCGCTGCAGATACCTTATTAGATATTTCTAGGTTCCCTAGTGTAATTATATGGTATGCTGGGACAGGAAGTCAGGTAAATAAATGGCATTCAGATAAGATCGGGAACACACCCCATAGACCTCACCTAAAGATTGTGTCTAGGTCTGGGAACAGCTCAAGAAGAATATTAATAACCTGTCTATATTTTGAGAAGGGCAAAAATGGAAGATCCAGAGAGGAGCAACAAAAATGATAAAAAGGTCTGGAAGCAACGTAACCAGGGAGCTGGTTACATTAACCTTGGAGAAAAAAAAGGTTAAGAGGTGACATGTGGTTGAAAGGATGTTATATTGAAGATGGAACCAGTTTTTTCTACTGTTTAGAGACTAGGACACTGAGCAATCAATTCAAACTACCTAAAAAGTGGTTGCATGTAAGGATTAGGAAAAAACCTCCTTCTTGATAGTAAGAGCTGTTTCACAGTGAAATATGTTGACTCGGAGTGTGGTGGAGTCTCCTCCCCTAGAGGTTTTTAAGCAGATGGCCAACTTTCGAGAGTGCTTTGATTGTGTATTTTGTCATGGCAGAGGGTTGGACTGGATAACTTGTGGTCTCTTCAAACTCTATGATTCAACATATGAGGGGTCTTACTGTAATTGATGAATTTAATTTCCTATCCTTAAAATTACATTGAATTTTATATTTTAAAATGTTATTTGTATGTTCTTGTTTTAAATATATATAAATTTTAATTAACATTATTTGTGACAGAAAACATTGGTTTTGATCTCTAGTTTTATATTAGTGTTGTCAAATCCTGAGTTCTGAAGATTTCCGTCTCACAGTTTTAGGTTTTAAAGCATCATTAAATTTGCTACTATGGATCAAAGCACACAAGGAAACTGAAATGGGTTGAAATGATGTTACTGCATGCATTATGTGCACAGATTATACCATATGCCACTGCAGAGCTTTACACCCTTTCCAGATCTGGTATGACTCCCCAATTGTTCCTGACACTGGTTCTCCTTTTTTCCTCAACATTAGATGAAGTTTACAGGTATTCAGTGCTTTGCACTGTTCTTGTAAAGAAATAACTCAAAATCCAAACACATTACAAGTAATAATACTGTGGTTATATGAGGCTATTTCACTTCAAACACTGCACTGTCTTTTGTTTATTACAAAAGAAATATGCAGTTTCCATTTTCAACTGGTCTACTTCTCAGGTCATAATATCTTATATATGTGGTTAGGTATATCTCAGACATGATTAGATGTAATATGTGTAGTTAAGTAGCATTCGCTACAGTAGTTCAGAGCTTGCTTCCTTAAGGTGTTGTCATCATTTTTCTATTAGAAAGTTAAGACTGCAATCTTGTCTGAGTTTACCTGAAAATAATCTTGAAACCATGCCCTATGAAGGTGGCTTAAAGAGATGGGGATGTTTAGTCTGCAGAAGAGAAGGGCATTATAGCCATGTATAAATATGTGAAAAAATGACATTAGGAAGAAGAAGCAGGCTTGTTTTCTGCTGCCCTAGAAACTAGGACTTCTGCCTTCAGGGCCTGGAAGATTGGCTTTAAAAGGATGGACATGCAAGCTGTTGGCCCTGAAGGTAGAGAAAAGCCTTCTCAAGTACAGGAAGACCTGGAAAATCTTTAAGAATGAGTGCTAGACACAAAATAGTGAACCAAACAAAGGTTTATTGAATAACAACAAGTAAAAATGCTGGTGGCCCAAAATGCTTGTAGTTGGTTGCTAAGAAAAGTCCTTAAAAAGGGGGGTGATCACTTGCCTTTTTGTTTGCAGAGTGATGGTACTTTCTTTGATCCCAGGTTTCCTGTTGCTTTCAATGGTCCTTTGGCCCACAAAGTCCTCTGGTCTCTAAATTTACAGGCTTTGTGTGAAGACTGACCTCCCTTTGTCCCTGTAAACTTTGGCTGAAAGCTTAGGTTGGCTAGTTGCAGTGAACTAATATGCTTTGTCCCAGCATAGATTAGATTTCACCTTGCTGTGTCCATGTGCTCTTCTGGAAGTCCTGCCTCTCATGTGACCTCCAGAAGGGGAGGGGTCAAGGTGGAGATGTAAGGTTTAGAGCCAAAACACAGCCCCTCCCATTTGTCTACATGGTTGAAAAGTAGAACAAAGGCCCATGCAGGTGAAGGGCAAACCAAATACATAATACAGATGCAAAACAAGTCCAGTGGCAGCGCAATAGAGATTGCATCTGAACATTAGGAAGAATTTCCCGACTGTATGAGCTGTTCAACAATGGAACTCTCTGCCTTGGAGTGTTGTGAAAGCTCCTTCCTTGGAGGCTTTTAAAAAGAGGCTGGATGCCCCTCTCTAGAGGGTGCTTTGATTGTACTTTTCCTGCATGGCAGGGAGTTGGTCTACATGGCCCGTGCGGTCTTCTTCAATTCTTATGATTCTAAAAGTGTTGGTCATATTTCTGTATGTTTAACAGTATCACCAAAAGGAACACTGTAAGCCAGTGTTCCTTTTGGTGATACACATAGTGGCCCCATCATATACACATTTTTACACATTGTGGAAAGGCAAACCTATTACTGCTTTATACAGCACCTGTTGCACACAATGACCCTCGAGTGAAAGAGACCAATGGGCCATCTAATTCATTGGTTAAATTCCACCCCCACTCATGTGCTTATCATCTCTAAGGACCTTATCCCATAGCAAGGGGCAAAGCAAGGGACAGTGGGGGAAATTGTGAGGCAATTGTGGGGCAGCAGAGGGAGATGTCAGGCTCTGTTAGCTCCTGTTAGAGCCTGTAGTCTCCCTTCCTACTATGTTTCCCTATTTCTCCCCACTTCCTCTTTGACTCCTATTATTCAATGAGGAACGAATGAGTAGTCATCACAGAGCCTCACAGAGTCCTGATGGAACTAGCCGTGCATCATGTGATGGGCTCTGGGGGACTCCATGCTAGCAGAGGAGAGAGGCAGGGAGAAGAAGCTTGTTCTCTGTGTCTGATAAGGTCATAGAGGAGCACCCAGGAAAGAATACAAGATATTGGGGATGGAAGCAGGAACTCATTTCTGTAGTGAAAAGAACTTCAGGAACACTCCTGAATGCACTCTGCAGCCAGTCAACAACTGCAGAATGGAGCTGCATCTGAGACTCCCTTAGCTGCTGTTGCAAAATCAGGACCACCACATTAAGTTTACAGGCAAAGACAAATACTCCATGAGCTTGTTGCTTAGATTTTGGTCTAAATCTCATAAATCAACCAGATAATATAGTTTTATTTGGAGCATCCTATATTATTTCAATATGAGGGCAGAGTTTAAGAGCTCTAATAAAAGGACACTGAGGTTCCAATGGGCAGTTTGTTTTCAGTACAAACAAACTGCCCATTGGAACCTCAGGTTATTGGGCTGACTCAAACAAGTTAGGTTTGGATTTGCAATACCTAAGCAAGACTGTTGTTTCTTGGAGGTCTTTACATTCTCTATAAGGTTAATCCAATTTGATGATTACACACATACACATGACAGGTACAGATTCACATTCTGATTTCACTCTAATCTTGGACAAGTTATGTTTGGGGGAACATTCTACTTTGGCCAAATCATGAGAAGGCATGACTCATTGGAAAAGACAATGATTGGTAAGGTAGGAGGCACTGAGAAAAGAGGAATACTGCATTCAAGATGGATATACTCAATCAAAGAAGTCACAACCCCATGTCTGCAAAATAAGGTGTCTTGGAGCTAACTCGTAGATAGGATTACCATGGCTCAAGGTCAACTTGAAGGCGGATAACCACAAAAAACAAAAATATACAGAAGCCACAAGCCAACATGGATGTTGACCAAACTGCCTGTGAAACCAAAGTCCACTTAACTATTATTACATTTGTATTTTTCTACCTTGATACCACATATATTTATTTGTGACAAAGACATTAAAATAATATTAATGAATAACAATAATAGCATCAGGCCATGATATATTCATGGCAGTCCAGATCCTGGTACTAGGTCCACAGTCCTTATTCAATGCCAAGCCATAGCACTCTATACATATAGCCTCTGTGCTCTTGGGCTTTGGACATCAGCCTTAATTTTTGGGATAAAGAAAGTAAATAAATAATCCTGCTTGCTCAAATCTCTGCCATTTTTAGACTTTATAAGGAATCCATAGTGAGATATAGTTATGTATGTAATATCTTAAGGAAGCAATAGATTCACTTAAGAAACAGGCATTATTTTGAAATAAAACAAAGACCAGCTTGACATACACAAGCACATACACAGTTACTCTTTCTCCTATCTCCTCAAAGTTAGTAACAAGATCATGAATAACAGCAGAAGTTGGTTGTCACTGAGATCCCGCTTGCATGACCCATCAGTGACCTTCCTGGTAGTTTATTGTTAAGTTCAGCCAGACTGGAAAGTATAGATTATACAGCAGCCACAGTCTCTGTATTAATTTATAGCCAAACACCTGGCATATTAATGGCCCTTACTCAGCAGTAATCTGTACAGTATTGCAAGGAGATGGTGCTTCTTTTCTAATTTATTTCCCATGTGTAAATATTTCATGTTGAACAGAAACTTAGAATTCTGTGTTTAAAAATATGCTTAAATATTTCATTTGGAAGAGGGAAATGCCTAAACATTTAATGAGAAGAATCCTTCAAAAATGGTTTGTCTTTATGACATCCCCCACCCCATTTCCCTGGAGTTAATTTTCGTGTTTTAAAGAATCATCATACACACATTAATATGCATGTGTAAATGTGTCCTCTGAGTATAAATACCATATCCATTCATTCAGGCAGAAAAAGCACAGGGAGTCAGCATGGCTTAATACCCCATGAGCTTGATCTTGAGTTTCACCAAACTAGCTTATTTCATGGGCTTCTTAGATCCCCTAAACCGAATGAATGGCTGGAGATCATTCTTTTGAAAATGAAATAGGTTGTGATGCTGGAGGCATACAGCAGTAATAGAAGACCTTCATTTTGAGGCACAACATTTACTTTTTTCCATCTGTAAAACATTCACATTTCATTAGAAACCTACATACAGATGCATCTATTGACTGCCCACACTTTCACTTCATGCTAAGTGGTTGACTGCTTAAGTGGTTGGTTGCTAATTTCATTTGGGAGGGAATTCCACAGCCAGGGGCAGCCACAGAAAAGGCCCTGTCTCTTCCCCACCAGACATGCCTGCGAAGGTGGTGGGACCGAGAGAAGGACCTCTCCAGATGATCTTAACACTCTTGATGGTTCATAGGGGAGAATACGGTCGAACAGGTAACATGTGTGCCTGTGAAAACTAATAATAAATAATAAATTTTATTTATGTCCCAACCCCTCTCCTCAAAAGGGACTCAGGGTGGCTCACAGCATAAAAACAATACACACAGTAACCGTCACAATAAATCGAACAGGCAACTCACAATAATTAAAATATGACCAACAACATAAATGTCAACTCATAAACATCAAAGACATCATTATAAACATGAAACAATTAAAACATGTGTCTTTAAACAAGAGACCTCCTACTCTCGATGATAAAAGCAGTAATACCCGATTTAGAATTTGCCTCAAGCAGACTCCACCTCTTTGTTTATACTAACCATTCTCAAAAGCACATGCATAAACATGCTTTAGCCAGTTTTAAAACTTTACAGGATAAAATCAGTATCAAAATGTGAACATATGTGCAGGAGGTAGAAAGAAGGTCACATAACTTAAATATGAAACTGTGATGAGACAAAAATGCCAGTGGGACCTTATTTATTTATCTATTATTTGGATTTGTACGCCGCCACTCCCCGAGGGCTCGGAGTGGCTCACAATCATAAAAACACAAGCAAGAGCAAAGAACATCAGTTAAAACTAAACAGATAAAAATTATCCATACTCGGCAATCAAAAGCTAGTGGAAGAGGTAGGTCTTGCAGAAGAACAATGGAAAAAGGATTTTTACTCTTGCTTAATGCATATTAATAACACTAAAAAGTAAAATAAATGATGTTTTGATTGAGAAAAACTTTATGTCGGAAATGTCCTTTGGGAAAATTTGAATAGAAAGCACACATGAACATACACATGCAGAAAGACAAATCTGCAAAATCGTGGGCCTCAGTAATACAGTAATACAGTAAAACAAATGTTCATAGGTCATAATCTTTGTCTCAAATATGAGATGAAAAATATATCTCAATTTGTCTATATCCTTATTTTATGCAATTGGAAAGAAAAAAGCAATAAACTGGATGTCTCCGTTATGACCGTTGGGTAAGGTTTATTAGAAATCTTAGAAATATCTTAGAAATCACAATAATAATGTTATTCTATTATAACTTCCATGATAACATATTGGAATATCATGGTATTTGTAGTTATGGAGAGAGAATTCTCAACCACAGAGTACTAGCATCTCATCAATCTACATATTGCAGGATTCCAGAGGTTGCCATGGTAATCGAAGTAGAACTATATTATTATTTATTATTTACTTCATTTCTACCCTGCCTTTCCCGACCCTGGAGCATACTCAAGGCGGTTTACAAATCCGGCAAAAAATTCAATGCCACACAGGTAAACAATAAAACACATATCATCAAAAAAAAATAAAGCAATCTAAATATATAGCAATTAAAATACATATCAATCAATCAATCAAACAGATTAAAGCCATATAAAATTCTGAGTCATTGTCTCATATCCATATCATTATGTAGTGCGAAACAGCCCCAGATTCTGGAGATCTTTCAAAATATCTAGAAGCAGGACCAAATGTATAAAACAATTTGTATATAGGATGTTGCCTTTCAGGTTCCCGCTCCACAAACATATGGGGCATTTTTTCCCTCTGACAGTTTGCATACATTTTGTGTTTTTATCTGTATATACAGAGTTAAGGTATAAAAATATTTCCAGTGTAATAATATTATTTTCCCTACATTCTATTTCCCTATATAATATGTATTGCTGAACCAATGCACAATTAGTAGTGGGAAACAAACTTTAAATAACTACTAGCAATCTGGATGCTATATAGAATCGGCTGAGGGCTGAGAAGCGCGATATACAAATGCAGCAAATAAACAAACAAACAAAATAAATAAATAGAATAAAGTGTATTAAATTAGAAACATCAGAGTTCAGTGCAGAACTCTGATCTGTATTTTGTGCATAGTATTTTGTGTGTTGTAGAGTCCTTTGAAGTCTTTGGCCATGTATGGAAAACGATGCTTTGAAAGAAGACTATATAATTAACCTCTCAGTGATATCTGTTATTAAAGAATTGACTACTCTGTTCTTTTGTAATTGGTTGGTTTATTCTACAAGCATATGAATGTTAAAGCCAAGTAATATTTTCTTAGGTATGAATGAGAGAGCAATACTTTCACTGTCAATAATGAAACATTTTTGCCAGTTTTGGAATAACACATTTCTTTATTAATTCCCTTCAACAGGCCATTCTGCTAATCTTACCTGTCGAGCATTCTTTGGATACAGCGGTGAAGTCAGCCCTTTAATGTATTGGATGAAAGGCGAAAAGTTTATTGAGGATTTGGATGAAAGTCGGGTTTGGGAAAGCGATATTAGGTAAAAAGAGAACATTGTATATATTTTGTCTAGACTCATCTCTTATTCCCTGTAATGAATAATGTTCCCTGCAAAAGGAAGCAATGCACGTTAGTACAATATATTAAAGCACCATAGTCCTGCCTTTCCATTGACTGAGCACTGACAATGGCATAAAAATCGTTCTTTGACAGATATCCAATTATTTCTTAAACTAGTAGTTCAAGCAATCTTTCATATAAAAACAGATAACTAAAAAGTATTTAGAAATCAAAATGAGTAATCAATATTTTATATTTACAAGATCCCTCTATCCTAGGCATGGGCAAACTTTCTAACTTGGGGGCTACGTGGCAAGGTGGAGAGGGGTGGGCAGTCCGGGAGGGAGGGGGTTCTCCCCCAAGCCCTTTGTCACAAAACACTAGGACTAGAGGGCACTCCCTGAAGCTCCAAGGTAGGAAAATTAGGACTAATAAAGGGAAATATTTCTTCACCCAGAGGGTCATTGGGTTATGGAATTTACTTCCAGAAGAGGTTGTGACAGCTGTCAGCCTGAACAACTTCAAGGCAGGATTAGACAGATTCATGGATACCTTCGGCAGTTACTGAAAAGGACATTCAAGTACCACCTCGGAGTTGGTTGAGGTAGGCAGGATTTCCTTCATTTTCTCTTCTTTTGAAGCCAGATACAGAATGCTGGACTGAAGGATTCAATGGCTCTTCTTATGTTCTTATGTTCAGTTCTTATAAAAACATTTGGATCCCAAAAGGGTTGGTCTTGGTCAGGATGAGATGGTGGACAGGATAGAAGAAGTGTATCCATGAGATCCCATATTGCCTACTCCTGATATAGAGTAGGAAGAGACCCCAAGGGCCATTCAGTCCAACCCCCTGTCATGCAGGAAGGCACAATCAAAGCACTCCCAATAGATAGCCTCTGTGGGAAAGTCTCCAGAGAAGGAGACTTCACCACACTCTCAGACAGCCTATGCCACTCTCCAGGAAGTTCTTCCTAATATTTTCAGTCAAATCTCTTTCCCTGCTATTTGAACCCATTGCTCTCTTGTGCCCTAATCTCTAGAGCAGCAGGAAGTCAGTTTTCCCCCTCCTCTTCCCCAATGGGACAGCCTTTTAAATTTTAAAACATAGTTTCCATGCTCCCTCAATACCTTCTCTTCTCTCAGCTAAACATTGCCCAGGAGGAAAGGAGGAAGGAAAAAGAGAAGGGAGGGAGGAAGAGAAGAATGGAAGGAAGGAAGGGTGGAAGAGAATGGAGGGAGGGAGGGAAGAAACGAAGGAAGAAAGGGTGGAAGGGAAGGAAGGAGGAAGGGAGAAAAGGAGGTAAGGAATGAAGGGAAGGATAGAAGGAGGAAGGAAAGAGAGAAGGAAGGATAGAATGGTGAGAGAGAGGAGAGCCTGGCAAAAAAGCCCAAAGGGCCGCATCCAGCCCTGGGCCTGGGTTTGCCCATACATGCTCTATCCCTTCCTTCCTCTCAACATAATGGCCTATGATGGCTGAGGGGGCATAATAAGAGACATCATAACAGAAGCCTGGACTTTCAAGATCTCTCATAATGGTAGCATCTCTCTCTCTCTTTCTCCCCCTGATCATCTCAGGTCCCATCTACACTGCCATATAATGCAGTTTGCAGTGTATTATAAAGGTCAGTATAGACTCATATAATGCAAACCGAACTGCATTGAGCTGAGTCTACACTGCCATATAATCCAGTTCAAGGCAGTTAATCTGAATGCTGAAAAAGGCATTATATGACAGTGTGGACAGGGCCTTGGGAACTAAATTGCATCTTATTAGGCGCCATCTACGCTGCCATTATAATGCAATTCAATCTGTATTATGTGCAGGCCCGGATTACCCATAAGGCCAGACTAGGCCATGGCCTCGGGCGGCAGGTTTTGGGGGGAGCGGATTCGACCCCCCGAAAACAAATTTTTTTAAAAAAACCCACCCCCTCTGCAACGCTTTCCCCGCCCCTCTCCGAGAGAGTCATCATACCTCGGGAGAGGGGGGGAGAGCGCTGCGAGGGGCGAGGGAGGAGAGGATGGGCCCTCCCTCGCCTGGGCCACCCCTTGCAAGGAAGGAGGCGGCGAGGAGGAGGAAGGGAAACTCCGCCCCGCCAGCGAGCATGCATGTATACGCACGCCCGCCAGCGGGCTTCCCTTCCTCTTCCTCCTCCTCCTCCTCCTGGCCGCCTCCTTCCTTTGCAAGGGGGCATCCCAGGTGGCCAGGAGGAGGGCGGGACTTCCCTTCATCCTCCTCGCGCCTTCCTTTCGGTTGTGGGGGGAGGAGGAGGTGGACGGAAGCCGCGCGGCACTGCTCATGGGGCTTCCGTCCGCCTCCTCCTCCCGCGACCGAAAGGAAGGCATGAGGAGGATGAAGGGAAGTCCCACCCTCCTCCTCGCGCCCTCCCTTCGGTCGCGGGACGTGGAGGAGGCGGCGGACTGAAGCCCCACGAGCAGTGCCGCGCGGCTTCCGTCCACCACCTCCTCCTCCTCCCACGACCAAAAGGAAGGCGCGAGGTGGACGGAAGCTGTGGGGCCGGTGCTTCTGTCCACCTCCTCGGGCCCTCCTTCCGGTCGCGGGAGGAGGCGATGGAAGCCGCACAGCCGGGGCTGCTGCCGCATATGCGCAACAGCACCCTGAAGGTGTGGCTTTCCGTGCCCTGGGGGGCATGGATTTCGGCACCCTGGGGGCGTGGCTTTCCGCGCCTGGGGGGCGGCGCGGGGTGTCTTGGCCTTGGGCAGCCGAAGAGCCTAATCCGGGCCTGATTATGTGGTCAGTGTAGACTCATATAATCCAGTTCAATACTGTTAAACTGCATTATATGAGTTTACGCTGACCATATAATGCAGTTCAATCTGTATTGTAATGACACTGTAGATGGGGTCCTTGGAGTGCTTCCCATACGCACATTGAAAGATGTATCCTAATAGAGTATGCCTCCTCTACTTTTTGACTCAAAACACATTTCCTTTCCAGCATCCTCAAACTTTATTGACTTCTCCAAATCACTTGCTAAGCGATGCAAACTAAAAAAACAAATCACACTTTACCTAATACTATAGACCCCTGACCCTTGTACATTGAAGTACAAAATAATAGGTAAAACGAATTATTCTGTTTTAGAACAGGACAGTGGTTCCCATGTGTTTGGCCTACAACTCCCAGAAATCCCAGCCAGTTTACCAGCTGTCAGGATTTCTGGGAGTTGATGTCCAAAACATCTGGGGACCCACAGAATGGGAACCACTGGAATAGGATAATGACCTGCGTTCCAAATATGTTTATCAAAATAAATTAGGTTACAGTCTGGTCTACATTCTGTTTGTCTTTCAAATCTATTTCATAATGTTCAAATACAAGTGAAGATCATGGCTGTGATATTTTATGGTGCCTAATAATGTTGGGATCAGTGATACCTAACAATTTTTAAAGTGGTATTCAATATAATAAAGTAATTGGGGGCTGGGGTAGATTCCATATGTTAAAGTATTACTCCTTTAGAGCCTACAGTAGAACTTGGAAGGTCCGGTCCTCGGTAGAAGGATCGCTCTGGAGTACAATTTGGAGCAGTCTTTCTATCCCCTTTGAGGTAGCTGTTGGGAACATCCTATAGAGGACTGGACCTAAGACTTGTTACATTTTGAAAGATTTTTAAAGACATGGTGATAAGCTATTTTATTGTCTTGGTCAGCTATCATTTTGTGTTTACGGGGGTGTGGGCAATTCAATTAGTCCTCCACATGGCTGAGCAGGAATTATTGGTATAAAAAGATGTCTCATTTACTCTGCTGCTTGAAATTGCAGAAGAAAATGAGGGAGGGTGTATTATGATTACCATTCACGCTTTAATTCAAAGCACTCATCCTGTGTGGATATAGTATTAATAATTTATTTATTTATTTATTTGTTCAATCTTATATTCCACTCCTCCCGGACGGCTTGGGGCAGTTCACACACATGTTAAAATGCACTGTAAAACAGTGGTACATTATAAAACAACAAGAATAAAAGTTGCAAATGGTGCAACAGCAATGATAGTAGGCAATTACAATCTCCAGAGGCATCAATCGAAGGCAATTCTGAACAATAGTCTTGCAGGCCCTCCGGAATGAGGTAAGCTCCGCCATAGCCCGGACATCATCTGGTAATACATTCCAGAGCATTGGGGCAGTGACTGAAAAGGCTCGTTGCCTTGTGCTGGAGAGGTGGCAGGAGCGGACAGATGGTACCGTCAACAGGTTGCGCTCTTCCGAGCGCAGTGATCTCAGGGGAACGTATGGGGTGAGGCGGTCCCTCAGGTACACCGGCCCCAGACCATGTAAGGCCTTGAAGGTCAGAACCAACACCTTGAAGACAATTCGGTACTCGATTGGAAGCCAGTGCAATTGCCGCAGAATGGGCGTGATGTGTTCTCTTGCCGGCGCTCCCGCCAGCAAGCGAGCCGCAGCATTTTGTACCAGCTTGAGTTTCTGAATTGTCGACAAGGGAAGGCCTATGTAGAGGCCGTTACAGTAGTCTAACCTTGAGATGACCGTCGCTTGGATTACCGTGGCAAGGTCGTCCCTGGACAGGTAGGGGGGCAGTTGCCTAGCCTGTCGCAGGTGGAAAAATGACGTTTTGCTGACCGCGGAGACCTGGGCCTCCATGGCCAGTAATGGGTCCAATTGAACCCCCAGGCTTTTAATCAAAGATGACGGGCTCAGCTGCTCGCCATCCAGGGTAGGCAACCGGCATTCATCCAGCCCAGGGCGACCAGGCCACAGGATCTTCGTCTTCGATGGATTCACCTGATGTGAAAGCTTTCTTTTCAGTTATATTCAGTACGGGTGATAGAAAAACATCTGGAAATTTTGTTACAAAGTCACATCCAATCTCACCACAATGCCCTTCCCCAATCCTTATACATTTCTCAAAGATTTTTGGCATACAGGTTCAACATCCCATATTGATTATTCTGAATCCGAAATGCTCCAAAATCCAAAAATAGCTACATGCGTAAAGGAGAAAATGAAACATTTGCTTTATTATAGTTTAATATAGACAATAGTTATAATAGTTTCATCTGTAATTTTATTAACAATATTGTGTCTAAAATTACCTTCAGGATATGTATAAAAAGTGCATATTTACTTTTATACTGTGAGTATATATATAAAAGGTAACGGTCAAGGTTTCTCCTTGACATCAAGTCTAGTCATGTCCAACTCTGGGGGCAGTGCTCATCTCCATTTCTAATCTGAAGAGCTGGCATTGTCCATAGATGCCTCCAAGGTCATGTGGCTTGCATGACTGCATGGTGCACTGTTACTTTCCCTCCGTAATGGTACCTATTGATTACTCACATTTCCATGTTTTCAAACTGCAAGGTTGGCAGAAACTGGTGCTAAGAGTGGGAGCTCACCCAGCTCCCTAGATTTGAACCACCGACCTTTCAGTCAGCAAGTTAGCAGCACAGTGGTTTAACCCACTGCACCACCAGGGGCTCTGAGGATACACACACACTCTCTTTTTGCTCAGGACAGAAAATGTGTAAGGGTTATTTCATTATAACTGAGATAGTTAATATGCTGTGAGTACTTTAGTGTTGAAAATGTTGAGATTTTGAATATTTAAATGTATTTAAATGTTCAACATCTAAAAATAATATTTATAAAGTATATATGACATACAAATGAATTTCATAAATAGTCTTGGGCGTCATCTCTAGGGGAAAGAAAATCAAAATACTGGACACTTCTGGTCCCAAGACTAAGGGATATTCAACCTGTGTCATACTTATCAAATCCTTTTGAAAGTATTACAAACCTTTGACCAATATTTTTGGTACACAACTTCAATTTCATATCTGAAAGCTATTACTAGCATCATCACAAATTTACCGCTGTCCTCATTAACAATTATGACAAATAAGAACATTCTATAATGTAACGGCATCAAACTAAGACTGTCTCTCTGAAACTCTCTAATGATATGTATTCCATATTTTTGTTTATCTCACTAGAATTCTTAAAGAGCATCTTGGAGAACAGGAAGTTTCCATCTCATTAATTCTTGATTCAGTGGAAGAAGGAGACCTCGGAAATTATTCGTGTTATGTTGAAAATGGATATGGCCGCAGACATGCTACCGTTGTTCTTCTCAAAAGGGGTGAATATCTTCTTTTTAAAGATGGTTTTCACTGTAAACTGTAGACATTTTGTTATTCCTTCTGGTTCTTCATTTCATGTCTTTGGTACATTGAGTACAAAATATTAAGCACCCTTTGCTTCTGTCTGCAAAGCCTCTTTAAATAAATACATTTAATAAGATTGCCTGTTGACAAAAGTATAACGTCTTAAACAAACTTTGTGTGGGAAATACTTTAATAACTAAGCTTTTTTTTCTGTGACCACCAGTCTTCCACATAGCTACTGGGAGTAGACATGTAATCATTTTCTAAATGACTTATGTCTAAATAATATAAAAGCAATGAGTTCCAAACAGAGGAAAGGATCTGCACAATACAAGCCATGGGGAAGCTCTGCCCACATCCTGTATAATTCCAACTTGTAAGTCTTTCCTCAATCACTCAAATTACTATAGCAACTTACATTTGCATTACAAATTAACCTATTAACTAGCCTGATTTAGATTCGGTATGTATGGTTAATATGCAAAATTGGAATATATCTCTGTCAGCTTCTTTTTAGATGATTTCTAAAACAAAAGGCATATGCTCCTTATGCAGTTGATAACTAATGCTGTATCCTACCCTGTTTCTGGACTTTTTGATATCACTTCACCAAAGATGCAGCTGTATTGGTGTTCTAAATCAAGAAAGAAAATTGGCTCAAAGATTCATGATGCAATTTTCTAGCTTTTCTTCATTTACATGTCTTCACATTTTGTCTATATGACATTTTCCATTGATGGTGTTAACCCAAAATTTTATTGGTACTAACTCTTTGGTCCCTTCTACACTGTCATATAAAATCCGGATTCTCGGCTTTGAACTGGATGATATGGTAGTGTAGACTCATATAATCCAGTTCAAAGCAGATTATGTGATTTATCTTCTTTGAGCTGGCAGTATAGAAAGGGTCATTTGTTTCAGTCAATTGTGTTATTGTTTTGCAAGTGAAATAGAGGTGAAACAAAACAGCTTAGGTGTCAGCGATGTGAGACACTTGTTTACTAGGGCTGCAATGCTATATGGCTCAGCATAACAGAGTAAAAATAATTTATTTATTTTTATTTACCATATTTATATCCTACCTTTCTAACCCCGGAGGGGACTTAAGGTGACTTTACAACAGGCAGCAATTTGATGCCACGCACACATATATCAAATAAACAACTACAATTAAAATTAGAATGAGCTGTGTACTACCACCCTGGACTTATGGTATAGCTTCTCAAGCTTCTTGCCCCACACATCCATTTCATGTCTCTTGGAAATTGGGCAGAGAAGCATCTAGCTCTGTCTCCAAAGCCAGATACAAAATTAACTATAAAATTTGCCAGGGTTCTCCAGAGGTCTTAGTACTGTGTTAGTCATTTCACATCTGGATACAGGAACATAACCAGACACAGGGACATAACCAGACTCTTCCCAGTGCCCACAAGGCAGCACTCCAGAGCCATACAGTAAGGCAAAGCTTAGAGTTCTCCAGAAGTATGTGAGCACCAACCTCCATAGTGACAAAGAACTGTGTAGGCATAAATGTAGTATATGCCAATGACAGAATGCCAGCCTGTTATGAATGAATTTCATCACTATATCATGACTTACTAGCAGAATCTACTCTCTCGTTTCAGTTAGTTATGTGGTCATTTACAATTATGGGAAGAGAACATTTTACGGTAGTACAGCATATACTTACATTCAGGGATCCCAAGGCTTGGTGCCTAGTTAACTTCCACTGAATGGACCTCTCCTAAAATAGAGCCACATCCAGTCAACAATACTGTACTACGTAGACTAATAATCTGTCTTGGGGGGAAAGCAAATACCTTGATTGAAGTGTCACATATATATGACTTTCATGAGTAAGATGAAACTTAGTAATACCACTTACCCTATTTTTGTCCATTTAAAAGCTCTGATACAATTTGATTTAATATTTTTATTCCACAGGTCCACAATCTGGTTTATACCCCCAGTGATTTCAATCAAAATAATAAAAGCAATGCAATCAGTGTCAGATTTGTAAAAGACCCATCAGAATGACTGTCAGTGACAGAGTAATAACAAATAAGTGTATTTAACAGAATTTAAATTACTAATGACTGTAGGAAGTAAGAAGAGGTCCATGAGTAGGAAAAATTTTCAGTGTTGAGAAATTATGCAAATACCTAAAAGTTTGAACAGAGAAGGGCTTTGCCAGGGGGAAAACTGAAGAGGATTTGAATTGTTTGAGAAGTTACTTGATTGCATCTATGAGATTTGAAATGCACCTGACGGTTGTATTCAGCATACTTTGCATTTTGACATCTTCTTCAATAAGATGAAAAATTAGCCATGACAGATAAAAAGAGAACGAGAGAGGGAGGGAGGGAGAAAAAGATTTTCTACCCAGAAAAACTCTACACAGTTGCTGAGCTCATCTTTCTCACCATGGCAACATTATTAATAAAATGTCCTTGCTTAGACCTACATCTTGGCTATACAAGAAATATTCATGTTGTATTCTTTGTTTATGCCAAATTCTCAGTAACTGAGTGTTAGTTGTTATTACACCTCATTGTGCTATTGGCACACATTAAGGTTGCAATCCTACACAGTTACCTGGAAGTAAGTTTCACTGAACTGGGAGCTGTTTTTGAACAGACAGACTAGGATTGCAATGATTAGACATAGACATCCCTAGGTGTCAGTACCATATTGACAATAATATTAATCTACTATTCAAGAATGAAAGGCTATATCCAATTGGATTGTATATTATATATTTTACACATTTAGCATATGTTCAGCCTAAATCATTCTATCAAGTTGCTGTTCAAATATAATAATATAAAGTTATATCAAAGCCTTATTCAAAAAGCAGGGAGAAATAATGCCTAGTGGCAATGCAATGATCAGGACTGAAAATATATAAATTGAAAGGTTGTGAGGGTTTAAACCTTTTTTTTTAATGCTAAGTATGATTTTTCTGGTTTGGCTGGCCTCCTAAGGGAGAAACTAGCAAGGAGAGGGCACTGCTTTGGAAGGAAGGTCAGCTACTGATGGTTGACCTCATGGGTCAACTGGATTCCCAGGTAAAATATTATCTGCACAGTAGAACTGTGCTGTTTACACATACCAAACTTATTGCTGTCCACAACTGTTAGATTGGAGACTGCCAATGAAAACCAGGTGCTGTAGCTGTATTTCAGTAGAATCCACTCTGAATATTCCTTGGCTAAGAAAATGGATGAAGTCACAATAAGTTAATTTGAAGACATAGATAGATAGATAGATAGATAGATAGATAGATAGATAGATAGATAGATATCCAAAAATTCTTTTTTATGGTTAGGAGTTCATTCACACTACAGAATTATAGTGCTGTTGTAACTGCCCTGGTTCGATCCCAAAGTCTCATGAGGCACTAGAACTCTTAAGTTCCTCCTGAAACTGTCAATTTCAAGGTTGAAGTGGAACACACACTAATTGTATACTATGAATGAGCCTCTAGTTTCTTTCTGAGGAAGCATTATTGGGCTGAAGCAGTTTTGCATATGCTAAAAACTCTAATGATATTTTGGAGTTAACAGCCTGAGAAAAAACTAATTTCATAATATTGACCCTACCCCACCCCACCCCATTCCTTGCTTGCAGAAAATGTGTAAGATGAATCACTCATATTCACTAGACACAAGCAGATGCTAAAACTTATAAACTCATCTGCATGTATTACACAGTGGGGATTGGGCTGTCCTACAGTTTATATTTCCATGAGATTTAAATGCAAGCAAACACAAAGCGCACAGTTTATAAATATAATCATTCTTAATAATGCAATATAATAATAAATGGAGAAGGGATATACTCATTCAGTGGTACACTGCTGAAATATGAGGCTTTTGCTTACCAGGGAGCTAACCTCCTGCAGTCTTATTTAATTACATGGCATTCTGAAATTACAAAGTAGCCTTTAATTGCCTAATTACTTTTTACCATTTTACACAGTTTTTAAAATGGGACTTTACAAGCACGTGAAGAGCTTTTTGCAAAGTTGTTCATCATTTTACCTATCTTAATGATTAATTACCATGGGCAAAACTACCTTCCCTGACTTACACAACCAATCCTATCCACCTTTTCTGCCCAATTCTATGCCTGTGTCTTCAAGATATGGCTATTAAACACTTGTTGCAGTGTTTTTCAACCTTTTTTTTTAGCTGCGGCACATTTTTTACATTTACAAAATCCTGGGGCACACCAACCAAAATGACACAAAATGACACTCTAACACAGTCATACATATAGTTAATATGTTTTTCATGTATTTATACACTCAGTGTGAAACCTGGGCCTGTTTCGATGAACACAACATAGATATCCTGGCAGGAATGGCAGAAAGACACACCCGAAGGTCTTGCTCAACAGCTGAGAGTTATAGTTCACCCGCAATCAAAGAGCATTCTGAACTCCACCAATGATAGAATGGAATCAAACTTCCCACACAGAACTCCCATAACCAAGAGAAAATACTGTAAGAGTTGGGGGGGGGGAGGAAAAGGGCATGAGGCTGCTAGGAATGGTGGGAGTTGGAGTCCAAAACACCTGGAAGGTCCAAGTTTGCCCATGCCAGCTTACGACAGAGACCTCGTACTCCCCCTTCTCCTTCACGCCCTTTCTTCCCCCTCCTGCCGAACACTTAATTTTTCTTCTCCACTTGGGCTCCCTTCTTCCCAGCCTCGCTCTGCTCGCTTTGCTCACACTGCCACTTCTGCCACCATTTTGATCCGAGGGGGCAGCATGAGTGTGTTCAGTAGGGGAGGGGGGAGGAGAGGGAGGTTTTCTTTATTCACCTTTTCTAGACATGGGGCGGGTCTGCGCAGAGTAGTGCCCACACTTAAGGTCACGTCTTCCTTCCTCCCCTGCCACCATTTTGATCCGGGGCAGCATGAGTGTGTTCAGTAGGGGAGGGGGGAGGAGAGGGAGGAAGACATGGGGCGGGTCTGCGCAGTAGTGCCCACACAGGTCACATCTTCCTTCCTCCCCCCTCCCGCAGAAGTGGCAGCGTGAGCAAAGCGAGGCAAAGCAAACAGAGCAAAGCTGGGAAGAAGGGAGCCAGAGTGGAGAAGAAAAAGTGTTCGGCAGGAGGGGGAAGAAAGGGTATTGGAGGTTCCAATTTCCTATGGCACACCTGATAATCACTCACGGCACACTGGTTGGGAAACACTGACTTAATGAACATTCCCACATATTTCCCATTAGTCTTCTGCTGTAGTGTGCACAGCATGTTTTATTTGGACTTTCTATCCTTTCATATCATTTCCTTTCTGGGTCTTTATATCGTTTCTTTTGATACTCGGACAATCTTTTTCCATGAGTCTCTTGAAAGAAGTACAATTATATGTTTATTCTGCAGCAAAAGGCAGCTTCCTCTTTGTTCTAAAACAGTTCTGTTTCTTGTGTTATTGCAGACACTGTGGGAATTGATTCTGTGCAAAGCTCCTTTCAACTCTGGCATTGCACCTATATTTGTTGCCAGTTGGCTTCATGTAGCATGGGTAGTTGCATGTTAGTTTCAGTTGCATAGACCTCATTTGTCTATCCCAGTGAGCAGAGAAAACTGGAACTTCAGTCATCACTCTGCCTCTAACAGCCATCCAGCTGCAACTAATCACAGCATAAGAAGCCATAGTACATACATATTGCTTAAATAATGTGACTATTAAGGATATGGCCCTGAACAGCTGCAATTCATTGGCATTTTGGAACCTGAGTGAATATGTAAAGCTACAGTGTACATATTAAACTAGAAAGGTTTCTGTTCATTGAAGGGGATTACATTTTTGAGACAGATATGTCATTAAAAGGTATGCAGAGCAATAGAGAACTTTGCAATAAGGGAAGAGGTTTTGAGAACTAGGTGCACTTCCAGAGAGCACCAAATTCATGGCATCTAAAAGAGGGGCAAAATAACAAAACACCCCCCCCCCAATGGAACCTCAGAGCAGGTCTTGGCACAGACCTACCGGTCCTGGGCTTTCTTCCCCTGCCATCCTCACTGGCCTCCCTTCTGTATCTTGGGATAAAATGGAGGGCAGATGGGGGACATTAAACAAAAAAATATGGTTATGTGCTGATCCTCACATATACGGAACAACACATAATAGAGGGAATTTTTTTAAACTTCAGCCTAATTTCTCCCTTCCCTTATCATTTATTAAAGCTCTGTTTATAGTGTTACAGTGTTTACAGTATAAAATAAAGAGTTCCAGAGAGTTCTAATGGCTCTCTGTTTGTGCTTGTTGTCAATGTGCTGTGCATCCGTTTGACAGCCCGATCAGCTGATCAGCTGTTTTAGGCACTTTAAAAGAGATAGACATCAGCTGGAGCAGTCTTCACAAGGGGGAGGGAAGGAAAACATGTGTTTTCTGACATTCAGGATCACACAGACATGCGAATATGCACATCTTTCAGTCAGAAATGGGATAAAAGGGGAGCTTTTTATCCCATGGCTTCCCTCCTTTGTAGTGAATTATTGTGAGTATTCCAGTGATGTGTAGCCACCCCCCCCCCCCCCATTTTGAAACAAGAGCTCTTGCTATTAAGGTACTGTGTGGATAGGGTCTAGGATGCATGAGCCAAAAAGAGGCACAGAGATAAATATTCGACAGAAATATATGATTTTAAGTGAGCATTTTACATCACAAAGAACTATAATATATTTAAAATATGCATTTTTCCAAAATTGAAATGGAAGAATGCATGCATTTTATTATTAAATTGTGATGTTGAATGTTATTAATATTTTGTGGAAATACATCCAAAATTCTGAAAGATCCTTTGTCACCAAATTCCCAGTGATACAAAGCTCTGATAATTTTATAAACATATTAGATATAGAAAGCAGCCAGAATTAACTAAAGCAGCTATGAAACCAAAAACTAGAGTTACATGTTCCTGGCTGGTTTGTATTCATATCCCCTGCTTGCAGGAGAAATAGTTTCTTACCTTTCTTATTGAAATTATCAACCAAGATCCTATTGTGTCTCAGTAATGGTCAACACAGCTTCTTTGTATTCTTGGCATTCATACACTGAGTCATCTATAATGTCCTTCTTGTGCAAGCTGGTGACATCTGCAGGATAATAACCACGACTGGCACAACATCTGCAGTAGGTGATTTCATGTAACTAAAATGGCAAGGCTTTTTAGTTTTGCTAGTGCAAAATAGAACTTCAGACAGCATCTCTCCATGTTTGTAAATCTTTCTTTTCTACTAAATCTTTGTTTTTCAGCAACCACTTGGCTGACTTATGCACAGAAATGGAAACCATAAATCAAGGGAATCTGCGAATGTAGTTCTGGGGTGTAGCATCAATCATGTAATGTATAGCTAGAAATAACTTCTAATCATGGAAGCGTAGAGTTGGAAAAGACCACAAGGGCTATCTAGTCCAACCTCATTCTGCCATGCAGAAACACCATTTAAATACTCCCAACAAATGGCCATCCAGCCTCTGTTTGTCAACCACCAAAGGAGGGGATACCACCACACTCTGAGGCAGTATATTCCACTGTCAAAAAGATCTTACCACCAGGATTTTTTTCTCTAATGTTTAGATAGAATCTCTTGTCTTTCAATTTGGATCTATTGCACTGTGTCCTGATCTTTAGAGCAGGAGAAAACAAGATTTTACCATCTTCAATGTGACACCCTTTCAAAAGCAGCAATTTGTCACATATACAGTGAGAAGAAAAATATGAAATGGTTTGTTTTTTCTTGTGAAAACAAAATTTGTGAAGATATTCCTGTTTATGGATATTTCTCTTTTCCTTATGTATGAGTTCATCTCTATTTTTCATTCATGGCATTTTTATGTCAATGACAATTTTTCAGAGGCTCTCTCTAAATACTCAAAATTTCATATGCTAATTTATGAGATTTCAGCCCAGTTCATTCAGAGACTAGGAGTGATCCTGCTTGTCTTATTTTCTCACTGCACACTTTTGCAGTCACATACATTTAAATACTTGACCTGAACAGGGCCCGAATTTTAGATATTTGGTGCTATTGATAAACCTGTTAACAAATCACTAAATATATCACTACTAAAATGAAAATACTGGATTATAAGGTGAATTATTTAGCTGCAGTCAGCTTAAGTTACTGATCTCATGAGCTTCCTAAGTCCAATTATTTGTTATAGTGATAGTAAAAGATAAGGCCTGAGTGGGGGGGGGGGGGGATAATAACTTTGTTTATAGCCCGAAGAAGTTGCACAATTCTGTCATAGTGCAGAATCTTTTCAGATTAAACTCGGTTACCACCCAGATATCTACTATCATGTACTTTCTGCCAGTAAGAATGTGTTTACACTGTAGATTTAACAGAGTTTGACATCACATTAACTGCTATAGCTCAATATTATGGAATTGTGAAAGGAGTAGTTTGTTGAGATATCAGCATTAAAGACCTTGTAAAACCACAACTCTCATGATTCCATAGTATTGAGCCATGGGAGGTAAAGTGATGTCAAACTGCATTGATTCTACAGTATAGATAAACCCCAAGTCTCTGTTCCTGCATGGCAAGGATTTGGGCAGAATTCCCTTGTGGCCTCTTTCAGGTCTGTAGAACATTATTGCAAATGCTTTCATGCATTGTAGTTCAAAAAGAAAGAGTACTTCTATTTGGACATCAATTTTCTTTGTTATCAGAAACATCTATCAGATGCAGATACAGAAAATGTGTTGCTGTTCCATCCTATGTTTATAATATGTTTTTATCAGTAGGCTACTTTGGGACTGATGAGAAGATAGATTAATCAGTCCATCTACCCTATAGTGGTGAGAACATCACAGGACAAGATCAGGCTAGAGTTAGTAAATTGTAATTCAAGAAAAACAATGGTCCATCACTGTTCTCAATGTTGTTTTACCATGCATTATTTCAAAGTTCAGTCCAAATGTTTATTCATGTGGAGATCCTATTGAATCCTTTTATCTGATTAGACATGGATAGGGCTGCATTTTAATCTCTGACTAGAATGCTTGGATTCCTTATCCTGAATTATTTATCCTTATCTTTGTCCCAATTACTAAAATATAATATTGGTAGAGCTGGAAAAGGAAGAAACAAAACAGTAAGTTGTTCAAATATACTAATGGGAACTGTTGCAATATTTACTTGACGGAGGAGAAGGGTAAATATTTGAGAAGGGTTTGGAAATATAATTGAGGTCACTTCCAGACAGTTTCAAAATGCAGGTTAGAAAAGTGGGTTTAAAAGTCCTAAGACCTGATAGCAAGCCCAGGCACAGACCTATCAGTCCCGGGAAATGGTCCCATCACCCTGGCACCTTTATTTGTAGCAGATTTTACAAATCTGTAAAATGATGGAGGGAATCCAACAGAAGCTTTTTAAAAAAAAAATATCCAAGATGTGCTGGATCTTATATATGCTCATACAGATATCTCAATATAAACACAAGAAGATTTCTTATTCTCTCTCCTCATCCAACTATTAAGTCAAGCTCTGTTTAATATCATAAAGATCAGAACATAGGAATGGTTGCAGAAAGTCACTCCTCTTAGATAATTTGTTCATCAGCTTTCGCACAGATCACAGAAGATGGAAAAAGAGAAGAAAAGAACAACTGTGGGTGAAAGGCTGGTCCTACCCAGAGCACCTTCCTTATTAGCCGGATTGACGATTGTCACCCCCATGCTACAATGAGGCCACATATAGGATTTGTGAGGGATGAAGCTAATTCTAATTGTAATTGCTTTCCAATTATGCTTCCATTTGGCCACCTGTGTGTCTGTGGCTCTATTTTTTGACAGCCCAAATCAGCTCTTTCAGTTTTTAAAAATGCACACAGGAGCTGTAGTAGTCCACACTAGGTTATAGGAAGGAATTCAAATGTTTTCCATTACTGCAGAGATATACAGCCATGTGCATTTTTGGCCAGAATTGGGTTTTAAGCACACCTTGGAAACACGTGTTTTTCAACTGTTGATTTTGTGAAAAATAATTTAGCCACCCATCCCCTTTTTATCCCAGTTTTTTCCATATTTTAGGGCATGTGTGGAAGGACCTTTTGTTGCACCTCAGATCCGGGACGTAACCCCACCCTAGACCACACACACAGGCAATCAATGTAAAGTAGCTTTATTTAGAATAAAGGATAGTCCAAAAGATGAAAGGTGAAATCAAAAAGTAAGTCCCAAGGTAACTCTTTCAAAAGTTCACAACTGAGTAAATCCCATGAAAATCAATTCAAGGCGTAGGCCAACTGCTCCTGCAGTCAAACGTGGAACTTAGAGTCCAAGGCAACCATAACGACGGCCAAACAAGGAACGTGGTATAGCAGGGCAAAAACAGCCCCCATCCCCCCACCCACCCCCTGGTAGACTGGATCTGGAACTCAGGAGCCAAGAAACACTTAGTCCAAACGTAGCTTCGGGTCTATCAGACTTTTCTCAAAACCAACCTTAAATAGAGTCTATTTTCTGTGGGACCACTGAATCCCCCTTCGCAAATTCCAGTCTCTCCTTGAAGAACGGATTGAAGCCTTTCTATAAAATTCCTCTGCATAACCGGGCCCAGCTGTACTCATATCTCTTTGGGATACAGTTTTCTCCCCGCTTCCCTGGGCCCCAGCTGGCATGGGAGGCGACTTCTTGTGGGACTCAAGGTTATCCGAAGTCTCACTAGCTCTTTCGAAACTGACTTCCATAGAATCATCGTTAACCCCTTCCTCCGGATAATAACCATGCAACGTCATTATCCCAAGGCAGGTCTGCATTTGCAGGAGTGTCCACCCCTGGCCATCCATCATCCTCATCTTGGACCTGATCCCCTGGTATCACTGGTGCCTGTCTCTGACCCCCCCTGTGGAGAGGTCACCCTAGGCTGGGGGGGGGGGCAGTAACTGGAACAGAAGGCTGGAACACCACACCTTTAGAGAGAAAGAAATAATAAGCTTTCATAGACTCGTGAATAGTGTAGAAAGCACTTAGACTAGTGCAGAAACAGTGTGTGGGGGTATAATTTCATGTACTCAACTTAGTTACCACTTTTATCCTCTAACTACTTTATATGACTATTGTAACAGAACTTTTCATTCCAGCACCCTATCTGCATGTTTGTATTTCTAACACTATTTTGCCTTCCTAATGCTATTCATGCCCATCTCACCTTTCACTGGTATGGGTGCTTTACTGCATGTACTTGATGAAATAGATTAGATCTACTAAAACTAATGCTACAAACTTACTTCTTTCTCTCAAATACCACCTTATCAGACAGGGGTTTTTCCCTGTCCTAACATGTTGCCGGCCCACTGCTTGGGCTCCGTAGTCTGCCGGAGCCCATCATATGATGTAGGGCTACTTCCAGAAAGGCTCTGTTGAGCTCCATTCTGGCAGCGTGCCAACAGCACACTAAGTTGGAGCCCTGAAGAAGGCAGGGACAACACAGGAGAAAGCTGGGACTAATGGAGAAACATCTTGGGATGGTAGCCCACAACCGTTAAAGTGACGAAGCTGTGTGCTGCCGCATGGTTTACCATTCTGCCCCCTGCTGTCCCAAAGCTTTTGGAGTTCCATGTGATGAGGTCCTTACTCTCAAAGACATTGATTCCTTTACCCAATTCAACCTCCCAGGAACATTATATTGTTCTGTCCTACCTTTAAGTTTGGAAATCATCTGTAGATTGAGGGGGGGGGGGGAATTAAAAACTGAGCAAAGGCACTAGTAAGCATTTGAAAGATTCATTATCATGTCACATGCAGAAAGGGTGTTAACTGTCTACCACATTTGTACACATTTTATCCTGACAAAGAACATACAAAATAGTGTTCAGTACAAAATCATATGATCAACTTGAGTATTGCTTCCCATCACCACACAGTAGGTTGAAAACCTACCCTCTAAAAAATTAAACAAATTGGGGGCAGATATTTCTTAAGTAAGTAAGCCTAAGTAAGCCCTATGAAATCCATGGGGTAACTATAATTTAACAGGTGGTCTGAAGTCATTTTTGCAGCAGGTTCTAGGAGCAATATTTCATTTATTTACTTCTCTGTGGAAGTACAGTTAATAATAAGTAAATTGCTTTTGTGACATTGCTGAAGAAGTTCATCAAAAATTAAATCCAGGTGCAGATCAAAGATACCTCCCAGAAGTGTATCTGATAATTGAGGAAGGATTACAGTCAAATGAATTCATTAATTAGCCCTGTATCATTCAGTATGTCTGGAGAATGCCAGTGCTTTATTTTAATTAGCTGGGTTTGTCGCTCGGTTTCTTGGTCAGGATATGTTGATAAGAGAACAAGTGTAGTCGTTGGTGAAAATGCTTGTAGCAAGTCTTGTTTCAAATTGAAGTAATTTATATATTTTAAAAAACACTTACAACAGAAATAGTAATCAATGGCCTTTTCCCCTTGGAGTAGATCCAAGCTTGTGCTACCCAAAGACTATTGTTAATTGCCTGTAACTAAATGATTGCTTTGCCCTCAAATTTAACTCTTGGGCACTCATTCATTTGTTGTGCTTAACAGAATGCCATTTCCCCAAGGAAATGGTTGGTATTTTTCCTCTGCAGTTTTCACAGTTCAGTCTCAGGGCTTGAAGAGGACAAGCCTGCAATTTTAACATCACGGCACAAAGGATAAGCAGATCTGAAGTGCACTTTTCTTCTTTTTCGCCCTGCAATCTTGACAGAGTGGGTGGGAAGGTGGGAATGTAACGAAATCTCTTTTTTAAATTAAAAATGGATCTCCAGCCTCCAGGAACTTCAGCAGCAAAAGCCTTTTTCTGTAATAAAAAAGTAGAGAGTTTATAGGAGAAACTTCTTCCTAATATTAATTTAAATGTAACATCAGATAGGAGTGTATTGTCTTTATTAGTTTTGTGTCTTCACATTAGTCTCCATTTGTGCCAATTGTATCTACTGAGTATTAAATGAAGGAAGGGGCTCCTGTTTAAGAACATAAGAACATAAGAAGAGCCATGCTGAATCAGACCTCAGCCCATCTAGTCCAGCATTCTGTATCACACAGTGGCCCACCAGTTGTACACGGGGATCTCGAGCAGAAGGGAGGGCAAAACCCTAACCTACTCCCAACCCCCCACAACCAGTGCCCAGGGAAATCCTGCCTACCTCAACCAACTCCGAGGTGGCACTTGAATGTCCTTTTCAGTAACTACCGATACACTTGGTATCTATGAATCTGTCCAATCCTGCCTTGAAGTTGTTCAGGCTGACAGCTCTCACAACCTCTTCTGGAAGTGAGTTCCATAACCCAATGACCCTCTGGGTGAAGAAATATTTCCCTTTATTAGTCCTAATTTTCCTACCTTGGAGCTTCAGGGAGTGCCCTCTAGTCCTAGTGTTTTGTGACAAATAAAATAATTTTTCTTTATTCACCTTTTCTATCCCATGCATGATTTTATACACTTCGATCAAGTCACCTCTTAAACGCCGTCTTTCAAGGCTGAAAAGACCAAGGCGTTGCAACCTGGTTTCATAAGGGAGCTGCTCCATCCCTTGGATCATTCTTGTTGCCCTTTTCTGTACCTTTTCCAGTTCCGTCTTCATTGAGCTGTCCACCAAGACCCCAAGATCCCTTTCCTGGTTTGTCTCGGAAAGCTTTGACCCCATCAATTTGTAGGTGTAGTTGGGGTTCTTTGCCCCGATGTGCATGACTTTACACTTGTTTAGGTTAAAATGCATTTGCCACTTTGTTGCCCATTCACTCAATTTTGAGAGATCTTTCTGGAGCTCTTTACAATCAGTTTCATTTTTAACTACCCTGAACAATTTAGTGTCGTCTGCAAACTTTGCTGCCTCAGAATTCACTCCTTCATCCAGATCATTAATGAATAAATTAAAAAGTAACGGACCAAAAACTGAACCTTGGGGTACGCCATTTCTCACCTCTTTCCACCCAGAGAAATGTCTGTTTATTACCACCCTTTGTTTCCTACAGTTTAGCCAGGTTCCAATCCAGGACAAGACCTGTCCTCTGATTCCATGGCTGAAGAGCTTATTTAGGAGCCTTTGGTGAGGGACTTTGTCAAAAGCCTTTTGAAAGTCAAGGTAAACAATATCAATTGGGTCCCCTTTATCTATGTGTTTATTTATTTATTTATTTATTTGGACTTATATGCCGCTAACTCCATACGGCTCGCAGCGGCTTACAAAGTCAAGAAACAACAATACAGAATACATAGATAACATACAAGATAACATTAAGACATACAAGAGGTAAAACATCACAGGATAACCAACAGCCAAATAGGGGGAGGGGAAACCAGGCTCATGCCCAGGGGCAGAGCCACCCGATAGAGCTATTAAGCACGTCCATCAAAAGAGGGGAGCCGGGGGGGGGACCCACAAATCGAGGAGCGTCCTCAAAGACTCCAAGTCAGAGCAGTGGCAGGCGCTGCGGTGTCGATCATTGCCGGTCTGTGGACCATTTACACCCTCAAAGAATTCTAACAAGTTAGTAAGACATGATTTGCCTTTGCAGAAACCATGTTGATTTTCTTTCAGCAATGCCTGTTCTTCTATGTGCCTAGTAATTTTTTCTTTAATAATGGTTTCCATCACTTTGCCTGGAACTGAGGTTAAACTGACTGGTCTATAATTTCCTGGATCACCTCTGGATCCTTTCTTGAAGATCGGTGTTACAATTGCCTCCCTCCAGTCCTCGGGTACAGTGCCTGATCTTAGAGAAAGGTTATATATCTTAGCTAGAAGTTCAGCAATTTCACACTTGAGTTCCTTAAGAACTCTGGGGTGGATGCCGTCTGGACCTGGTGATTTGTTGACATTTAGTTTAGTAAGGCATATGAGAACATCCTCCTTGTTTATCTCTATCTGTTTTAATTCTTTTAATTCCCTCCCTGAAAAAACTGACTCAGCTGCAGGCATATGTTGTCTGTCCTCCTGTGTGAAAACGGAGGCAAAGAAGTCATTTAGCCGCTCAGCAATCTCCTTGTCTTCGCTGATTTTCCCTTTCTGACCATTGTCGTCGAGTGGCCCAACTGCTTTTCTAGTTGGGTTCCTGCTTCTGATGTACTTAAAGAAGTTTTTGTTGTTTTTAAATATTCTTTGCTATGTGTGCCTCAAAATCTCTCTTGGCTTTCCTGACTGTTGCTTTGCATTTAGTTTGCCAGAGCTTGTGTTCCTTTCTGTTCTCCTCGGTAGGAAGAGCCTTCCATTTCTTAAATGAGTTTTTCTTCTTTCCAATCACATCTTTTACTTCATTTGTAAGCCATACTGGTGTCCTTTTGGACTTTCCATGCCTCTTTCTTTTTATTGGAATGCATTTTAGTTCGGCCTGTTTTACGGTATTTTTAAACAGTTTCCAAGCATTTTGGAGGGATTTGATTTTTTTTACTGTTCCTTTTAGTTTGCTCTTTACAATTTTTCTCATTTTGGTGAAATTCCCTTTGTGAAAGTTTAATGTCTCTGTGTTAGTTTTCACTGACAGTTTGCTATCCAAACTTACGTTGAAGGTTATTGTGTTATGGCCACTGGTACCTATGGGCTCAGCTACAAGGACATCTTGAACGAGATCTTGTTCATTAGTTAGCACCAAGTCCAGGATCCCCTTTCCCCTGGTTGGTTCCATGACCATCTGCTCAAGGGAATAATCAGCTAGCATGTTGAGGAACCTTGTCTCTCTTTCATGCGTAGAACAAGAATTTAGCCAATCTATTTGGGGATAGTTGAAGTCCCCATTATGACTAATGTATTTCTTTTTGAGGCCTGTTTAACTTCATTTTCCAGATAGCAGTCTGCCTCTGGAGTTTGGTTGGGAGGGCGATAGCAGATCCCTAGTGCTAGATTAGTTTTTGTCCTGGGACTTTTATCCACAATGTTTCTGTAGGTGAGTTTGAAATTTCTTGAAGTTCTAATTCATGAGATTCTAGCTCTTCATTTATGTACAGGGCCACACCGCCACCATTTTCCCTCTCCTGTCTTTCCTGTACAGTTTATAACCTGGAATCTTTGTGTCCCATTTGTTTTCCTCCGTCCACCAGGTTTCTGTTATGCCAATAATATCAATTTTTTTTCTTTTGCCAAATATTCCAACTCCCTATTTTTGTTCGAAGGCTTCTAGCGTTTGCGTACAGACATTTATATTTATTTCTCTGGTGCACTTTCAACTTTGGCTGTTTGTGAGAATTTGTAGAAGGCCTACCATGTCCTACCTCTCGACTACCACTATCTATCTTTTCTGTTGACTCAGCCATTTGTGTATGGATTTCGTCCTCCATACTTGGCATTTCACTCTCTCGAACCGGAAGCTGCCTAGCTCCTGTCGACTTTCCCCTAGGAATCAGTTTAAAAGCTGCTCTGAAATCTTTTTAATATTAGTCGCCAGCAGTCTGGTTCCATTTTCGTTCAAGTGTAACCCGTCCCTTTTGTACAGGTCTGGCTTTCCTGAAAATGTTCCCCAGTTTCTAACAAATCTAAAACCTTCCTCTCGACACCACTGCCTCATCCACGCATTGAATCTCCTGAGCTCTGCCTGTCTGGCTGTCCCTGCGCGTGGAACAGGTAGCATTTCCGAGAATGCTACCTTTGAGGTCCTGGACCTTAATCTTCTACCTAGCAACCTAAATTTGGCTTCCAGGACCATCCGCTTAGCCTTCCCAATGTCATTGGTACCAACGTGTACCACGACCACTGGCTCCACCCCAGCACTATCTACCAGCCTATCTAGATGCCTCGTAATGTCCGCGACCTTTGCACCTGGCAGGCAATTTACCATGCGGTCATCACGTCCATCACAAACCCAGCTTTCTATGTTCCGGACAATCGAATCGCCTACTACAAGAAGCCCACCTCCTACCACCCGTCGAGAAGTATCTTCGGTGCACGAAGATATGGGCACAGCCTCTGAGGAAGGGGTCCCAACTGAGGAGCTGGTCTCTCTTCCTCAGTCTGATGTTCTCCCTGCCCAAGACCCCCATTTTCCAAGGCAGCTGGAGGGCTGCTCAGAACGTGTGGGATGCTCCTATTGCATCTCTGGAGATTTTATCCTCCAGCCTCACTTCCTCTCTGTGCTTCTCCAGGTCTGCTACCTTGGCTTCAAGGGAAGAAACACGTTCCCTGAGAGCCAGGAGCTCACTGCAGTGAATGCACACCCAAGACTTCTGCCTGGTAGGCAGATAGTCATACATGTGGCACTCGATGCAAAACACTGGGAAACCCCCCTCCACTGCTGGCTGACTACCTCAATTTCTTATTAATATGTTTTTTTGTAGATTAACTGTTTTGTTGTGGTCTTAATTTACTTAATTTAATTTTTTACAAGTCTTTGGATATTTCTTTTCCGACTTGTTACAAGTTTATGCTCTAACAAAGACCTAAAACAATACTAGAATCTAAACAACAAATTTACCCCAGGAACTTACCAGTGCTCCTTTCTTTCTCCTTTATTTATTTTCTGTTTTATTCCTTATTTGAAAGTAGTCTGCTTGATCTGCTTCTCACAAGGACAGTTAGCTGACTGATTTAAAAAACAGAAACTAGGCTAACTCCTCCCACCTGGCAGGATGTGAGTCAGCTGGGAGCTGCTGTAGCAGGCCCCACCCCTTCAAGGGATGTGCTTAAGGCAACTTGGAAGGGAAAAACAACTGCTTTTTGCAGCTGCTAACAAAGACCTAAAGCAATACTAGAATCTAAACAACAAATTTACCTCAGGAACTTACCAGTGCTCCTTTCTTTCTCCTTTATTTATTTTCTGTTTTATTCCTTATTTGAAAGTAGTCTGCTTGATCTGCTTCTCACAAGGACAGTTAGCTGACTGTTTGAGATTAATAAGATTTATACTCTATGGATATTTACCATACTAAAGTACCAACATAGAGTTGAGGAGCTACTTCCAGTTCCAGAGTAAATGAGAGCAAGAATAGGTTTCCAAATTGCACAATGTAGGCTCACAGAAGAATTCAGAAATCATTTAAACAACATTGCAAAATTATAGTAATTTGAAACAGCTTTAAATATTTGTGGTGTTCCAGCCTAGTCAGCCCAGTGGTCAGAGTCAGGCACCGGGGGTCCCAGCTGATCAGGGGAAGTTTGGAGATGACGAATGGCCAGATGGGTATGGGTCTCCAAACGAGAGTTTGCAAAGGCATGATGAATGGCTAGAGGGATATAGGACTGCAGATGAGTTTACTGAGGATTCCATGGAAGAGTATTCTGCATCAGACTATAAGAGGCCTGGTGGCCTTGGTTCCCAAGAGAGAGTTTCTACTCCCTTCCCAGATGAGCATTCTGGAGAAGAGGAGTTTCCTGTTTCTCACTCTGATAGTGGTGCAGCTGGGCCTGCTAATGAGCCGGTGTTTGATAGAAGGGCGAACATCAGAGATTCTAGGAAATCGTGGAATCTAAGGAAGGGAGTGAGATGGGCCCATCGAGACTAGCTTCTTTATTAGTTTGTGCTCCCGGGCTTCTGGTCAGACCTGAAGCCATGTTCAGCTTGATCAAGTCTCACGTCCAAGTCTCCAAGTTCACACCGACCGCCGGAGCGGTTCGGATTCAAGTTCATGTTGACCGCCATTGCGGTTTGCCTCAAGTACCACGTTTGACCGCTGGAGCAGTTTGTCTTGCTGTGGAACTTTGCTTTCCTTGGGATTTAAGCCGCTTGGGCTTACAGCTACAGAACTTAATTGGACTATTTTGGATTGCTTTATTCTTACTTCCTTGGACTATTCTTAACCTTTATTATAAATAAAAGAACATTTATTGCATCTGCCTGTGTGTGTGTGTGATCTAGTGGGGGCTGTCCGAGTTCTGAGGCACAACAATATTATGGCTCCATGTAGTCTTGGTAAAATTCAGTCATCTGAATCTCAACATTGGATCTCTCTGACAGAGATTTCTGGTTATGTCAATTTACTGTAATTACAAATTACCACCACAAAGTTTAAGATCATCTGAGGAGGCCCTGCTCTCAGTCCCACCTCCCTTGCAAGTGTGATTGGTGGAGACAAGAAACAGAGCATTTTCAGTGGTGGCCCCTTGGCTGTGGGATTCCCTCCCCAGGGATATTAGATCAATTGCCTCCCTGCTCTTGGTCTTACCTCTCTCAAAGGCATGATTGGCAGAGTCAAGGAACAGGGCCTTCTCAGTGGTGGCCCCTCAGCCGCGGAATTCTCTCCCAGGGATATTAGATCAACCCCTCCCCCCTGACCTTCTTCAGGAGAGTGAAAATGTGGCTTTGTGACTTATGCAATACATAGACTTGGAAAAATGTGCAATGACCACTGGAATGGTCCTGATTAGGCTCGTGGATTATGCGTTTAACTCTGAATGTATTGTTTTTAAATGTTTTAATTGTTTTAATGTACTTTTTAATTCTATTTTAATATTTATTTAAGTGTACATTGTGTTTTAAGGCATCAAATTGATGCCTATATGTAAACACACCTTGAGTCCCCTCCAGGGTGAGAAAGGCGGGAGGTAGAAATGTTGTAAATAAAGAAATACTATAAATCCCAGTATTCCCTAGGATGGAACCATACCAGTTACAGTGAAATCATAGTCCTATAACTGTGTGGTGTGAGGTTAAAATCAATACACAAAACAGGAGGTGCAATCCAGAGAACATTTGTTAGGCTTTATCACATTGATTTCAGAGATACTCTATTGTTTTTCCCTTGGAATTGAATTAAATAAGTATATAAGCTACAGGGATTTTATAGTCCTAATTGTAAAAACTGTGCAGAAACATCCTACAAGTGAGACATCCGTATATTTTGTAGCATATATGCATTCAGCAAAAATGCAGAATAACTGCTGAATTATAAACTCCTCAAAATGTTTGCTGTTTAATCTACTTAATCTTATAATAATACTAAGGTAATTTCCTGTGCTAGCATTTTTCCCTTGCCTCAATACATCATCATTACTGAAAACACATAAATGGAGTGCTTTGCATCTAGCAACCTAGAACATTAAATTCCCATCTTCTGGTTACCATTGAACAGCTGCATCACATGTGTCAGAAAGTGATAAACAGAGCTATGGTAATCCAGGGCCATATAATTTCCATTTCCATTTATTTTCCTGCCCATTTTATTACTATTCTAATGAAACTGTTGTGGGTTTATTTATCTGAAGGAAACAAAACACTTTTTCCTTATAGATAAGAAATATATCAAATATGTGGAACCAACGCTCTTGATCTTAAAACCATAGAATATAAAAGATGCCACATTACCATTTTGTTGAGAACATTGTGAAAACATAAATCCTTTAAAAACAAAAAATAATCATATTTGATTGTATTCTATTCTATTTTGAAGAACATGGAAGCTTTTATAGATGCAGCATGCATTGCAATGATAAAAAATATTAGTATATTTGGGTAGGGAACATATATTGTATTGCTCACAATTTCCCCCTAAGGTTCACAGTTCTTTAATTGAAATATATAACTGAATGCTCTAATAAAACACATATATAAAAGCAAGGGAAAACTTTCTGGCCAAACTGTATCATGAAAGCAAGAACAATAAAAGGACTTGTTGAATCTCAAAGAAGGAAACATGTCATAAGTTTGAATGAACTGACAATCTCTTGGTAGTTTAGACTCTTGAGAAAATACACTCAAAATTATTTTTAAAAATGATTTCCAATTAGGTAACATGTAGGCCATATAATTGGCATTGATGGCTGCAACTTTATGTACACCCGAGACCGTGCAATGATTAGTGCTATAGGTGAGAGGCAATTTAATGACCTCGTGAATGGAGTGGATTGGCATGATCTGTGAAGGCTTGGCATGTGTATGGGGCAGACTTATATTATTTAGCGCCAGTCCACCCCCCTCCAAATCCTTCTTTGTGTTCAATTGATAACCGCCCCTGATACCTAGAGCACTTGAACATAGCCGGTCACTTTTGGCCGGGGTAAGTAAAATGGAAATAATCCATTTAGGAATCCATTTCGAAATTCAGATCCCTCCCCCACTTTTGATTTGGAAAGATTCAGAGAGATTCCAAAGTTATTGTAAGATTAATTCTATCAGTGGCTATGGGGAAATTTGCAGTGCTTGTTTCTTACCCATTATTATGGCTCTCAAGATGAAACATTTACAACAGTAAGCCTGCCAGGTTTCAGAACATTTTGGTCATCCACTGATTTTTAGGAATTTTCTAATGTTTCTACAAAGATTTTTTTAAAACTACAAAAGGTATCCACTTGAATTTCTTCACAGTGTCAGAACATAAGCAGGGCATCATCTCTGCAAATTTTTAGAATGATGTGGTCATCCACTGATCTTTAGGAAATTAATCAAATGGGAATCGTACAGTTAAAATATACTAATAATATTGAACAAATATAAGAAATACCTAATCAAAGGGATTTCTAAAATAATGCCAGTTATAATGGAGAGGGAATTTCCCAAAAATCTGAAAAAATGTGATGGATAAGGAATTGAAAAGGAAGAAACTAAATAAATTTGGTAGTTGAATGGAACAAATAAAGGAGAACAACTACTTTAAGGAAATCTTAGGTGAATTAAACATATCATGGCTCAATTGGTCTCAACTGGACCAATGGTTCAAAAATTGGAAAGGAAAGAGCTTGGGGGAAAGAGTACCAATGAAATTTGAAAATATAATATCAAAAGAGCAGATTAAAGAAGAAAATGAGTATTAAAAAGGGATAACAAGTATGATATACAATATATTAATAGAGATCAAAGGGATGAGGGAAGGGATATAAACAAGGGAACTATGGGAGGAAGAATTGGGAATAAAAATAGGGGAAAGAAATTGGGGGAAATTATGGAAAGCAAGACAACTCAAGAATTTATCAATTAGAATAAAAGAAAACTACGTACTACAAGATGATATGAAAATGGTACCTGGCCGCAATAAAAAAATACACCATAAGGACAAGAGCTGTTCAGAAAAAATGTTGGACGGGTTGCCAAGAAAGGGGAACATATCTCCTGGCGGGCAAAGATGGCGGCAGGACGGACACTCTGAGGCTCCTCAGAGTGCCAACTGTCTCCGCGACCAGAGGGCGATTTGCGCCCCCTCCCAGAGACGAAGCCACGTCTAAAGGGATTGCGAAGCCGTAGGGAAGGTGCCGTCGACTCCAGGGATCGCCCTCTCCTCAAGAGGGGGAGATCGAGCGAGTCCGGCCTTCAGCCGTGGCGGCGAGCGGGTCGAGGGACGGGAAGCGGGGGACGACCCGCAGTAACTGCCAGCCCAGCCCACCCCACCAAGACCGGGGCCAAAAGAGGAAGAAGAGATGGGCACGAACAAATGTGAGTGCTGGGGAAGTCAGAGAGGGACACCCACACACACACACACACAGGAAGACCTCACCGGGGGTCAGCCAAATTCCTCAGGCAAAGCCAATTCGGGAGAGATAAAAGGACCTCAGAGGACCCAAAATGGCGGAGAAGCTGCCATAGATCCGAGAACAGGGAAGAAGAAGAGCATTTGGCGGGAGCACCATCTTGTGGGAGGGAAAAGGTGCACTTGTGATAGAGGGATCAGAGAAGTAGGAATTTCCATGGCCTCCCTTATATGCAACAAGGGATCCTTGCTGCCAAAGAGCAGAACAAATCCTCCCAGCGAATGGAATAACTGACAATAGAGTATGCCAACATTAAACGAATCAAACACAGAAGTAAAAGATCAAGAGAGAATGCAAGGAAAGTGGTCAGAGGAGGAAACAATAACCCTAAAGGACATCATTAAAGAACTACGAAAATTAGGAGAAGCACAGGATGGGTGTCTACAGAAGATCGATCTAATGATGACCCGACAAGAAAAGCAATTTGAACTCATGCAGCAACAGCCGCAATACGCAAGGCTAGATTCATCCAAAGAAGCGACCCCCACAAGGCTGGAGCCAACAATCACCTACGAGGATGGAAAATAAACCCCTGAGGTCAAGGGAAAAAACGCAGCAGTACATGAAGATCTAGAGAAGAGAGTAGAGGGGGTCACTAAATGGCAGAAAGCATCAGGAGAAAGAGAACTTTATTGCAAAGAAAGGGTGGAAGCCACACTGGGAGTCACTCAAATGACTAAATAAGAACCCGAAGCCTCTACCTCCCAAAAAGAAAAAGAGGAAAAGAATCAGGAGGTTGATTCATTGTCCAAAAGATCTACTCGGGGTACAAATAAGAATAAAGCCAAAAGGAGTGGGGGGCAACTCAATAGAGAGAGAAGTCGGAGGAGAACAACGCAACAAAAAAAGAATGAACACCTCAAAGAAAAACCATCCTTACTTTCCAGGGATGTTCACAAAATATGGCCCCCCAAGCTGTGACGATCCAGAGGCGGATGAAGAAGGTCTAAAATCTCCCAAAGAGTACGGCTAGGAAGGAGGCCATGGCAGATGAAAGGGACGGATACGACCATACTATAAGACAAGGAACGGACAACAGAAATGGACACTCTACCAAAGAATTGAAGAATCCTAAAAATCAAGAGAGGAAGACAGCAGACTGACTGCCCTGCAAGAAGGCGCCTGACGGGCAAACTGATCCATTCAACAATGTAAAACTGAGAGGGGCTCAACATAGGTCCGGGAAGAAACTACAATGGAGAAAGGAGAGCACACACCCCCCTCCAATACCTGTGAAAACCTCAATAAAAAATATTTAACAAAAAAAGAAAGGGGAACATATATTCACATGTGGTGGCAATGCAAATATATACAGAGGTTTTGGAGAAAAGTTATAGCAGAGATAGAAAATATTATGAAGAAAAAAGTAATATAAATCTGGCAACTATACTGTTATCTATTTATAATAAAGATGAATGGAATGAAAATGAAAAGAATTTGATAACATTGTTGCTAACAGCTGCAAGGCTACTAATAGCAAAAAAAAGTTGGAGAGGAGGGGTGGAAATTAAGATAGAAATATAGTATAAGGAAATTTGGAAATTGGCAGTAAATGATACATTAACATGTAATCTAAAGGTTAAAAAAGGTCTAAGGAGGAATGATTTTGAAAGTACCGGATATTCCGGAGTACAAGACGACTTTTTAACACAGGAAAATCATCATAAAAGTGGGGGGTCGTCTTTTGCACCGGGTATAAACTGTGCCGCTTGGAGACGCCAAGAGCAAGGAATGTGGGCAACTATCAGAGGCCAAAGGGACCCTGTTGCTGCTGCTGGTATCACAGCAGCAGCAGAAAGGTTCCTTTGCTTTGTAGGCTTGAGACAGAACTAGCACCAGGCCACCGCCAGTGGAGCCAGCACCAAGCCGGTGGTGGTGGGGACAGTTCAGTGGGCCTCTACCCCCAACCGGTTTCCCTGGTAACAGGGCTGCCGCTCCTCCACCTCCTTGACCTCTTCCTCCCGCACCCTTGGCATCCCCAAGCGGTGCAGCCCTGCTCCGCCCCCGTGGATAGCCCCTCCCTCTGCCCCCCCACTCTGGCTTCAGCTCTGGCTCCCGTGGTGGTCACTCCAGGCTTGAGGTGGAGCCAGAACCAAGCCAACAGTGGTGGGGACAGCTCAGCAGGCCACCAATCCTGGCCAGCTTCCCTGGTAATGGGGCCTGTCGCTTCTCCATCCTCCTCCTCCTCACTCGCTCTCGGCATCCTCGAGCGGCACAGCCTGAGAGGGAGGAAGATGGAGGGAGGCGGAGGAGGATGGAGAAGTGACAGGCCCCATTACTAGAGAAGCCGGCCAGGGGTGGTGGCCTGCTGAGTTGTCCCCACCACTGCTGGCTTGGTGCTGGCTCCGCCTCAAGCCTGTAGCGACTACCGCAGGAGCCAGAGCTGAAGCCATGGTGGAGGGAGGGGCCATCCACAGGGGCGGGAACAGCCAGGGGTGACCTCTCTTGCCACCCCCCTGCTGCCCGTTCTGCATCTGCACACTTCAGGCCCCATATCCTTCCCCATGTTTGGAGAAGGAGGAGGGTTGGGAAGCTGCAGGAGCCTGGAGGGCCTGAGGTGGATGGCCACCTGTCGGGAGAGATTGAATGGTGTCTTCCTGCCTGGCAGGAGGGGGGTTGGACTGGATGGCCATTGGGGTCCCTTCTAACTCAAGGGTTCTCTTATTATTATTATTATTGTTGTTGTTATTACTATTATTATTACCAAGCAGAGCTGGATGGCCACCTGTTGGGAGGGCTTGCATTGTGTCTTCCTACCTGGCAGGAGGGGGGTTGGACTGGATGGCCATTGGGGTCACATCCAACTCAAGGGTTCTATTATTATTATCATTATTGTTGTTGTTACTATTATTATTACCAAGCAGAGCTGGATGGCCACCTGTTGGGAGGGCTTGCATTGTGTCTTCCTGCCTGGCAGGAGGGGGGTTGGACTGGATGGCCATTGGGGTCACATCCAACTCAAGGGTTCCATCATAATCATCATCATCACTATCAAGCAGAGCTAGATGGCAACCTGTTGGGAGGGCTTGCTTTGTGTCTTCCTGCCTGGCAAGAGTGAGTGGACTTGGAATGGATAGCCATTGGAGTCCTTTCCAACTCTAGAGCTCTGTTGTTGTTGTTGTTGTTAAGCAGAGTTGTATGGCCACCTGTCAGGAAGGCTTGCATTGTGTCTTCCTGCCTGGCTGGAATGGTGTTGGACTGGATGGCCATTGGGGTCACATCGAACTAAAGGGTTCTATTATTGTTGTTGTTATTGTCATTATTAAGCAGAGCAGATTGGCCACCTGTTGGGAGGGCTTGGATATGTGTTTCTGTCTGGCAGAATTAGGGTTATACTGGATGGCCATTGGAGTCATTTGCAACTCTAGGTTTCTGTTGTTGTTGTTGTTGTTGTTGTTGTTGGGGAAAGGACATTGGACCCAGCCCTGGTTTCACTCTAGGTAAGGTAGAACTTTATAGAACTTTATTACACTCCATGGACCCATAACTGTTAAATAAATAATAAATATACAGGAGTTTACAGATCCCTCTAGATAAGGTAAAGGTTTTCTTCGTGTCCAAGTCTGGGGGTTGGTGCTCATCTCCATTTCTAAGCCGATGCCGCTTTGATAGTCTTGGATTAGAAATCAAATCTGATGGTATTTTTATTTTTATTTGATGTGCATTGGAAGAGGGGGGTAGTCTTGTACGGCGAGTATATCCCAAACTCTAGATTTTAACCAGAAAATTTGGGAGTCGTCTTATACGCCGGAATGTACGGTATATGGAAAAAATTGTTGAAGAAACATTAAAGAAAGAAGACGGGAACCAACCCCCACCAAACACAATGAGCACTCTGGAGATGGCGAGCATAATGGATGGCACAATGGGGGAAAGGAGAACTAACTATATGAATTGTAGAGATTTAGTTTTATAACAAAATTAATAGAAATGCAATAAAAATTACTATAAAAAAGAACTACAACAGGAATCCCCTTTTAATTTCTGCACAGTGACACAACATAAACAAGGCATTGATCCTGCAAGGTTTCAGAAAGATGCATTCTGATTTTTAGGCATTTTTTCAATTTAAGCACTGGGGACTGGTTTTTAAGCAGAGAGTAGTTAGTCATCTGCTGGGAGGGCTTGGATAATGTTCCCCTGCCTGTTGAGTAGAGTTGGGCTGGATGGCCTTTGAGGGTGCCTTTCAACTCCCAGCGTTCTATGATTCTATAAGCAGTGTCTGGATTGCCATGAGTCAGGAAGGATTTAATGGGGTCTTTCTTTCGGGCAGAAGGGAGTTAGAATTGATGGCCCTTGGAGTCCCTTCCAACCATATGAGGATAATAATGATAATGATCCATAATAGTATAATAGTAATTCCATCTTCCTGCTTGGCAGAATGGGGTTGGTTTGGATGTCTTTTGGGGTCCTTTCCAATTGTATGAGTCTAATAATTATTAGATTAATAATATTAATAATGACAATAAATCAAAATAGATATAATAATATAAAAAGAAAACAGCAGTGCAATTTTAAACCACTTTCTAAGATCCCCAGTCCAAGAGCTAAGGAAAGAGGAATGTAATTTTAAACCACTTACTAAATTTAAACCACTTGCTAAGTATAGGTTTTAACAAACACAGAACGAATCTCTCAAGCACACTGAGGGGAGAAGACTAGTTTTGCAGCTGCAGCGTTCAGCCCCCTTCTTACCTCCCACACCAGACAATGTTGTTACATTTTTAGAAATACTCTTAATCTCCAAATCTTTCTGATTTTTTCCTGAAAGATTTCAGAAGGGCTGTTTTGTTTCGGAAAGATTCTGGTGCATATTTTGAAGATTTGTAATTACAAATCACCCAAATCTCCTGAAATAAAAAAATCATACATTTTATACTAGATTGTAACCTGCATATTATATACAAATGAATTAATTGTTTTGTTTAATATTGCCTATTTTATGAACATTTCCTGGAGTGATGCTGCACCACTAAAAAGTGCAAATTTTGTTATGACTAAACCTCTCTTATATTCATGGCCGATAAATAGAGGCTGAATGGCCATCTGATGGGGGTTCTTTGAATGTGATTTTCCTGCTTCTTGGCAGGGGGTTGAACTGGATGGCCCGCAAGGTCTCTTCCAACTCTATGATTCTATTATAGTTAGTCACCATAATCTGCAGGACTGGACAATTGCCACAAACTGTAAGTCAAATAGACTGTAGGTCAAATAAACTGGCCCATGTTTTACCCACATTTTCTGTATCTGGACTTGTTATTTCTTGTCTAGTCATCAATTGGATAACTCTTGCAAGAACTTATAGGGCTTATATCTAATGTATTTTGACTGGTGGACACATTCAGTTTGAGTTGAAAAAACACCCAAGCTTAGTTCTAGCCTTATCCACTCCCAAAGAGGTTGCATTAAAGACAACATTTGGATGTGCCTGAATTTAGATATGTATGACTTTTCAATCAATTATATGATAAACTAATAGCTTCACAGTTGCTTTTCAGTGTCACAAAGACAAACTACTTACAAATTCACTAGCCAGTTAATAAGACATACAAAACACAGTGTTTTATTTCTCTTTCCATCTATAAATCTATTCTAACTGCTTTCAAATGCTAGCTATAGTGATTTTTCAAAGGCTGGATGATGGAAACATTACTGTCCATAAAGTTTTGCATGCTCTTAGGGTACTAGATCTCTAATTTTAATACATTTTATGAAACAATGTAACAGGCTTGTGATGTTTAGAAATATATATTTTCATATCACATTCCCTTATCTGTAACAACAGCAAGAATGTAACAACAGCAAATGGGACGGCAATGAGTACTAATAAATTTTAAACTTCTGTTTCTTATCCAATAAGTGATATTACAAGGAGATTCTTGTTGACAGACAGATATAATTTCCTAGCAATTTTCCTAGGGATTTTTCATTCTTGGAAGCTAAAGTATATGATAGTGATTTCAACCCATTACATAATCTACCATGGTTTAATGTAACAGTTGCTGCTGATCTTAAATGTCAGAAATGATAAATTGAGATTCACAACATCTAAAAGGTAAAGTAAAGACAATCTTGTTTATGGAGAGCTAAGGAGATAAGATGAATTGCATATCAAGGGTGAAACGAGTGCAATATTGAAACACAACTGAACCATGAGTCATGACATAATTTATCTTCAGATATTAAAATTTGGAAAAATAAATATATATACCTCACAAACTATTTGAATTATTTTTCCTATGTAGATGGACTCTATGTTATACAGTATTTGTGTTGTACTCAACAAGAGTTCCCATGCTACAAAAGCTCAGTCTGTTTTCAACAGATAGAAGATCCAACATGGGTTTGAGAATTGTTAACAGGCATTTCTCTCATTTCTGATGTGATAATAAATGGTTGCCTTAAAGTTAGAATATGTAATTAATTATTATGTATTGTAATTCTTTGCAGAGCTGATGTATACAGTTGAGCTTGCTGGTGGGCTTGGTGCTATTCTGCTACTACTTGTTTGTTTAGTGACTATCTACAAGTGCTACAAGATTGAGATTATGCTATTCTACAGAAATCATTTTGGTGCTGAAGAACTTGATGGAGGTAAGCAGGCAAACATCTCTTATACTTCCCTTGACATGCAAAACAACTATGTACCAGATGAGTACCAGATATGTACCACCAAGCAATAAGAAAAATGTTTCTGAAGGATTTTCAAGCCCTCTAGAGTACTTAGGGTGGGGGTGGTGGGGTGACGGATTATTAACAGCTCAGGGGACAAGATACATTCAATGATCGCACTATTGTGCTCTGTTTCTGAGTAATAACCACTGCAACTTTCCATGGAATAGAAAATACATTTTTAAAATGCAGATTATGAGCATACCTTTTCATAACAGGAAGAGGAAAAGGAGAGCATGAAAGCTCTTTAAATGATAACAGAATAATTATCAAGATTGCTTGACAGATTTCCTATTACAAATTATATACAATTTTAGTGCCTCTCCATCTACTTTCAATTTTCTAAGAAACACACATCTCTCTGTTTTTTAAAAGACCTTGATTTTTACTTAATTTTGTGAAAATGCTTCCATTTCCCCTCTTGGCACATTTTAGTTAATGCATCTAAATTCTTGTTATAACAAGTATGCGAGTCCTTGGTTGATAAATTGTCATTTAAGAATGTTTGTGATTAGATTATGAGCATACAGCAGAAAACTCGGTGAATCTGCTGTTCATTACAGTGCTCTCACTGCTGAAGACATAGCCTATTTAAAATAAGTAATGGCATGTGAATCAAATAGCAAGCAAAACTTCATCTGAACATGCATGAGGCACCAGAAGAGTTTGTGTGTAGTGGAGTAGATGTCTTAGACAAAAAGATCATCGTGTATAAGATTTGAAATGTAGACATTCTTGCAAATTTCAACTTTTGTCATGACTTCAAAACATGATAGACATTAAATCTTGTGGGAGCACCATTCTAAGGCCCCTTCTACACTGGCTATCCAGATTATCTATTTTAACTGGATTATATGGCAGTATAGACTCATATAGTCCAGTATAAAACAGATAATGTAGATTATCTGATTTGATAATCTGGATTATATGTCAATGTAGAAGGGGCCTAACTGACAGTATAAAACAAATAACCTAACTAAAATTACTTTATCATTAAAAAGTATTTCCCAAAAAAAAAAAAACCCCTGGGGAGTATTACTTATTCTAGATTATCTCTGGAAAGGCAACTTCGTTTCTGTGTTTGCATATAAAGAAGTTAATTTGAACTTGTCCCTGGTTTCCATTAAAAAAAAGAATGTTAAGTATTATTTATAAAATAGTATAATGTTTAAAAATGTTATGTTCTTTATAAGGTAGTGGTGGTGATAAAATGTAAATAGGATTTATATATTACCTCTTTAAATAATTGTACAATTCAGAAAGCTAGGTATAACCTATAAAACATTTAATGGAATCACTGGGCCCATCTACACAGGGCTCAAAATGCACTAGCTTGTGTATTTTTACCAGAGACATCCAAACAAAGCCTCTGGTAAAAGCGAATTAATTTGGAACAAACCCGGCTTTGTCCTGAATTAATTAGATACTTCCTGAAAGACCCAGGTCTAATCCGGTATGGGTCCTATGTGGACTGCCCCCTCGGAAGTCCTGGGACTTCTGACGGGGCAGTCCACACAGCCATCTTGCATTTTCTGGGCTAAATCAGTCTGGAAAACCTAGAGGACTGTAACCCCCTCCCCCAAACTCCTTGAAAATTAAAAATAACTTACCTGGCTGCCATTACCCTTGTGGCAGATTTCTCCTGGTGTGTCAAAATGATGTGCCAGGAGACAAGGGCTCAGGAACAAAATTGTTCCTGCCCTCCCCCCTTGGCACGTCATTTCTTTGTGTCAGGAAGACTCTGGCACCAAGGTAATGGTGGCCAGGTAAGTTATTTTTTAATTTTAAGACTTTTGTGGACATTTTCTTTAGTGTCTGGGTGCCTTTCCAGAAGGTCCAGCATGGCAACTAGATAACCCCCCCTACCCCCAGGAAAGTATGGGGTTTGGGGGGAGGTGTGTGGACTTTAACCTGCACCCAATTAGGTTTCTTAATTGGGTGCGGGTTAAAGATCTGTGTAGAACCAGGTACTGTGACTAAAACCCCATCACATTGTTCAGTCCTAGTAGAACATCTAAGACAAACTAAACATACGTCAATATTCACCCTTAGGCTGGATCTACACTGCCTTATATCCCAGGATCTTATCCCAGATTATCTGCTTTGAACTGGATTATATGAGTCTACACTGCCAGATATTATGGGATAAGCAGATAATCTGGGATCAGATCCTGGGATATAGGGCAGTGTAGAAGGGGCCTCAGTAGCATTGTATAAATCAAATTAGACAATTCATCCCCGAAGGACTCTTTCTCTGGAGACCAATTCATGCTCAAGCATTGATTAATATCCTTTGAGAGTCATTGTATTACTAAGTCATTGGGCTGCCATTTAGAAATGGAAAGAGATTTTAAAATTAATGGTAATATATATGTGGATTTTTATTTTACCTTTATGATTTTCCAACCTGAACTTCTGTGAGTGGAAGTCTGACAATCTGAACAAATTCACCTGCCAATTTAGATTTCCACACATGCTTCAAATGTATCTATTTAATATTTACCCTGTGAAGTCGCACCACATAAATATTGAATTCATAGCAGCTGCTGCAGTATGATCTCTAGCTGAGATAATAACATCACTCCTAACAGCAAATATGTTCAATTCAGGACCACAGAGAAAAGGCGGAGGTATCAGCACACTCAGGAGAATCCCTCAGTTTTCAAAGACACATTAAAAACATCTTTCACATACACGTACACTAAAGAAAACCACCCAATCCCTAAATTATCACCTAAGAACCAGTACTGATTGTCAGCTTTAAATGAATATTTGAAAACAAAGAGGAGAGAAGAAGTTGGATTATCTAATGCAAAAACATTGCTCCTTGGGTCCACTGACCTTAATCACTTCTCCATGCTAGTTTATTGTATCCACAAGTTATGCATTACAATATTTTAGTATGGTCCTTTCGGTTGTTTAATGAACCTGCATTAATAAAAATTCAAGTACTAGAGGTGTGAACATATTTGTTTGGACTTAAACTGATCCAGAAAATTCAGAGATTTGTTTGCTAGATCCTTAGAAACAGATTGGGGGAGTGGCCAAATCTTCATTCTTCAGCCCAGATGATGGTGCATCTATTTTCTTCTGGAGATGAAAACATTGTACCTGAGGCCGTATCTTCATTCTTCCAGTAGCAGGCCCTAGGCCCCTCCTCCAGAGAGGGCCCTGCTGAGAACTCATTTTCTCCCAGCAGTACTTGTATGGAGTGGACATTGAAAAGCCTCTGATCTCCTCTCAGGGCATGACGAGAGTTGAAGTTTCTTTGCTCTTTTTCTCAGCCAATAAAAGGCCTGGTTGTGCCCATGCTCTGATTGGCTGAGAATGGACACAATTGGTGACTACAGTTCATCTTTTTTAATATTATGGTAAAATATTAAATTCCAAAAACAAATCAGGAGGCTTTGCTTAATTTATATTAAGCAAAGCCTCTTGCCTTGCCATTCTTCTCCCTGGAATTAATGGAGTCTCTCAGCATTAGGTGCAGTGAAAAGAGGGAGTGGTGCATTTTGGAAAGGGGAGGAGCTCTATGCCAAATAATTCAAAAGTCTCTGACCTAAACTACATTTCCCAGTATGTATTAGCATCAGAACGCCCAATTAGGAGAGGTTGGTCAATAGCCAGCCAGAGTTCCAATACATTTCTTAATATTCTTCACTATAATTTCTGTTCCTGGATCATAAAAGGCAGTTCCTAATTGGTTCTGTCATAAAAACATGGTGAAAGTTTATTACACTGCAAAAACTTTGTCTTTGCACAAGGAACATTGTCCTATATACAGCACATTTTGTTTTGTTGAGTCTCCACCAATTTAACAAAGTTTCTGCCACAAAAGCAAAGTTCCTGGAGTAGAACAACTACTTTCAAATTAAGGACTAGACAATTAAACAGGAAATGATACTTTGAAACTAGGAACAGATTTTTTATTATTAAAAAAATGTTGTTTATAAAATCTTTGAAATTTTGCCAAAAATCTATGGATAAGTGAAACTTTCTGAAATGAAGTGGGCTGACGGTGGTAAATGTGTTCTATCATTGTAGCAAGTTGCAACCCAATAGTTTTTAAAATGAGGAATATGGGGACCCTGAAGTTCCCCCAATTATAGTTAATATGCACAATTACTGTAACGAAATAGTAACAAAATTTCGTTAGTCTCATTACAGTAACAAATTTTTCACTAAGTATACTTCAGAAACAATTTTGAAATGAACCCCCAGCGTTCTCCAGTTTTGTAATGACTTTGAACAATTTTAATGGATCACACATCTATAGTAGTCACAATGTTTCAGTCCAAGAGTCAATTAGAATGAAGCTTACCAGAGGTCCAACACACAAAGTCCAAAGTTCAAAGTTCAAGATTTTCCAGATTTCTGGCTGAAGCTCTCCGTACAACAATTACTGCCAACACTAGGAAACTGCCAGTATCTGTAATTTTTTGCTGCCAGCAGCAAGCCTTTACAGCTGAGTGGCCCTGCTCTGTGCCAATCTACTTCACCTTCACAGATGTATGGAATCCAGCCTTAACTGAAGCCAGGCAGGGTGAGTTAATTCCTGGTCACTAGTCTGATCCCATTCCGGCTCAATTAGAATGGCCTAACTCCTGCTGATCAGGTCCGCATCCTCAGACTGCTTAGTAACTGCTCAGCCATGGCCCTGAGTTTGTCTGCTGGAAGGAAGCCCTCTTCCTTCTCATAATCATCCAGGAGCTGAGCCCTGACACATTCCAAGGTAAGGTGTCAGTGTAGATAAAAGAAAAAAAAACGTCAAGACATTGCTTCAAGATATTTATATTAGACTTTATATTTTTGTTTGTTTCCTAACACAGTAGCTCCATCCTCCCCACATTTCAGAATTCATCTTGGGCAAATAACAACAATCTTGAACAAGAAAACATTTTGCTGGGGTTTTTTTTGTGTAAAACACAGTCACCTTGTATTTTAAAGAACACATATGGCTGTCTGGAAAAAGTCATTTAGGTTTAAAACCCACAATTCCTGCAACAACAAAAAACCACATCTCATCTGCACAGATTATTTTCCTGGAATGCTTTGCCAAGAAATTTGAAGAAATTGCATTTTTCATACAAAATAGAGAAAGATGTGTAGATTATTCATCACTTATACAGATCTAATATCCAATAATAACATTCCTGATTAATTTTTCCTAATATGAAAAGATGTCACACACATCCATTGAGCAAATAAATCCACCCTTGATTTGACTGCTGCTTTTCCTACAGCTACTTTGAGCTGGAGGGAAAGCTCACCAAATGTTGTCTTCTGATCAGATACTTGATACAGGTGATGAACTCAAATGTGAAATTTCTGACTGATCACTCTTGCTAATAGAGGTAAATCAGCAAACCAGAGTTTCAATAGCCAAAGGAAGACTTGTTTTGCAGCTTTTCTAGTGTAAGACTTCTAGAAATTCTGGATCACATTGGCAAAATATAAAGCTCCACAAGGTCCTTTCTTTTCCCTGTAACTTTGTCTTACTCTCCTGATGCTACTACTCCTGATAGCTATTTGATGGCAGAAGGCAAGATGAAGGGCCAGCTAGCATCCAGCCATAGGAAACTGAAGTCCCATAGTAGGTCCAGGAAACTGCTTTTGTTGTGCATATAAATGCTATAGCGTAAGCACAGTAATTCTCCCCTTAGCTTTAGGTGCTGCAAATCAAAAATAGCAAAATTGAAATTACTTGGGGTAGGCTCTATTCATTGTAATGGGGTTTTTTATCACATGTATTGCTCAAGATCAGTGATGGTGAATGTTTTAGAAACTGAGTGCCCAAACTTGGAGGGGGGTGCACTGGAGGGGGTGAGCAAGGGGCGAGTGGGGTGGTTGAAAAAGTTGAGCAGAGGTGGAAGTGGGTGAGCAAGAGGGTAAGCAAGTGGTGTGGGGTGGGATGGCATGCAGCTGGGTGAGTGGGTGAATTTGCTGGGGCAGGCAATGGTGTGCATGCTAGGAGAGAGGGTGCTTCTGACACACAGGGCATAGGTTCACTACCACTGCTCTAGGTGTCATACCCATACTTTTTACACGAGTCTAATGCACAATCAAATCTAATGCACATCTCAATTTTCAAAACCCTGAAACTAATTGCCCTAATTTTCAATAGCCTGCACCCAAAGCTGGGTTTTGACTCTCTTCCTGAAGGCTTGTAGGGAGAGGGCTGATGTGACATCACTAGATAGGGAGTTCCACAACTGAGGGGCCCCCACTAAGAAGGTCCTGTCTCTTGTCCCCGTCAGCCATATTTGTGAGGCAGATGGAACCAAGAGCAAAGCCTCCCCAGATGATCTTAGTCTCTGAGCTGGTTTGTAGGGAAAGTAATGCATAGCAGCAAAAGGTGCATCTTTATAATATGGCCATTCCAGTTGTTGCCTGCTTAGAATTCCTTCTTTAAAAACAAAAGTGTTAGAGTACTAAAGCTTCCAGCACATAAAAGAAAACCTTGGGGTGCATCTATGCTGTAGAATGAATCTACTTTAACTGCCTTGGTTCAATGCTATGGAGTCATGGGGTCTGTAGTTTTACTAAGTCTTTGGCCTTCTCTGCCAAGAAATGCTGGTGCTTCGCCAGGCCCGGATTACCCATAAGGCCAGACTAGGCCATGGCCTCGGGCGGCAGGTTTGGGGGGCAGCGGTTTCACCCCCCGAAAACTTTTAAAAAATTATTTTTTAAAAAACCCGCCCCCTCGCAGTGCTTTCCCCCCCGCCCTCTCCCGAGAGAGTCACCATACCTCAGGAGAGCAGAGGGAGAGCGCTGCGAGGGGGCGGGGAGGAGGGAATGGTGCCCTCCCCTCGCCTGGGCCGCCCCCTTGCAAAGGAAGGAGGTGGCGAGGAGGAGGAAGGGAAGCCCCGCCCCGCCGGCGGGCATGCAAGCATGCGCACGCATGCCCGCCAGTGGGCTTCCCTTCCTCCTCCTCCTCCTCCTCCTGGCTGCCTCCTTTCTTTGCAAGGGGGCGGCCCAGGCGGCCAGGAGGAGGGCGGGACTTCCCTTCCTCCTCCTCGCGCCTTCCTTTGGGTGGCGGGAGGAGGAGGAGGTGGACAGAAGCCCCACGACCGTGCGGCTTCCGTCCGCCTCCTCCTCCTCCCACCACCCAAAGGAAGGCGTGAGGTGGACGGAAGCTGCGGGGCCAGTGCTGCGCGGCTTCCTTCCACCTCCTTGTGCCCTCCTTCCGGTCGCGGCGGGAGGAGGTGACAGAAGCCGCACGGCACCAGCACATGCGCAGCAGCGCCCCGGGGCGTGGCTTTCGCGCTGTGGGGGCATGGCTTTTGTGCCGTAGGGGCGTGCCTTTCACGCCATGGGGGCGTGGGTTTCCTCACCCTGGGGGGCGGCGCGGAGCATCTTGGCCTCGGGCGGCCGAAGAGCATAATCCGGGCCTGTGCTTCGTCAAACTACAAATCACAGGATTGCATAGCATTAAGCCCTGGCAATTTAATTAAAGATAACATCCCTCAAAGAGGAGCTCCAGGTTCTCCTCAAGCAGCTTTCCCTATTGCTTTGGCTCAGCACTAAGATTACTGTATTATACGAATCTAATGCACATCCTAATTTTGGCAAGGTGATTTAGCCAAAAAAGGTGAGTGTTAGATACGAGTAAATACAGTATATGACATAATTGAAATACAATGGGAACCTGAGATCAAATTTGTAAATAATCAAATCTTCAAAGGTTAAAACTTCAACTTTAAAATAGATGCATCCAAGTCATGTGACACTGTGCATATATTGGGCAACTTTTTATTCAGTTGGTATTGCTGTCCAGATGTTTACATTACATCTGAGGCTTGGCCTCATGACACTCCTCTAGTTCAACTGGAGGGCCTTTTAACCCTTATGTGTTAAGTTTGACTCTGATTGTGGCAGCCCTTTTTGCTAGAAGAAAATCCTTGAGAACAAGGTACACGATTAAAAACAAATCAAATCATTCTTCAAAATTAGACCTCATGAAGCCATATTAGTGTCTCCTTACCTTCAGCATCTTGGAAAATTTATTTAAAGTATGAACATAAACCTGCAATGGATTCTCTGTGCCATGGACATTCAGTGCCTGCAGGGTTATTTATCATTAGTTTAATTTAATTTTCTCTAGGAAATAATGCAATTTATAAGTAATTATTTTTGATATATTGACAGTTATAATTAACCTTAAGTACTCAATAAAAAATAAGATCCACCTAGAACAGTCAGCTTTTTGAAGCAGGGTCTGCCTCCATATTGTTGATGAACATGAGTGCTGACTTGTTACAAATTATTAAGAGCTTGATGGAAGTGATAATTTAATTATTAAATCTAACCATTTAGAAAAAAATGAATTAGGAAAAAAATCAATAAATGACCAGCACAGGATTGCTCTTTATATGCTTATCCTATAATTTCCACTCTAGTTACATCTAAAATAAGTCTGAGCTTTGCAGCTGAAGATTGTAACATTTGTTAAGTCAGTAAGGACTTCCCTGAGATATGTGAAGAAGAAAACATTTTAAAAGTTTTTGCCCTTCAAAATCATAATGCTATAAGGAGAACATTCTGTTGTATGTGTTAAGAAAAACAGAACATCTCAATTCCCTGTACCAAATGCTTTGCCTATATCCACTGATGCTATGCCTTCAAATTCCTTTGATACTGAAATAATAAGGAAAATAAACAAAAGTCTAATTTTGTCACGTTTCACTTCTGCATACAGCATCTCATCCAGTTGTATTTGTCTTGTTTCTTAATGTGATTGCCACAATGTGTTAATATAATTGGAGACTATAAAGAAACATGGTTTATAGGGGGGAAATGGGAAATATGAAACCAATATTCTAACATCTCGAACTCCTTCCCATTCCTCCCACTCCTTAAGAAAATCCCAAAGATCCAAATGAAGTGACTTGATATACAAATTTTGTACCAGTTTTAGAGTTGTTGTGGCAAAATGTAGCTTGAATGAGGATCAAATTTGGCCTGTGCTCCTACTGCAAATGCCCACCTTACTTTAATGTAACTACTAAAATATATTTGTCATCATTTCACTCCATATAAATTCTTCAGTGTGTATATTAACCAATTGGGCAGGGCTGATCTTTTAGCTCTTCTAGCTCCCACTTAGGGCCCTTCCACACAGCCATATAATTTAGAATATCAAGGCAGAATAACCCACAATATCTGCTTTGAACTGGGTTATTTAAGTCCACACTGCCATATATCCCAGTTCAAAGCATATAATGTGGGATTTTATTCAAATGTGTAGAAGGGGCCCCAGTAACCATTAGGCAATGGTCCAATCTCTTTACAGCAGGGGTGGCCGGGCCAACTAAAGCAAATTTCACCCCTCCAGGACACCCCCCCACACACACACACACAACAGTGCTTAAAATGCTTCTAGCTCCATCTCAGCTCTTCTCAAAATGGTCATCAGAACACATGTCATGTAACTTTCTGTCACCATTTTGACTTCAGGGGTTGAAATGGTGATCCAGAAGCCACATACAATCCACAGACTACAGTTTACTCATTTTTGCTTTATATCATCCCTGAGGTCTTTTGAAAATGTGTGACAATGCTGGGTATGATCCTCCATATAACAGTGTCATAATATCTTATAATAATAATAATAATAATAATAATAATAAGCTGCCTCTTCCTGCAGCTTGAGGCAGAATACAACATCATTAGAACAAGAGATAAAACACTATTAAAAGACAAACAAGATACACAGAGTTAAAATACAAGTTAAAAATCCAGATTAATAACAGTAATAATGAATTTATTAAGCAATTTAAGCATCATATATTAAAGTTACATGCTTTCAATTCCTTCCCAGATTTAATAAAATAGAAATACTAACAGGATGGATTTTAAAGGTAATTTTAAGACATAAAAGCTTCTTTTGTGGAACATAAATGAGAACTAATTTGCTCTTAAAAGGTCTATAGCATTCTATCAGAAAACCATCTGGTCTTAGTGCTTTTCATACTGGCATCAATTGAATGGCATATAAAATGTCATCAAGCGTTGTATCCTGTGGCAGCTTCTTAATCCGATCATTTCAGATGTTAGATTAATATTCTAAAAGAACACCTGAAGTTTATGAGGATCAGATGAATTATCCTCCTTACATGGGTCTTCCAGATTTCATTTTAATATCTCATTTGCAATGGCTTGTTTTCTGACAGCTGTTTTAGAAGAATTTATAGTCTACAAAATTTCTATTTTTTCGTTGCCCTTACATAGAAGGTCAGAAGGGTTTTCTATCCTTTCTCCCAGCTTCCACTGTGATTTCAGTATTTTAACTCATACAAGTTTATGTCATAGCTAAAAGCCATGTAAGACACCTTGCAATACCCTTGTATAAATGTAGCTAATAAATAAGTAAAGAAAATAAAAACCTAATATTCAGTCATAAGGCATGAATATAAAAAAGTAATTTGAGGCAATATTCTAAAATTCATTTTAAGTTGAAAAATATTCAATTCTATTTTAGAATTTGAGCTTAGAAAAATATAATATTTAATTTATGAGTCTCCACAATAATTGTAATTGGTTTTAAATTTTTAATGCATAATATTTATTTGTATCTTAATTCTGGATGTTATTCTTTGTGTGATTTTTGTCTTGTATTTTATGTTAAATGTGCTTTGATTTACATAGTATTATGTTGTGAGCCACTTTGGGTCCTATTAGGGAGAAAGGGGGGATATAAATTTATTATTATTATTATTATTATTATTATTATTATTTGAAACCCAGCAAGATGGGTCCACAGCAAACAAGATCACTCTGCTGGCTGTTGTATTGAATCACACATCAGACATTTCCCAAGTGTCTAGGACTGTGTGATATATTGGCGAAGTGAAACACTGCTGCTTCAAATAATTCAGTAATTGCCAGTAATCTGATTTTTGTAAAAAATATTTTAAGAATTGTGGTACTCTAGAACTTTGAGAATAAATATTAACCATAGTTAGTATGCTCTCATCAGCACACAAGACCTTCCAGCTGCATCAGCAAGTTTCAGCACTTCAAAATTGATTTCATATAAACCGAAGTAGTAGTTTGCTGGCTAAACCTGAAGCTCATTTAGCAAATGCCAGGCAACTTACTTTTTTCTGTTTATAACCATTATTGTTGCAAACATAGTTGCATACTTTTGCTCTCTCCCACTTCGTAGCACATTAAATCCATTTCAAAAATGGATTGTCTTCTATGAACTCTATAAACTTGTAGGTAACAAATTTCTGGGTTAAGACAGTGTGGTATAGTGGAAGATGACCCTGGGGACAAGGGTTTGAATCCCAGAAAGAAAGAAAATATTTTTATTCTTTTCACCCATCTGACATTGGGGAATTGCTTAGTTTAGTATATGATTAGTGATTACCATAGAGTCTTACTTATCCAACATAAACGGGCCAGCAGAATGTTGGATAAGCAAAAATGTTGGATAATAAGAAGGGATGAAGGAAAAGCCTATTAAACGTCACATTACATTATGATTTTACAAACCAAAACATCATGTTTTACAACAAATCAACAGTAAAAGGAGTTCAATACACGGTAACATTATGTAGTAATTACTGTATTTAAGAATTTAGCACCAAAACATTGCAATGTATTGAAACAGCACCAAAACATTGGATAATACAGAAGGGATGGAGCAGCTCCCTTATGAAATCAGGTTGCAACGCCTTGGTCTTTTCATTGCATAAAATCATGTAGGTAGGAAAGTTTGAAACAGCAGTAGCTACTGAAATGGACATCCAAGTGCCACCTCTGTGTTGATGGAGGCAGGCAGGATTTTCCCCGGGTACTGGTTGTGGGGGGTCGGGAGCAGTTGAGGGTTCTGCCCTCCTTTCCAGGCAGTGGGCCAGGCAGAATGCTGGACTAGATTGGATTCAGCATGGCTCTTCTTATGTTCTTATGTTCTTATGTTCTTATTAATTTTGGATGAACGAAGGTTGGATAAACAAGACTCTACTGTATTTATATTCCTCATACATTTCCAAATATTGACTTGGACATAAATATCTCACAAAGATATCACAACTGTGTAATATATCCTCCACTCGTATATTGTTGCAGAAATCTAAATTTTGTAGGAGGATTTAACTTCTTCCTCTCACTCACATTGACTTCTAAGACTCAAAGGCATCAAGTTTTTTTCTTTCAAGTGTTGCAGCTGTAGATAATTTAAATACTTCATCTGAAGAGAGCAACTCAGCAGCATGTTCTAATGTTATTAGAATGAAAATAAACAAATATTTCACATTAATAATAGATCATTCAGTTTAGAGCTAATTAAGTAACTGCTCATCTAGCAACTCTATCAGTGAGATAAATTGGATTTGACAGCTGAAAGTCAGCAGAAAAATGCACTGCAAAAGTCTTTTGTTATTTATTGTGCTTGCAGTGATGTTAACACTACTTGTGGATAGTTACCTGTTCCATATTGCCCTATAATGTTATAGGTTCTAAACATATATGATCTGAAATGTTCATTATTAATAGGTGTGTATTAAACATCACAGAAATGCTAGAGTTTAATAATTTATCATATAGCTGAGACTTCTAAACACCAAGACATAATGAATTCATATGAACACAGCAAGAGATGAAATTTGCTCTATTCCCTTGTGGCCTTGAAATATATTATTCCTGCCCCATACTGAAGCCAATAGATGTGTTCTTGTATAATAATGTTGAGGATTAAATCTAGTATGTGTACTGAAGCATTACATGCAATGAATATTGCTTACGTCCAAGTAAATATGCACAATTTTTGCAGGGAGAATTGGTTCTATCTTCTTTTGTATATAATCTTCTAACATCAAGGCATCAAGACTTCAAAGCATAGTTTTGGGTGCAGATTAGATATTAATGTCCAATCAGACATTATTGAAGAATATTAATAAAGTGGATGCCAACTTTACTAATGTTAAGAATTATGCATCTACTCCCACGGCCTGAAGTTTTGTTGATGGCATTAAAAAGTCCAGTATTTAAAACAGAGAAAGAAGTTAGTGGAAGTATGAAAGGAGATATTAAGACGTAAGCAATGAAAAGTTAAAATCATGTTTAGTGTCCTCCTAAGTCATTACACAAACTGTGAAAGAAGTCCTTTTCTAGACAACCTGGTGGGTGTCCAATCCTGATGATGGGGAATGACTTCTCTTGACCTTTCAGTGCCTTCCTTCACTGGCTGTGGTGCAAGGAAAGTTTGTATGTGTGTTGTATGTGTTGTATGTTTCTTTTTAATCAATAAAAACTCTTTTATTAAAAAAGAGAAAGTTTGTACTTTCTAGAGTGCTTTTGTTTTCTTCTGTCTATGATTTCTTTCACAATACAAAATTATATCATTTGAATTTCAATTTAGATGCCATAACTGAATCTTATGAAGTCCTGAGATTTGAAGTGCAGTAGTAGGGTTCTCTTGCTGAGAATTCTAAATGTGCCTTCTTAAATGGCATATCTCAGGGTTCCAGTTAACGCGGAATAAAAATGCTATAAATATTTTGTGTAAATTGCATCCCAGGTCCTGGCACATATGGAGGGGATTGAGGCAGAATCAGTTACATGTTTCTCCTACCTGGAGAGAGACAGTCCAATAATCTGCAGAGGAGGAAAGTTTGAGAAAGCTTTTGTTCTATGTTCCCCTCTTTTCTTACTTTTCTGGAGCAGATCCTGGGTGAGAATTAAAAATAGGGAGTGAGTCCTGATGTGTTGTTGTTTTTTCTTGAATTGATTGGGGTTGAATGTAATAACAATTTTGAAACTTAATTTTACTGTGTTGGAAAAGGGATAGTGTGTGAGAGAAAACATTATTGTATCTTTTTTCCTCCTTTCCACAACTGTAAAATAATAGTTATTAAAGAGAACCAATGGTTTAGGCAGAGTAATCTAGGTGAAGTGTAAATTTGTTGAAAATTTCATTTTATTGGAGGTGATTTGATTGAGATTATGTTTGGCTACCCTTTCTCTTTGAGAAATGTAGTGATTATTTCCAAAGGCAAACATTTACCTCCCTAATGTCAAAACATCAACTTGCAACTGTATTTCTATATTATTTTCCATACATCACTACTTTTCGTTTCAATGCAGCTTCATGGTACAAGCTTTTTGACATTTTGATGTCAAGTAAGGGATCAAAATGAATGAAATACAGTAACTCAACTTTTTATGCCAGTTTTTTCAAAGAGACAACCAAAATTTCCTAGCTGTTGCTGAATTAACTCCACTATAATAAAATAATGATGGCCCCACACTTACAAAGGGCATCACTTTATTGAACAATAGGATAGCGAGTGCGAGGTGGGAAATCGTCAAACATAAAGGTGAGGTTACTGCAAAAAATGTATAATGCTGTCTGCAAAATATAGGGGGAAAATTGTTTATGGGGTGGGAGTGCATCTTAGAATCAAGGAAATCTTGTAGACAGAATGTGAGTGCTCACGGTTTTGTTTTTGCCCTAGCTGGTCTCTTAATAAAACATCACCAATTTATTGTAGAATACTTTTGCCCAAGCTAGGTGGTAACCGCAGAATGTGCATGATGCCGAACAGTGTTGTCGCACATTGCTTTCTTATAAAGCAAAGTTGGAACTTCTCCAGGTAATACTGACAGCATTTGGAATAAGTAGCTATTAGCAAGACAGAGATTTCACAAATCAGGTTTTGGCCTTTAATCTCCTTGGCAGCTCAGAAAGCTCTGGTAAATGTTGTCAGCATTCTAGCTTTTATGTGTTCAATAGCAGGTGTTGTTTTTCTTCCTAAGCATAGACATATAGAGGGTAGTATGCTTATCACTAGAGCATGTTGCCCTGACAAAAAGCAAATATTTCAAATGGCATAATCTATACTAAGGGCCAAAGTGCAAGCAACAAATCAATCACATGTTCATTTGGAAGATGCATTGATATAGAAGGCTTTAGCTGCACTTTTCTTATGCTTTTAGGAATAAATTAGAAAGTTCAACTCAGAAGGAAAGAGAAGCACACAATTTATTTCCAGTTTGTTTATGTTTTAGCACTGTGTCTTTGATCTTGAGCCTGCAAGAATCCAGAAATTGGCAGTGTACTATTTTAAGTACACTTGTGAAACCCTAGAGTCAAATTCAGGCAAGCCAAGCCACTTCATTTTACAAAAATATACTGTATGTTTGGCCAACCAAATGCTCCAATTCATTTGAATGTGTAGTAAGATATCTATACACACTCATGAATGAAAAGAGCACAGTGCAGGAAATTGCACTGTAGTAAAAACAGTCAACATTTGTTAGAAGTAGGTCAAGAAAATCCAGACAAGCTTAAAATAATGAAAAAGTGGCAGTGTTAGGGGATGTGTCCAAAGCAGAGGAACAACATGAAGTTGGCAGGTCCATGGTGTGAAGGTGCTAATAGGTGACAGGGGATGCAGATATGTTCAGCATCTACCTTGCCTCTGTATTCTACTAGAAAGTAAACAGCACTTATCTTGTTGAAACAAGAACAAATGATGCAGGAAGCAGCTACACCCCAATGATAGATAAAGGGTGATGTCGAGCCATCTAAACTAATTTAAATGAACTCACGTCTCCAAGACCAGATAAACAGTCTACAGGGGTAATAAAGACATTTATAGGTGTAATCTGAGATCTTCTATCTATATATGTTGAGAATTCTTGGATAAAAGTTGAGGTTCCAGAAGACCGGAGAAAGGTAAATGTTGTCACCCTCTTCTGGGGGGGACAGGACCCAAGCAATGAAATCAACACCAGGAAACATTCCAGAATAAGTCCTTGAAGTGTCTGTCAATCTGTGAGCACTGATAAAAAATAGCAAGGCAGGTTTTTTTTTAAAAAAAATCATGCCAGATTAATCTTCTTAGTATTTATGACAGAATTACAATCTTAGTAGAACAGAGTATACTAGAATGCATTGTCCCTTAAACTCATTAAAGCTAAAGCAAGGTCTCTCATGATGCTCTGGAGGACAAGATGATAAGACAGATAGATTCTGGCACAGCTATGTTGGCCATGCAGCAAAATACAAAAAAAATCCAGGGAAATCTGATACCTTTATGATAAACCAAACTACAAGAAATTCACTATTGAAGCTTTTGAGACTTTACTGGCTTTTTCATCAGGCAAAGATGTTTACAATCATATGGGAGAGGAAAAGTGATGGTGCTAGAGTCATAGGCTTACATTTTGTCTCAAAGGTTATTAAGATGATTTAGATCAGGGATCCTCAAACTAATAATAATAACAATAAACTTTATTTGTATACTGACCTATTTCCCCAAAGGTACTCAGGGTGGTTTCCAACATGTAAGGCAACATTCAATTGCTGGAAAGAAACCATACAGATAATTTTATCAAAATAACACATTTGACAATATAATACAAATTAATAAACTTAATAAACAAAATAACAAATAAAAACATCATAAAAATACAGAGAATATAGAAAATTCGGGTAAAACACATGACAGATGAATATATTAAAATAGGAAAAATAGTTCCGTGATCATATCTAAAATTCTACCTGAAGAAAGTGGAAACATGTCTAAAGCTGCTTATAAGTATCATTAGTTTTTTTTAAAAAAAAACAACCCAGTCTGATGTGTTTAGGACTATGCACCTTAAGGCCATCTTCAGCAGGTTCTTAAATATTAACTTCAACAATTATCTGGATCAGGAACTCTAAAACCATTCACTTGACAAATATCTATTTATTAGTCACATTGCAGATTTCATTGGGGACCCATCAGTTTCTGTTTCTTTTGCTTTCAATCTCATCAAAAAGTCCACCAAACCAGCATTTACAGATAAGAGACAATTCTCAGTCGTTATTGTTTCACTGTAAAATTCCTTGCCAGTGGAAGTTTGCTAAGCCCCTTATGTATTTTAAACCGGCTTTACATACTTGGTTATTTACATTTGCTACACACAGAGACACTCTTTGCCTTCATACAATAGCACCTACAGAGCTCATGTGCCATTTTCCATATCAAGAAGTGTCAGTAGCACTGTTAAAGTTGGTCATATTTTTTCAGAATCCATTGCATCTGATATGTATAAGCAGTGAAGTGAAGCAAACAGTTTCTGTTAGTAAACAACCAAATTCACCACTGAATCACTACAACATTATGTATGGTGCACAGTAGGATATTCAATCAGGCCTCTTTTACAAGCAATTGATATTCTCTATAGCCTGTACATAATGCTGTCTAGAAAGTTAGATAGCTGTTAACATTTCATTACTCTTGCCATTGATTTCTCCCTACCTTCTTTGCAACAAAAATAAAAAGGGACCTCTTCTTTCACTGAATTAGTTCCAGAGCACTTGACATTATTGACCTCTTAATGAAAATTAATGATGACTTATTTCATTCCATCATACATGTAAGGGCACTAAATTCACATTATGTTCAAAACGAAACAAAAACACCTGAATGAAGCACATTGGGTTCATTTAAAAACAACCTTAAATATGCAATTTTAAAAAATCTATTAAAATATTTATAAACTACCATTCTAGGACAAGGTCACACACACACTTACATACAGTGATACAGTATTTAGCTACACCAGAAAAAAAATTGTTGTGGCCATCCTGGAAAAAGGTTACCTTGATGCAGTTTATAATGCAGTTTGAATTGCATTGAACTGGATTATATGAGCCTACACTGCAATATAGTCCAGTTCAATCTGCATTACAATAGCAGTAAAGATGGGGCCTCACCACAAACTACTTTTGCAACTTGAACTCCATTTGCAGCAATTGCAGTGAGTTAAGATGAGAAGGAATGTAGAAAAAGGAAAGAGAAACTAGTACATTTTAAATCATTTGGAAAAAGTGGGATTACATAGGATTAATCAGAAGTGTTCCTGACATATCAGGACAGTTGGAAAGCATGTTTCAGATGTAACAATGACAAATGTTCTGAATCTCATTAAGAACCTCATCACATTGTTGAGTTCTAATATAGCAATTCACCAGACTCTGTGATGAATCAGGGCAACAGCGGAGCAATCCCAGTGCCCTGGCAGGCAGCTGATGCTTCCCCATCACTTGTGAGGAAGCACCACCACGCGGCTTAATACTGTGGTAACCCCATTGTTCCTAATGAAATTTTGCCAGTGCAGCGTCCTACCACACTGCTATCCCTGTTCACCCACTGAGTCGCACCAGGCGTCAGCCTGCATCGTCCAATGGGTGGTATGGGGCTCTGTGAGTGAAATGGGGTGGAAGCGTCCTAGGTTGCTTATTTTTTCAGACACAATGAGATCATATGACTTGAATGTTAGATCATATTAAAGATGCAAACTTTAGGAAATATTTCTCAGTTGACTTTAACCTACAGACCACAGCCTTTCCTCCCACCTTCCCATCCTAAATAAATAAATACCCTAATTTTATTTATTTTGAACATGTTGTTTGCTGAAATGCATAGGTGTCCTCACAAATTTTTAGTGGGTAGAAACATGAGCAGTGATCCAAAGTAATTCAAACAAAAGTACAGAATTTTCTCAGAAAAAAAGTTTTCAGGTTGAAATAAGTTTTGAGATCCTGTCTGCACAACTCAAAAGAGGGCTGTGATTTGGTGGAGGGGTGAAAAAAGATTCAACTCTATGGGCTCAACTTAACAAAATTCTGCTGGAATTCAAAAATAAATTAAGCTCTATTATCCTATAGAAACTGCTTTCTGGATTTTAAGGTCAAGTGGAGGTTTGTTCATACTGTGGCATTCCTTTAAAGAACACATTTTTTCTAACCCAAGAAAGAAAGAGGAATATACCATTTTTTCAACTGTAAAACACCATCGATTATAAGATGCACCTTAATTTCTGTACCAGCATCAGCACCAAGAAAAATACATAAGATACACCTTACTAAGATGCACTTTACTTTACAGATGTTTACATAGAAAAAAAGTTCACCTTATAATTGAAAAAAATCAGTATTGGTAAATTATTTGCATTTGCAGCATGCTTTTAACCTTCTTTTAAATAGCTATACACAGGATTAAACAAAACAGCCAGGCATAAAATTAGCAAAAGAGGGTAAGAGGCAAAAAAAAAGTATAGTAGAAAATGCCTGCCAAACTGGAGAAGAGAAAATGAGTGAATATTTATGGGAAGATCAAGTCAATATACTTCCTTTCTTCTGCCTCTCTTCCCCTCCCTTTCATATTTACAGATAATAAAGATTATGATGCATACCTGTCATACACCAAAGTGGACCCTGACCAATGGAGCCAAGAAACTGGGGAAGAGGAACGATTTGCTCTTGAGATCTTACCAGATATGCTTGAAAAGCATTATGGATACAAATTATTCATTCCAGATAGAGATCTGATTCCAACTGGAAGTAAGTTTTAATTCCTTGTGTGTGGTATACTGGAAATCCATATTAACATACAAAACACAAAAGCATATGTCAAATATTTAGATAATATTCTAACATTTCTTCATGATACATTATAGTACTATTCAAAGACATAGCCATGTTACCCTGCAATACCAGTATGCAAAAGCATCTATTATCATCTTAAGAACTGAGGCTAGCTCTACACTGTCCTATATCTGAAGATCTGATTCCAGATTATCTGCTTTGAACTGGATTATATGAGTCTACACTGCTAGATAATCAAATAATCTGGGATCCAATCCTGGAATATAGAGTAGTGTAGATCCAACCTGAGAAAAAGACACTAGTAGCAGAAGCTTTCATTGGCCCCATCTTTGTTTCATGACATCCACTAGGTAACCATTTCACATTGAAGGGTGTTTGTAGGCAAATAGAGGCCTTAATCCAGAACCCTTAAGAGGGCTAGAAACATATTTCCTTCTATCATCCATAATTAAAACTGAATGTATCACTTCATCAGCATACTCACAGATTTTGCATTTCTTTTCACACACACACACACACACACACACACACACACAATCTGCCTCATATAGGCCACTTTCTAGGCACTTGATGAAGTAGATTTAGACTATGTAAGCTTATGCTACAAATTCATTTCTTGTAGTCTAAGCTGCTACAAAATCCTGTTGAACATTGTAGCAAAATTTATAATACTATTAGTTTTCAATATACAATTCAAAGCCTATTATGTGCATAGAGTTCTGCATCAATTGTGCTATGCAAACCTTGCATTGAATGGCAATGTAGTACAACTTTATCCATGACTGGATGCACAGCGGGATGAGATTTTGCCTCAACTGCAAATATGTGCCCACATGCTCAATTACACTACAGTTGCAGCTCAGTTTCTATGAACTTGAATAGAATGCTGAAAAGAGCACATATGGGTTTTTTTGTAAAAAAAAAAATTCAGCATAGAAAACCCTATTTGCAGGAAACATATTTTCTGTTCAGAAAATGTTTATTTTCTGCCCATGACAGCCTTGTGTTTCTCTTACATCAAGTCAAGGTAGAACTTTGCCAATTCAAATATATTATTGAGAATGGAAGATCTGTATGAGTATTTTGTATCATTGTTCAGGACTTCTAAATCAATTGAAAGCACCTTGCACCCATAGAAATGGAATATAGACATATTGTGACCTCTGCAATCTGAAATGATGCTTGGATGACTTTGCAATGGAATCCCCTGACTGTACAAACATAAGAACCTGTGTGTCAACTGAAGATTAATACTAAGCATTTTTAAAATATTTCAAACCATCAATTGATACATTCACAGCACTGTTCTTTTTAAACCAGGGGTCCTCAAACTTTTGGAAAAAATGAAGTAATTTCTATGCTTCCTATGCATACTGCACATATCTTATTTGTGGTGCAAACAAACATGAAAGCAATACAATATTTAAAATGAAGAATAAGTTTAGCCAACATAAACCTACCAGTATTTCAATAGGAAATGTGGTCCTGTTTTTGACTCTTGAGATAGTTAAGTTAATTATGATTGTTGTTGTTGTGTGCCTTCAAGTCATTTCAGACTTAGGGCAACCCTAAGTCTAAAGTTTAGAATGGGGGCTATGTAAATTACCTCAAGGGGTCGCTTCCAGCCCATGGGCTTTAGTTTGGGGACCCCTGTTTTAAACATACTTCAATTAGAAATCAAAGAATTTAGAAAGGAATCCAAAAAGAAAGATCAGCCTATGAACAGTCAAAGCAGATTGTAATACAATTAATATTAATTAAAATGAAATGTGTCTTCCCTTTCACAGATCTTCGCTTGTTCATTTTGTTTGATTATTTGTATATGTTCTGTAAAGTGATTATTTAGTCACATTCATAGAGCCTCATGAGCTATAAAAAGGTCCTGCTCAAATGTATATGGGCTACTTCATATGACAGAAGCTATCTCTTATGTTTAATGTTTCTCCACATAACAGCAGCAAAAAAAGGAAGAACAATAATGTACATAGGAGAAAAGTGTGTAAAAAGTTGCATTAGAAACAATATTCTATGGAAAAGAAGAGGGTTATTTGTAAGGGCACTGGTTTATGTGGGCCCCTACCTACATTATGAAGTAATACAGCCCACTGAGAACATTACAAAATGGATGCCAATAAGCCTCTGAATTAATGTTAATACCTAAGGAAATAATTGATTTATTGTTCAACTGGTCAGAACAGGAATGAACAGACATGAGACTCCAAACACTCCATTTATCAAACCTTTGGATTCTTGGAGAAGGTCTCACCTGTTGATTAATCAAAATTAGTATCTTTAAAAGGGTAAATGAAAAGGTATCCCAAATATTCTGAAGGTTTCTAAACCTTCAGGGAGCTTTTGAAGGTTCAATCCCCCATTTCACGACCAAAATTTGATTTAGTGATGGAGAGGCTCAGGGCTTTGAAGGGCCTTTGCAAACTATATGTAGCCTGTAGGCCACAGTTGACAATGTTAGCAAAATAGAAAATATTCTCTTGGAACAAATTGATACTTGGAATCAACCTTGAATATAATGTTTAATGTCCTTCTAGCTTACATCCTGCTGGCACTGCCATTCATACTCCAGAGGCTATATATCATCTTATAAGAGCAGGGGAGGTGATACATTGATATATCAAATTGAATTCATCAGTACATTGCATAAAAGTTCCATGACCTTGTTTGAGCATTTAAATTGTGGAGGATGTTGGGCAGGCTCTTTCCCCTTTTGCTTATGAAGGATCAAATTGACTTCGCCTTGGGGATAACAATAAAGTTCTCAAAATAAACCTTTGTCCTGTACTAAAAATAAAAGAGACCCAGAAGGCAGCTTAGAAGGGTATAAGTATTATCAAGTGAGTGTCTCCTCTTTATAAAACATGCAAGGGCTCTTCAGCTCCTTCCAAAAAGTTCATGAGGCAACAATTTCACTTCCTATTGCAAGAACAGGACCTCACCAGTGGAACATTTTAGATGCCATAGATGAGCAGGTGATTTGTAACATGATCTCATGGTGATTCTGGCAATTCACATCAGGGGCGTGGGGAACCTGTTGCCCCACATCACCCAACTTACCCAAGTCATCATCCCATGGTGGGAAGCATCTACCACCCGGCTTCCCCCCATTGTTCCTGGTGGAATATGGGAAGCCTCCCATGTTGCCACCATGGTGGCATGCTCCACTTCCCCATTAAGTACCCGTGTGTCATGCAATGGGAGCCAGCAGGCTCCGTGTTTAAAGAGAAGGTGAAGTGGAGCATGCCACCAATTCTAACCCCATCTGACTCATAGGATACTTACAATTATTTTCATGCACAAGTTAAAAGGACTTATTTGCAATTTCTGGGTGCCTTTTGCAACTTCATGTTTATGTTTTAGCTTATTCTAAATTGCTCTTTTGCTTTGCAGCATACATAGAAGATGTGGCAAGATGTGTAGACCAAAGCAAGCGATTGATTATTGTCATGACTCCAAATTATGTGGTGAGAAGAGGATGGAGTATCTTTGAACTGGAAACAAGACTTAGAAACATGTTGGTTACAGGCGAAATTAAAGTGATCCTCATTGAATGCAGTGAACTCCGGGGGATTATGAACTACCAGGAGGTTGAGGCCCTGAAGCATACCATCAAGCTCTTAACTGTTATTAAATGGCATGGCCCAAAATGCAACAAGTTGAATTCCAAATTCTGGAAACGTTTACAGTACGAAATGCCTTTTAAGAGGATAGAACCCATCACACATGAGCAGGTTTTAGATGTTAGTGAGCAGGGGCCCTTTGGGGAACTGCAGACGGTCTCAGCAATTTCCATGGCTGCTGCTACCTCTACTGCTCTTGCCACTGCCCATCCTGACTTGCGCTCCACCTTTCATAACACATACCATTCCCAGATGCGCCAGAAACATTATTACCGAAGCTATGAATACGACGTACCTCCTACTGGCACCCTGCCTCTTACCTCAATAGGTAACCAGCATACTTACTGCAACATCCCTATGACACTTATTAATGGGCAGAGGCCACAGGCAAAAACTAACCGAGAGCCGAATCCCGACGAGGCTCATACAAACAGTGCAGTCCTGCCACTTTTACCACGGGAAACCAGTATCTCAAGTGTCATTTGGTGACATCAGTGCAAGGGGGAATTTGGCCCCCTTGTGTAGAAATGAAGTCTGCAGTCTGGTGCCTGGAACTACATCCTCGACTGCTGCTGTTACACATGCATTACAATCTATGAAATATGAGGAAAAACAGGGTCTTGTACATATGTTTTTTGCAAAATTCCTTTGTAGCATCAGTCTTCCTGTTTTACCCATGTCTCTTGCCATTCACATTTTGACTTTGTTTTATATGTCATTGGGATTTGTATATTTACATTTTTTAAACAAAAGAGGGGAATGAAGAGACTGCTGTATAGGAAAAATACCTTTTGCTTCATTAGTATAGTTTGAGTTGTTTGGATTTTATTTTTAACATTTCTTGGAATGCTTGGACAAAATTATGTCGAATCCAGATGCACTATCTGTTTTGTTGGTCTGCCTAGCCTGATATTCAGAGGCTATGTTTGCAGGAATTCACTGATGTGTGTGCGTATGAGTATGTGAGTGAGTGTGAACACTTGTTCTTAGGAGGACCCTATGGAAAATTCATAGCCCTTTCCTCATTTATTCTCCTACTGCAACCCCTATCCCTTTACCTCACCTTTTTATCACACCACACAGAGTGAAATTACAGATGGTCTAATTGTCTAACATTTCACATAGTAAATAGTTGTGGGAAAACAAATAAATAAAAATTCCCAGTCTGTATCACTTGCTTCACAGTAACCACTATGACCACAATGGAAGATGTAGAAAGAAAATAGGAGTTTCTGGTTTTATTTTATGAGTTGACTGTATTCTTTATATAGAGAGAAAACATGTTGACTCAGATTCATTCACTTCCTGAGAAAGTGTTGGATGTGTTTGTGACTCTTCCCACCCTCCTTTTGTGGGGGTTTCGTTGCTTTCTTTTCTTGCTTTAAATTCTTCAAATGAGATTATTTACATTTGTCAGACAAGGAAGGCAATAGGCACTGAAGTGCACTAAATCCCACAGAGATTTATGGTGATGGCTTCCAAACCAAAGGAAAGCAGAAGGACAGAATCTAATATAGTTTGTCACATTGTATTAGAAAAAGAAACGCTGTCTATTAAGAAGTATGAGAATACTTGTTTGCAGCCAATTTTTGAGTCCTCATGTATATTAAAATTTGGTCATCAACTTTTCTTTTCACAGATACATCCAGAACTCATACCCTCCAATATTTCACAGGTAAAAACTGGGACATATGTGGCAAAGAATCACAGTGTGGTCAAGATATCAAAGGTTATTAATGAGGAAAACACCCTAACCTGGAGAGGATGCAACAGTTTGCTTTTGCCTGCATATACTGGGAAGGGCAAGATTCCTCTCCTTCCCTCTTCCCCTGCTGTGCAAATTACTTTGGGCACTTTGAGCTCACTTTTCAACAACTGAAACAGGCTGATGAGAAAGGGGAAAGCGGGAGGAAGAGACAGAAACTGACATTTATAAGAAGCTGAAAAGTGGGATGACAGAGAATACATTGTTAATGACCCTGAAAAATGAGGAGAGTTGGAGGGTATGAGAACTTAGCATTCTTTTTTATTCTTTTTAAAGCTTGTAATAATAATTTAGAAGTTATTTTAAATTCTAAGGTTGTTTAACAGAGATCTCAGGAGGTTGCAAAAGTAAATACCAACAAACATCAATATTTTATACAAGATTAATATTTAAATCAGACCCAGAAATGTTGGAAACAATTAATGTTATTGAATAAAATAAACTAGTTTTATTTTAAATGTATGATTTCATCTTTAAAAAGTTGCAGAAACAGCATGCATCTTGGCTTTGGGAATTGTTCTTTGCTTGAAACTCAGGAGTGAATTTTTCCTATACTCAGTGCAATCAGAGTTTGTTAACAACATTAACAGAGTCAGGATTTAATTCTTCTTTCACTTAGTGCTAACACAATCTGCATTAATAACTGCACAAACTGGTGAAGCAGCTATCTTTCGTATGAGAACATCCAAGGAAAATACTAGAGTATTAGATTAATATAGAATATTGGGAGCACATTTCTAAAAGTGGAAACGGATGCAGTAGAACATTAATGTTCAGAGGACAATGTCAACAAAATGCACAGGCAACATCTATTTGAAAAGACTGATATCGCATCTGTTGGAAGAAATTTTCCTAAACAGCTGAACATTTATGACCACTCTAATGGATACTATGTGTTTTGCACTACTAGCCATCCTTTTAAAAAGTTCATTGATATTTTTGGTTTAGTTAAAACGGAATATGGTAAAATAATGTGTAGCCTACATTTTAGGAATGTGTGTGGGCTATGTACTTGATGAATAACCAATCCCATGCTGCAACTGGAAAGAAAAAAAAAATATCTGCAAAGAAGGAACAAAGATATCTAGGATATGCATTAACTTTTATTTACCTAATGATATTTATTTCTGTGACAAATCCTCAGGTCCTTTTCTAATAACCTGCTAAATTTGTCAATTGTGCTCACCTTTTCTCCCACCCTTAAAAAAAACCTCCCTGGACACATGTGCCAAATAATTCACACCAAGCAAATAAAGCTCCCAAGACTGAAACAATATGAAAGCCACTTTGCACAGTTTATTCTTTTAAAATTAAGATGATAGTTATTTATTATATACACCTGCCAGGCATTCCTTAATGGCCTTTAGACAAGATTCCAGATTTGAGATCTTCCCTTCTAGATATTTCACCGGTTAAATCTGGGTTGTGCAGTAAGTGGAAACATTGTAATCTGACCACAATCAGATGATAGACATTAGCAAGATTGGTTTATTTTTCTTCCTTTAAAAAAAGTTCCAACAATTATTCTTATTTTCTTCTATTTTTCATGTAGATTTAAGCACTTTTAATAGCATGATTCAGGGATTGATGGATACTGTTTGATATTCACACTACTTAAAGAAAAGATTTTTATAATGCTTTGTCAAATTATTAAATAAAAACAAACAAATGAGAAATAAATTGATTGTGTGTGAGAGACAGAGACACAAAATAATTGGAGAAGTCCATATTTGGCTTCAGAAACATTCCACCCAAATATTCCTCTTCTATAAACAGCGCTGTGTGAGAAATAGTAAAGGAACTGTCAAATGTTCACATACTCAATGTTCAACTGAAGTTCTGTTAGAACACAAAATAAAAAGAAAAAATTCCCTAGCTCTTGGGTTCCATCCTTATTTATTGGGAAAGGTGGAGGGAAGGGATTATGTTCTAATTTTTCAAAATTTATGTGGAAATTGAAATTCAATGGCCACCCATAAAAATGGACTGTCAGTGTGTAGTGGTCTAGACAGATATGTATTGCTTATGAAATTGTTGCAGGTATTCCACTGACCACTGAAGGACCAGAATGGTCAAGGAGATACCCCTTGGTCTAATCAAAAAGGACATGTTTCACTTCAATTACATTTATATGTGGTCAAGCTGGCTAACCCAGTCATTAGACAAAAGATATTTCTCTGACTCAAAATCTATAACCAAATTATGATCATATCCATTATGAAAATGGCTGTATAATTTTAGTACCTGGTCAACTCCTTCAGTGCAGATAAGTTCTTTCAAAATCTGTGAACATTTATCATCTACTTTGATTTTCTAATTGGCAGAGTAAAAAAAATATTCAAGTGATAGATGTACTAACAAAGAGCTATTTCATACCACCATTATTTAGACATAAAAGTCATAAGGAAGGAAAAAATGTAATATTGCCCTTCTGCTTATGCATAATGAGTCCAGATTTTTTTTACTAATAAACAAAAGTGGAGGGCAGCAATTTCCGTACATTTTTCCATCTCACTGAGCATTAGAAAAAGCTGCTCTATGCAATATCATGAAGGGTTTAAAAGGTAAAAGGAAGGCGTACCTAAAGATAGTGTATAAAGAGAAAACAACAAAGAACTTTGTAGAATCCCAACTGAAAAGAAAAAGAAGATACATGACCTCTCTCTACCACATTAAATGATCACCCTGAGAGATGAGATGTGAACCAGCAGAGAAAATAATCAGTAAACCTTAGGCCATGAAGTGAACCCAACAAAAGAGCATGATCAAAAGAGCTGCAGAGATCTCAAGGGGAAAAAGGACTTTTGACTTGACCTGAAGAACATCAACTGTGATCATTTGAAAAAGAAGGAGTTACCTTTTACATCATAGTTTTTGACATATTGTGCACCAAATTTACATATGGTTGTCTCATGCAGAGAACAGATCATACAATAAAATATAACCATCATAAAATACAAATGTGCTGTATTCTACACAAAAATACCATGTGGAAATTTTTCACAGAATAAATTCCAAACTGCCAATAGTCTTGGATAACTAAATAGCTATCCTACACCATGATAATAACACCAGACACAAGATATGGAAAAAATATTGAGGACAACTTTATTAATTGCTACCTTACTAAAATTCTTGATGAGCAAAACTACAGTGGAAGCAGCTGGTATGGGAGTAACTGGCGTGTTGGGTCCAGCCCCCCTGGAGTGAAGCACCATAGCCTCAACCTGAATTTCTGAAATTCAGAGTTGCTCCTAGGCCAGCTACAAACTGGAAGGCTGGCCAGAGGCTGGAAGCCACCAAGCCACACAGTGAGTGTAAAGGCCCAGAAACAAGACTAGAGGAAAACACTATCTGAAAGCCTGCTTAGGTCATAAATATCACCCTAAGGTAAGTTTATCATGTGAATTGGGAAGAAATTGTTCAGAGGAAGTTCTCCTCTCTCATCTTCTAAGCTTGAAACAATGTAATTAGATCAAAATCACCCAAAACTCAAATTTTCTACATAACACTGATAAACACCTGGAAATCTATTTAAAAGCTTTATTACTATTCCTGAAGACTTCCAGGAGATAAGTTTCATGAGAGAACTGGTAGCAATAGATCTGTGTGAAAGAACTAAGGACCAAAAAAAAGACCGCAAACCAATCTAGGGTAGCCCCAGTATCTCACTTTGCTATCTCAGATTTATAGGTTCTACATTTGCTACCCTAATGATCACTAATATCTAATAAATTGTAGAAGATAACATACATATTGATTGGGTCTTATTCACATATGGAATTTTGTAGTCATTCGTATGATGCATACATACAGGTTGAGGCCAGAGGGGGACTGGACGGAGTGGGAGAAGGTGGTGATCAATGCCTCCTTGGAACAGGGCAAAATTCCATCTTGCCTAAAGGAGGCAATTGTGAGTTATTTTCCCCCCAATTCTGTTTAACAAATACATTAAACCACTGGGAGAGATCATCCAGACTTTTGGAGTGTGGTGCCCCTTATATGCAGATGATACCCAACTCTACTATTCCTTCCCACCTAAATCCAATAAAGCTTTCCTGACACCAAAGCAGTGTCTATCATCAGTAAAGGACTGGATGAGGACAAACAAATTTAAACTTAACCCAAACAAGACAGAGGTGCTCCTGGTCAGTCAGAAGGCAGGTCAGGAAATAGGGATCCAGACAAGAGAGACAGGTCTGCAGTTTGGGAGTCCTCCTGGACTCAGCGTTGAGCTTGGAGGTATCAGTGATGGCCAGTAGGGCCTTAGCACAATTAAAACTTTGTGTGTTAACTGTGCTCATTACTTGAGAAGCCAGATCTGACCACAGTGGTACATGCATTAGTTACATCCCATTTGGATTACTGTAATGCACTTTACATGTGGCTCCCTTTGAAGAGTGCTTGGAAACTTCAGATGGTCCAAAGAGCTTCAGCCAGGTTATAAACTGGGGCTGGCGGTAAAAGCAGCTCCACTGGGTGCCAGTTTGTTTCTAGGCACATCACCTTTAAAGCCCTAGCCAGCTCAAGTCCAGGCTATTTACCTCACCACATTTCTTGTACGAACCTGCCTGGACCCTGAGATCTTCAGGAGAGGTCCTTCTCTCAGTCCCACTTCCATCTCAAGCCCAATTGGTGGGAATGAGAAAGCAGGCCTTCTCAGTGGCTGCCCCTCGACTCTGGTACTCCTTGCCCAGTGAATCCGGAATCACCCCATCTCTGCTATCCTTATGGTGGCAGGCTAAAACCTTTTTATTTCGAAAGGCTTTTAAAGGTGATTTTAAAAAATATTTCAGGGGTTGCTTTGGTTTTTAGTTTGAATATGAATTTATTGATTTTAACTGAATTTTTAGATACCCGTGATATTTAATTCTGCTTAAATATTTATCCATTTGTAGATTTTAAATGGTACTGAAATGTTTTTAACATCAGCTGCTTTGAGTCTCCTTGTGGAGAGAAATAGTAATAAATAACATTTCACATAAGAGATAAAGTATAAAGACTACTAGAGGAACCAAGGGACTTACAGTGAAATCCTCTGCTTGTTTACAGAAAGGTAAAGATTGATTTGATTGCTACTTATGTAGTTAATAGCACCTACTATATATGCCTCATAAAATAGTAAACAACAATAGTGGAAAAATAGAAGATAATTTTTGTTTGTTTTGTCAAACTTGATTTTTATGATCAAAAAAATAAAAGAAAGAAAACATGGTTGTTATTGCTTTTTAACAGTGAACTGTTTCTATGGTTAATTTTAATGTCTTAGCTTTGATACATTACAGATGCTTTAGAGCATGTGTTCAAGTAGCCACCAGATGGGCAAAAAGTCTAGTCATTCTTGATTAAAATTCTGACTCCACTACATAGTAAATCAGGTTCACCAGTAGGAAAATGCAGACTATTAGTACAAAATATGCTACAAATGAAAAATATGGGAAACTAAAAATGGGTAAGCAATATTTTAGGATATACTGTAGACCATTCTAAATTTCACATGATAAACTAGAGTAGTATTCTTTGCTTTTTGCTCCTTGCTCTTTGCATGAAGATGGCTAGAATCCACTTCCAGAGATAGCAAGCATAATTACACAATTGCAACTCTTTGCTATTTGTGATCCTTACATATTTCCTTAGGACACACTTAGGGATGGTGAAGTCCCACAATTTCCCTTTAATTTTGCTAATAAACAACAACACAGTACAATAACAGATTTTGGAAAGTACTAAATGCACCAGGAAGCAAATCTTTTATTCCAATTTGATATTCATTAGATTACAGCTCACATAAATATCGTCTAGCACTCCTCCTAATCCTAAACGTTTAAAAATATTCCTTATATCAGTGTTGTTAATAAGGTTCATGGCAGACATTTCACTATTTTTTTCAGTTGTAACTTTTGAATGGCTATTTGCATGAATTATTAACAATATGTCATGCATATTCACCACATAGATACATTCATGAAATCTAAGAGATGAAAGATGTAGCTATTCAACAGAAACTATTCAAATTCTCCTAGTTTACATGCTAAATTTATATGAATAAGTACAAAATAGATGGCTATATGATCCATCCCATTAAAATGAATATCTGTAAAATCCCTTATGGATGCAATTATATAGATAGTTTTCTCTGCCCCAACTATTAGGCATATTTTAAGAGTTCTCTGATACCTGAAATCTTAAATATATACATATCAGTGGCTGCAAAACATTCTACTTCCAAATAATCATTTGTGAATTAGGTTTCAGAATATTATATACAGAAATACAAACACACACACACGGTCTTTGCTTCATCCAGCACACTGGATGACATTTGTTTGCTTGTCTTCCCAAGAGATTTGCAGGATTTTTCAGAGGCAGCACTGATGGAATCATTCCAGGAGTTGCATGTGACATCTATAGACAGTCCATGTCTCAAAGGCGTATAGCACGGTTGGGGGGACAGTAGGTTTATAAACAAGCACCTTGCTATCCCTACTGATGTCCCTGTCCTCAAACACTCTCTGCTTCATTCGGAAAAATGCTGCACTCACAGAGTTCAGGCGGTGTTGAATTTCAGTGTCAATGTTGACTTCTGTGGAGAAGTGGCTGCCAAGTTAGCGGAAAATGTTATACCTTGAAGTTGGATTTCTGGCATTGGAGAGGCATTGGGTGGTGACTGCTAGAAGAGCACTTTGGTTTTCTCGATGTTAAACGACAGACTTGTATGCTTCTGTGAAGGTGTTTAGAGTGGCTTGTAGGTCTTCTTCTGAATGCGCACAGATGACATTGTCATCAGCATACTGGAGTTCTATAATAGATGTTGTTGTAAACTTGGTTTTGGCTTTCAGTCTGCTGAGGTTAAATAGCTTGCCATCTGTCCGATAGATAATTTCCACTCTGGTGGGAAGCTTCCCATCAACAAAGTGAAGTATCATAGTGATGAAGATGGAAAATAAAGTTGGGGCAATAACACATCCCTGTTTGACACCTAATTCCACCTTAAATTGGTCACTTTGGGAGCCATTGCTGTCCAAGACTGTTGCCATCATGTCATCATGGAGGAGCCATAGGATGTTCACAAATTTGTTGGGGCACCCGATTTTTGGGGGGATGGTCCAGAGAGCACTGCGATTCACTGTGTCAAATGCCTTTGCAAGGTCAATGAATGCCATGTACAGTGGATTTTTCTTGGAGCTGTCGTGCAGTGAAGATCATGTCCACTGTTCCTCTGGATGGGCAGAAGCCATTCTGGGATTCTGGGAGGGTGTCTTCTGTGAGGGGTAGAAGGCAGTTTGCAAAGATTCTTGCGAGGATTTTCCCAGCAGAGGTTAGAAGGGAGATACCTTGATAGTTTCTGCTGTCTGTTTCCCACCTTTTTTTTTTTGAAGAGGGTGATGATGGTGACATCCTTGAAATCTGCTGGGATTTTCTGTCACCCACACTTTTTCAATGAGCTAGTGGAGTTGTGTCAGCTCAGGTTCTCCCTCTTTAAAAAATTCAGCAGGGATCCCATCAGGTCCACTGGCTTTGTTATGTTTTTGTTGGCTGATGGCATTGCTGACTTCTTCCAAACTAGGCAGTGCTGCAAGCTCATCCCTGGTTTGTTGTTGAGGGATTTGTGAGAGAACTTCTTTGGCCACATTGGAGCTGCGATTCAGGAGGCTTTGGTAGTGTTCTTTCCAATGTAGTGCAATTGATTTTTGTCCTTCAGAGGTTTGGTGCCATCTGATGATTGTAGAAGCTATATGCCAAGGTTTCTTAGTCCATATATGACCTTTGTGGCTTTGAAAAATCCCTGAGCATCATGCATATCTGCCAGGTGTTGGATTTCTTCAGCCTTCTTTGTCCACCAGATGTTCTTGAGTTCTCTTCTTTTGACCTTAGCTTTTGCACTGGCGTAGATCTTTTTCTTAGCAGCACAGTTGACGTCTCTTTGCCATGTTTGGAAGACTTTCCTTTTCTTCTCAATAAGCTGTTGGATCTCATTGTAATTTTTGTCAAACCAATCTTGATGTTTCTTGGTTTGATATCCAATAGTTTCTTTGCAGGCTGTGATGATGGAGGTCTTCAGTTTGTTCCAATGTTCCTCAGCATTTTTGGGGTGCTCTATGGGTAGATGGTCCTTGAGTGCTGTTTAGAGATGAGCTTGTTTGGAGGGCTCCTGAAGGGCTTGGATGTTCATTTTGCGTCTTGTCTTTCTTCCTTGGAGTTTGCACTTGGGGGCGTTTTTGATAGTCATCATGGATCGGATTAGCCTGTGGTCTGTCCAGCAGTCATCAGCACCTGTCATGGCTCTTGTGAGAAGCATGTCATGGCAGTCTCTGGCACATGTGATTACGTAGTCTAAAAGGTGCCAATGCTTTGACCAGGGGTGCTTCCATGATGTCTTGAACTTGCTTTTCTGGTGGAAGTGCATGTTGGTGATGACAAGGTTATGTTCCACAGATTTGGTGAGAAGCAGGATGCCATTCGAGTTGCTGTTTCCAACCCTGTCTTTTCCTATGGTCCCTGGCCACAGGTCAAAGTCTCATCTGACTCTTGCATTAAAGTCCCCCAGGATGATGATTTTGCCCTCCTTAGGTATCTCCGATAGGATGGCGTCCAGATCACAGTAAAAAATTTCCTTAATATCTTCATCAGCATCTAGTGTTGGTCTATAGGCACTTATGATGGTTGCGTGTTGGTTTTTGGCAAGTTCAATTTGGAGGGTTGAGAATCGTTCGTTGATAGCAAATGACACTGGAGACTGCTACACAACAGACTAAACAACAAACCAAGCAGGAACCAGTTACAGAAGCAATATATCAATATACAATATAAATAGTACTGTGAATGCAGTCTCTGTTCTAATAGTAAAATAGCAGATCTATAGGGCTCAACTAGATAATAAGTAGTAGTGAATAAGTGTGAAACGTATTTTAAAGAGACATGAGAAGATGCATACGAGCATATGTGAATGCAATGTAACTTTTATACCATCATTCATAAATATATAGTTGCACACTATCACATATACAAGTAAAGTCGTTTATACAATCAAACGGTGTTATAATAATCACCAGAGTAATATATATTCCAAAATTGACACAATATAAATATACGCAAGGTATCCGGAAGTCCAAAACATGATGGTATGTTGATGGAAACAAACCAATGACACTTCCGTAGGGCTAAATAATAATGAACAGTTATAAATATATAGTTCATGTCACCCACCAAAGCGTTGCTGTGATCAAGCGTAGTTGAAATTCTTTCGACGATAAAGGTAAGTATAATCCGGATTATCCTGAAATTTGCTCCAAATGTTCAATGCAAGCTGAGTCCTAAAAGTTCTATATTACAGTATTAAATGCACCAACAAGGAGACGCCAATTGAAGTCCGGAGCGCCAAATGGAAGATAGAACAATCAGTAAGTGCTGAAAGGTCTGCTGAAACAAGGCTGATCCTCTAGGATAAATCCACGATGTAAGATAGCCTAAATGGGCTATATTGTTGGAAGGGAGCCAATGAAACGTGGTGTCATTGGGCCCGATCATTTAGCCCACAAGGGGCTAATGCGATTTATCCATATACAGAATCCATGATGTGATTAGATATCACTCCAGTTTCCTCTTTTCATTGCAGTAACCACAGGAAAAGCAAAGAAGAAGACCCCAATTTGGCCAATTGGATACTTGATGTAGGCATAGACCAGTTGCTGTGCTGCATGAATTGGCCAAATTGGGGTCTTCTTTGTTGCCACATAATGAGAAGACAGGAAAACTTGGGAAAGACAATGATGCTGAGGAAAATGAAAGAAAAAAGAAAGGCAAACCAAGGGCAAGATATGGATGGTAACCTTTAAATGACTGCCTTGACTTTGAAGGAGCTGAGGGTGGCCATGTCCAACAGGTAACTCTGGCATGGGCTGTCCCATGAGGTCACAAAGAGTCTGAAGCGACTGAACAAATAAACAACTCTCTCTCTCATATACTTGCGGTGAAGCTACGTTCAAATTAACCGGCTGGACAGGGTGGACCCTCTCTTAAAGATCCCACCGCTGCCGCCAATATGTGACCACTCCACTTCTTGACCGGCCTCAGACTGGACAATCTTTCTATGTCCACACTGCTGACCTCCAATCCAAGGAAACCTCGAAGTTACCTCAGCAACTTCACGTTTATTGGCAGGGTACTGTCTCACCCTTCACCATTTAACTGACTGGAGTTTTAAAACTTCTCAGTGACCACTTGACCACGCTGCCACCATTTATCCGGCTGACCACTGACTTTGAGGGCCACCACCAATAAAAGAATCAGGAGAGGTGTTTTCCTTTTAAGATGCAAACAATTTATTTTGACACAAATGGGTACAATCTTGGTTGGTTTCAAACTTCCTTAGAGGCACAACTTTTTCTGTTACATAACACAATGGGGACCTATTATAGGGTTTCCACTAAACCTCTATAAACCCCTGCAACTTTAACTAGGGTCTCTATACCCTTTAACTGGACTGCTCACTAGCAGACCTTAAGACACACACTAACACTGGACCGTTCTTTTTCAGTCCTTAGGACACTCTCAACTAGAACATAACTCCTCCCCCTCTCATTTGGCAGTTGGCTCCCGCTCTCTTCCAACTGTAGAATTCAAACCTGAACATTCTACTAGCCTCTAGCCCTGGTTGCCATGGCGACAGCTCTTCTAAGCTTCTGCCATGCCTCCCTTCTGTTTCACCCACAGAAACAAACCATAGAACATTCAAAACAACATACATTTTAACACATGTCACACAACATTTACACACAAATAATCAACATCATTACATTACCTTCCTTCCCCCGAAATTATTTTTAATTCTCTCTGTCCAGAGTGAATTAAAAATAATGCCGTTAGCAAGACATTATATAATCTTATACATTTCACATATACATTTATACTTACACAACTATATACAAACCATATCCATTCTGTAATCTGAATTTAAGTAACTCTCGATAAAGAGTCAGCTACTACATTCGATTTGCCTTTCACATGCACTACCTTAAAATCGTAGTCTTGCAAGAGTAAACTCCATCTTAAGAGTTTGTTGTTAGTACCCTTAACATTACTCAGCCATTTTAATGGCGCATGATCCGTCTGCAAAACAAACTTCCTGCCCCACAGATATGGTCTCAGTTTTTGAATCGACCACACTATGGCGAGACATTCTTTCTCGATGGTAGAAAGACTACTTTCTCTCGGCAATAGCTTTTTACTTAAAAACATTACAGGATGCTTTTCCCCATCCTCGTCAGCTTGACTTAAAACCGCTCCCAAACCTGTTTCTGATGCGTCGCACGTTAATATAAATGGACGATCAAAATCTGGAGCTTTCAACACTGACTGTGATGTTATGGTCTGTTTTAACTTGTCCATTGACTCCTGACATTGTGGTGTCCACACTACAACATTTGGACATGCCTTCTTGGTTAAGCCTGTCAATGGAGTCGCCAATTCGCTAAAATTTGGGATAAACCT